>CAWUFW010015290.1:0-368242 GCA_963921515.1 Calotriton arnoldi
GCCAAATTTGGTGTAATTCCGTTCAGCAGTTCGGGCTGTAGCTGCGACTAAAGGTTCCTATGGAAAAATGAATGGGGAAAACGCGTTTTGGGACCCCCCTTTTTCTCGGCCCCCGCTTGACGTATCACCCCGAGACTTTCAGGATAGGAGCGGACCGGAGCGCCCCAACAAGTTGGAAACTTTCGCGAAGATTCGTCAACCGGCGCCAACGTTATTTCAAATAGAATGTCGCGGATTTCCTATGGATAATAGGTTTTAACTATAACTATCTACTGGCGACCGCCAGTAGATAATATATATATATATATATATATATATCATACTGCATCGTTAACCCAGTGGTATTTTTTGCTCTCAAAACTGAATAGATAGAAAGCTCACCCTATGTCAGACTAAACGTTAATACTGTGATATTAAGCTGGGAACAGCCAAGTCTCTTGAATTTAGGCAATTAAGTTTCCTTGATTAGTTATAGGGGCATGGTATTCCAGATTCTAGCAGCTGAATCTGAGAAAATTCTTCTGCCTAATGTAATCTCACAAATCCTTGCTATATTAAGCAAAATTTAACAAAAGCTGTGCCCTTCTTGTATCACTGGGTGGTATATCCGAGGGCGAGCAAACAGGAAGTCAGACACACCAAAGAAAGACAAGAGTACCAGTGGGCCTGCCCGAGGTGGGAAAACAAGAGAAGGAGTCCAGGAACCCTGAAGAGAGAATTTGGAAGGCAAACGAAGGAGGAATGTTGGAGAAGTCGAGCAGAGGAACTGAAAAGCCAGCGTCCACCGAGGATTCCAGACATGTCGAGGGAGCACCAGAACGAACCGCTGAAGAAGTTCCTGAAAGGTAAGAACCCGAGACGTGGAGAAAACACCGGCAGAGAATTCCTTCCCACCACGTTCCTTGAGGAGTGTGGCTATGCCAGGTGTGCGGACGTTTCCTGAATTCTCTGGAGAGGGTGAAAGAGAGGGAGAGAGAGAGACAGGAGGAGAGAGCAGAGCGGGCTGTAAAAATGGAATAGTTTAAAAGTAAAAAGGGAAATTTTTTCCGTGAGATTTTTGTTCTTTCTTTTCTTTTCTAAGCAGCATTTTGTTTATGGTGATTCCTACCACATTTAATGGCTTAGAGGGTATGTTTGGCTTCACCTGAGATTGTTGAAAGGGACCACTTACCAGGTTATATTTTCTTTCCCCACCCATTTTAATCACACTTTAGGGATAAGTGATACAGCGGTTCTCAATACAATTAACCCCACAGGAAGGGTGACAAATTGTGTTAGTACAGTCACTTACCTGACATATCCTTTCTACCGACAGTGCCGGCAGATGGGAGCTCCGGAGGACCTAAATACAAAGAGGAAGACGAAAGAAGTTTATTTGAAAATAACAGAACTATTGTCCATACGATAAAAGAAAAGAAAATCTTTGCTTCTAAACCAACGACTCTCATAACTAATTCCTGCGCCGAGTGACAATGGCATTTTTAATCTTAAGGTTTGCCTCAGTTTATAGAAAGAAAATCTACCAGACAAAGGAATTCGGAGTGGATCATATAGGGATTTATGTATAAGTCATTATGATTCCAACATTATCCTGTGGGTCACTGGAAGCCAGTGTAGTTTGATCAGAGCTGGCGTTATTGTTTTTTTTTTTTTTTTTAAACAGAACCAATCTGATTGCAGAATTTTGTGCAATATGGAGCTTATATATGGTCTCATCCCATACTGTAGGGAAAAAGCATTGCAGAAATTGAGTCTTGCTGAGATAAATGCATTGATAATCTGAATTCTCTACTGTTTGGTAAAAAGACTGATTATTCCCTTTAGTACCCAAAGTGAAAAACAGCAAAATATTTAAACCTCTGCCCCTTACTTAAAACATACCCCGAACCCCCCTTGCCCTGAGCGCTAAAACTGCCGCTCCTACCCTGGAAACTGCCCCTTCCGCCCCCCCTTGCCCTGAGCCCTAAAACTCTGCCCCCTACCTTAAAACCAACCCAGACCCCAGCCCCCCACCATGAGCCCTAAAATCACCCCCTCACTTAAAACCTACCCTCCGCCCTGAGCCCTAATCCCGGCCCCCCTCCCTTAAAACCTATCCCCCAGCCCCAGTCCAACTTACCTCATTGTGTCCCCGTGCTTTGCGCAGGTCCTTCTTTCCGGTTCCTCTCCTCGGCTGCCAGCAGCTAGAACACTGACTGCCTTAATCACGCATATGCGTGGTTCAGCCATAAGCGTGGGTAAGGCAAGCAGTGTTTAGCTTGCGTTTGAAATGGAACGCTTGCTGTAAGCCACATTGTAAAGTCTGTTTCCCACCAGAGATATGCAATTTTAAAGATTTAAGTAAAAATAGCACCAAAAAGCACAAAGTGCCAACTGTGGATTTCGAGTCACGTTAGACCAGTTGTAGCATCCTTCCCAGACTGGGGACATGCAAATGATCACACCCAGAGCTTGGTATTACACATCTTTATTCCTCATCGTGAAACCATTAACTGGCCATTCTACATCATGAATTCCATCATCCACACTCACGCACTTACATCACTGCTCTACAGAGTCCGTCAGGAACCAAAAGGGTCCCATCATCTCTAAGTCACAAGAGACTACATCTCCCCCTTTGTTACATAAAAGTACCAATAATACATGTATGCATGACAACTCTTCAATAAGTCGTTTTGGTGCTCAATTGCCCGGAACTGGTCAAGTGAGTCTGCGGAGATACTGGAGAGGTGTTCATGACTGGCCTCGCACTGGCTGGAGTGGCACTTTGACTCCACATACACCAACTGTCGATTTGCACTTCGACTAAGGCACATGTAGCACGCACGAACAGTTTGCTGGACCACAGCAAACTCTCCGGGAGAGCACTCTCAGTTATTCAGGCCGTGGGTTTATGTAATCCCCTATCTCTTTGCCAGTTGTAGCGTCCTTCCCAGCCCAGGTACATGGAAATGATCACACCACACACGGAGCTTGGTATTACACAAATTGATTCCTCAGCATGGAACCGTTAACTGCGGATTCGTGTGTCAAGGATGACTTTGCGCAGCTGAGGCGATACAGGGTCCAGGTCAGAGGTACGTTGCACAGCATCAGTTCCGAGGAGTTGTGAGGCTGCAATGTGAGGTCCGCATCGTCATCAAGGGGACCGTCAACAAGGGGCTTGCGATGCGAAGTCCTGCGTCGAGGATGCAGTGTGCACCAACTGGTTCCAAAGAAGCTGTGGGGATTGGGAAGACGAGCCCTGCAGCATTGTCAAGGCTTCCCTCAACGACAAGTTGGGCATGTGTTGAGAATGCATTGCACAGTGTAGATCCTGATGGGGCTGCGGGCTGCAAAGGTGATACGAAGTCCTTGTGCGGGGAAAGTCCACGCAGCAGAGGCAATGCACCGGTTCTGCTTGGGGTTGCGCTGCGAGCAGAGGGGATGTGTTGGTTCTGCTGGGTCCATAGATGAGCACATTCAGGCCCTCATCCAAGGGTCTGGGAATGAGGTGGCATTACTTGGCAGGGTAGGACGCACAGATGTTAGAGTCCAGGTAGTGGGTTCAAGGTCATTGAGCCTTCTGTCCCTGAGGCTCTAGTCAGCTGGCCTGCCAAGTAGCCCTTGGAGTCACTCTGGGGTCCTGGGTTCGACAGAGGCAGGTCCAGTCCTTCCCATTCAGGCAAAAGGACAGTAGGCAGCAGGTCAGCACAACAGGGCATCAGTCCTTCAGAGCAGCAGTTCAACAGAGTGACAGCCTTTTCAGCAGCACATCATTCATTCTTCCTGGCAGAGTCCACAGGTCCAGAAGTGTACTGAAGAGTTGGGTCTAAGGGTCCAACATTTTTATCTAGTGCCCACTTTGAGATGGAGGAAGCTTCTAGAACTATCCACACCCTGAGATGTTAGGCAACCCCTTCCTCCCTGTCCTGGCCCATGCTTGTCTAGAGTCACAAAAGACTAGTGAAAAACCCTTTGTGGGAGTGCTCAGACAGAGCCTGAGTGATGTGCGAGTGTGGCAGGTGGCAACTTCTCTCCCTTGTTACCTCTGAGTGGCCTGTCTGCCAACACTTAGCTTTCCTTTGTTTCTCTTTCTGGGAGCAATACACAAAGACCAACTCCTAGCTACACCTGGTCATGTAACCCAGGATCAGGCTGCTGTCACCAAATGGTTAGGACAACAAAACTTCCAACTTTCTAAAAGTAGCATTTTCGGAATTGTGATTAACAATCCAACTTTACCATTAATGAGGACTTTCAATTACAATTCTTTAGACACTAAACTCGACCTCTCACCTACTCCAAATTGGATGTTACCGCTTATTACATGTAATAATGTAAATCCAATGTTATCCTATGGGAGTGGTAGGCCTTGCGGTAGTAAAAAACGAATTGAAGAGTTTTTCACTACCAGGACATGTAAAACTTAAAGGTGCATGCCCAACCTTTTAAAAACACTCCACCCTGCACTCTGGCCATTCAGGGCCTGCCCTAGGGGTGATCTATATGCTATAAAAAAGGAAGGTTTGGGCCTGGCAAGAGGTTTATCTTGCCAGATCGAAATGGTTGTTTAAAAACTGCACACACAGGATGCAATGGCAGGCTTGAGATGTGTTTAAAAGGCTACTTAAGTGGGTGGCATAATCAGTGCAGCAGGCCGACTAGTAGCATTTAATATACAGGCCCTGGGCACATGTAGTACCACTTTACTAGGGACTTACAAGTAAATCAATATGCCAATTGAGAGTAAGCCAGTTTTGCTGTGTTCAAAGGAGAGAGCACAAGCACTTTAGTGCTAGTTAGCATTGGCTAGCGCAGAGTCCTAAAAGCCAACACAAACGAGTTCAGAAAACAGGAGGGTGAAAGCAAAACGTTTAGGGATGACCCTGCAGAAAGAGCCAAGTCCAACAATCACACATACAGTACTGGGGAATTAATTAATTATAAATAAAACATTGATAAGCGCTGTACATATGAAGAGCATCTAAAAACCAAAGGAGTTCAATTTCAGCAAATAACACATGTATGTCCAACAATAAAGATAGTCTTTAGATATCCAGTGTTGTGAATCCATGTTTGTACGTTATAATGTCCAATGTAATCATACTTCATTGTGCGTGCATATTTTTTGATGTATCTGTGAGCAAATGCGCAAAGCAAGAAGTGGAAACCACATCGCCATTTTGGTCTCTAAGCTAATAAATGCATGAGGCCATCCTTAGGTCTATATGCTTTAGGCAAAATGACCGCTGACTTTATCTAAATGAAAAAGAATAAAAACAATGTATGTCTACAAACATGCATAACATAATATCAATTGTGCAATGATTTTGTATGAAAAATACCCGGTGATTCTGACAGTATTCCTGCATGTAATGTCATCACATACAGTATTATATTTGATAGCATATAAAAACAATAGATGGCTTAAAAAGTGTTCCATCACTCTATCATTCGCCACAGTGCCGCATTTTGCATTTTACTCATGGCGTATTCCAAATAAGGTTGTGGCTTGATCCTTCCAAACACATTTGCAAAATGAATTACACAGACTAAGGGACAATACACAACACTATTATCAGGGGCTTATCACAGGCGCCTGCAGCCCATTCAGCACAAGTGGGAACCAACCACCCAAGGGGCCCCAAATAGATAAATACTCCGATTTTTAGAGCACGGCTAATCACCCAGGAGGGTATCCAGGTGCTGTCCATAGGCATGGGGAAACTAAGAGTTTAACCCAGAATCACAATATGGGTTCCATGTTAAAATATCGATGTTAAAAATATCGATGAAAAAAATATCGATGTGAAAATATCGATAACAAAAATCTCGACTTCCTAAGCATAAACAGGTAAGTACAATAATATCGACACAAAAATATTGATGTAAAAAATATAGAAGTAAAAAATATCGACTTAAAAAAATTACCGAACTTAAATAAAATTAATTAAATATTATTAATATTATTAACAAAATAAATAAAATTTAATATATATTTTAACTAATTATAACTAATAAACTTAATTTAATAAATATAAACACAATAAAATGTGTACATATAGATATATTTACTTAAATACATTTTATTAACTATTATCTTTATTTAATTTATAAACGTTTTAAATTATATAAAAATAAAATATACACATATATAAATAATTTAAAATTACATTAAATATTCTATATTTAATTAACACATTAAACTATTAAAAAAAAATAAACCATACATTTAATAACAAAATAAACACAATAGTAGTGGAAACGTTCGATAGCGAGGGGGTAAAAATTACTATTCCCACTCCAGTGAGTGCAACAGTAGGGAAAGGACTGGATAGCGGAGGGGTAAAAATTACTATTCCCACTCCAGTGAGTGCAACAGTAGGGAAAGCGCTGGATAGCGTAGAGGTAAAAATTACTATTCCCACTCCATTGAGTGCAACAGTAGGGAAAAAGCTGGATAGCGTGTGGGTAAAAATTACTATTCCCACTCCAGTGAGTGCAACAGTAGGGAAAGCGCTGGATAGCGTAGGGGTAAAAATTACTATTCCCACTCCAGTGAGTGCAACAGGAGGGAAAGCGCTGGATAGCGTAGGGGTAAAAATTACTATTCCCACTCCAGTGAGTGCAACAGTAGGGAAAGCGCTGGATAGCGTAGGGGTAAAAATTACTATTCCCACTCCAGTGAGTGCAACAGTAGGGAAAGTGCTAGATCCCACAACAATAAAAATCAAAAACATCAACATTTTTATTACATTTAATTTCCAATATTAACATAATTAATATATAAAATTACATATATTATTATTAACAAAGATAATAAAAAATCATTAATTACACATTAATTAACACTATAATATCCACATCACACACCTAAAATTAATTACGCAATTACAATTAATAATTACTAATTAATTAATGGAAATTAATTTATAAATATTTAATAATTAATCAATAAAAAAATTAATTACTTACCACCCTTCACACCATTTACACATATACACACCACAACACACACCTAAAATTAATTAAACAATTAACATAATTAATTATTAATTGATTAATTGAAATTAATTTACAACTAATTATTAAACTAATATTAATTAATCAATTAACACATTAATTATTCAATAAATTTAATATAATTAAATTACTTCCCACCCTATTCCCTTATAAACCCACAACCCGCTACTGAACTAAAAACGCAAAATTCAAATAAAAAAAAAATATGAACTACTATAAATTATAATTTAAATCTATATAATTAAATTACTTCCCACCCTATTCCCCTATAAACCCACAACCCGCTACTGAACTAAAAACACAAAATTAAACTTAAAATAAATTAATAACTACTAAAATGTTCAAACATATAATAAAATGACAAACAATTCTCAATAAAAACACTAAAATGCATAACATTATTAATAATTCGATATTTTTGTCAACAATATTTTTGTAAACGATATTTAATACGTCGATATTTTTGTAATCGATATTACTTACCTGTCAGGCGATATTCTTGTCCACGATATTTCTGTTGTCGATATTTCTTCCCACGATATTTCTGCAGCGATATTTATGTTCCTCGATATTTATACGTCAATATTCCTGCTCTGCACCCACAATATGTTGAACCAACGCCTAGACTCAAACCTGGATCCCCAGCTCCAAGGTTGGCAGCTCTGGCCATCATACCACATCCTCACACCCCCATAAATCCTAAGGCCAATTAATATTTGCATGATATGAGAAACTCGGGGGCCACTCATCACATTTTGCAGGGGGGGCACCATTTTGCGTTACACCACTGGCTATAATATGCAAAGGTATACCTTAGGCCAGTGATACTCAAGGTTCAGCCCGGAGGGCGCATGCGACCCTCATGACCTTAATGTGCGGCTGCCTGGTCAACAGCAACACTAGGCTGCTGTTTACTCAGTATAGCACTAGCGTTAAAAATATGTTAAATAAATGGGGAAGCATTTATTTAAAGGTTAATTGTTGTTAAAGAGAGGAAGTAACTATGTTGTCCTGCACTGCTTAACTCTAGGAAAACCTTCATTTATAAAGACATCTTGCAGCAGGCTCTTAAAAATTCAAAAGTGTCTTTCCTTAACATGCAGAACCATTTCACCTTTGTAAATCAGATTATATCAGTGCATTGAGAAGTGTTTTGTTTTAAAAGTGATAGTTTCAAACATGAATTTAGAAACATTCATTCTTCCCCTCCACCCTGACAACAATGGCAATAGTGAACTAAGAGGCAAGTCAGTTGTTCTGTGCACCCTTTGGGTGGTCTAGGCTGCTATTATATATGAACAACATTATAGTTTATTGAATCAAACACAAGAGAAGGTTTTGTACCACGCACATCCTGAAGTCATGTATTTCGAGGCCCTCTAATATGTGATAACGAAGGGAAAGTAAATTAAAACATTGCCTACGATCACACAATTTGGTCACGTGGGTAAGCCAGGATTGATCACAGGTTTTCTGGTTCCACATTGTGCAATTTAATTCAGACAGTGGATGTACATGCATCGTGTCACCTACAGCAAACTTAGCACAGCCCACCACCCCATCAGTGCGGCCCTCTCTCACACC
The DNA here is from genome assembly GCA_963921515.1 of Calotriton arnoldi. NCBI lineage: Eukaryota > Metazoa > Chordata > Amphibia > Caudata > Salamandridae > Calotriton > Calotriton arnoldi. The sequence goes on from CAWUFW010015290.1 coordinate 8,590, forward strand.
ACAGACCAAACGTTTTCGCCCCATGGGAAATCTTTACGAGTACTCATGCCTTAGGCTCTGTAATCCTGGATATTTTCCAGTGCAATTTTTGGATGTACTTATTCAAATCAATGGTTTTCTTAAATTACGAATACGCCTTTTTTGATATACATGGATGATCACTTTTGTACTAAAATATAAAATGTGTACTATTTGTTCATAAACAGTTTTTAATTGATAATCAACTTTTCAAATGCTAAGGTGCCTCCAAACCCGTGTTGTTCTTATCTACATTTGCAGAAGTGTTGGCGAAATTCAATGGGCTCTTCCTGGGAATAATCTTGCCTCTGGCGCTCAATAAAATTTGTTAGAATGTTATGTTTTCCTGTTGCCATTCGAGGTACGTGATTCCCAGTCAGAGTTAATAACACGCAGGCTGCAGTGAAGTGAAAAAAATGTACAAAAATATATATTTATATATTTAAGGCTGGAAACGTGCTTGGCATTCTGAATTTCTGATGTGCTCTAAGTGTACTAGCTGCTTGGATAAAATAGTAATCTGAATTATTCATAGGAAGGAAAAACCCACAGATAATTTAGTATGCAAACATCTCTACACAAAACCAACCCATATGATATGCTTCAGAAGGCAATTTATTTTTAAGAATGACCTCAGACTAAGTAAGAACATGAAGAATCTACAATTCAAGTGTGCGTCAGAAAAGTCTAATCCCAAATGGAAACTGCCGCGCTTTCAGAATAAAACACCAAGCAAAATTATATTTAATATAAATTATGTACAGTTACTTTGTGTGGTCTGATCCTATTCCAGAAGGAAAAATTCACTGCAGCGCCAAAGGTTGCTCTTCGTAGTTTCTGATTTAGCAACCGTGGAGAACAATTTTGTGTACCGAACAGTGGTGGAATAGATTTTATGATACAGTTGAACATGGCTATTAAAGGTGTGAGTTGCATTTCTCTATTTTTTTTAGCTCTGTCATGCCATTTAAGAGGCACACGCCGGTGCGCGTGTTGTAGAGGTCCCACCAACATAACAATAGCTGAAGAATGTCGGCCCCATTTAAAAATGGCTGCCACAAAGGTGGTCCTGTTTCCAGAGGTTGCACTGGGGGAAAACGCTGTGATAGCAATTCAATGAAATTACTGATAGCAATAGTTGCACGCACAGTGAAACTTTCATCAGTAAATGTACTTCCTTCCCATGAAAACAGGGGCATATTTTCTGTACCCACATTAAACGTGCCATTGGCATTTAGGGAGTAGTTTTTCAGAGCCAGCAGGCCCAACCCGAACACCCAGCTATCTTCACCAGATTGCAACACACATTCCCATTGGTAATGAGAAAACACACACTCAGCAGCTGACAAAGGTCGAGCACTTAAGTTCCAACAGTTTCATGAATATCTTGCGAGTGCAGCTACTCCCGGCATCCGCTGCTGAGGGATGTCAAACAGGCAACAAAGTTCGTAGAAAAGGAAGGCGCACTCTGATTGCGGTCACTCAAAGAACACGTGTAGTGCAAAAAATCATCTTTTTATTAATGTTGCTTTAACTGTAAAATAGGCACACAGCCAACGCGTTTCGTTCCCTTGTGCCAGGGGAACTTCGTCAGGGCTGTAACAAACATAACATAACTAACATGAATATACATATATAAAATTCACAACAAATATGAAATACACATTAGACAATCGAAGTAACATATTTTAACAAAACCAAAAAAGGAAAAAGCAATTAAGAAAACAGAAAAGTAACTTCAATAACCAAATTCAGACCGAAGATGACCCAAGGATGTTTCAAGAATTCAGACAGACAGTATTGTGAGAAAATCAAATCGTGACAATAAGACACCAATGAACATACTACACATATAAACTTTAAAAACATACATTATTATACACTAAAAGGATATTAACGGGTGGGAAGGGATACGATAGAAAGAAAAGGTAGATGGTACAGATTAATACCACACCGAGATAACAGTTAGTTATAGTTTAGCGTTAAGAAGAAGAAAAAGAAAAGGGGGGGAAGAGGGTGAGAGGGGGATGAGGGGGAGGGAAAAGAAGGGGAAAGAGGGGATGCAAGGGCCAATAAGGACCTTGATTAAAATTATATACAAAAATTGATTAAAATTCACCTAATTCAAGGTTGAATGAAACACCCCTTGACAATCATGTGGGTGTTGAAACGCCTAATTAAGGCTCTCTGGTGCAGTCAAGATAGAAGATATTTCAATCTAGATGGTAATAAAGAAAAAAGAACGAATTGCCATGGTTGTAATTGCACAAGGAAAAACTAATACATCCCAATCTTAGCAGGTGGGTCGCTCAAAAAGGATCGGAGAGTTAAAGGGGAACAATCCCTGTAGTGAGTATCTTAGGGTAGTAAACCAAGAGTATAATTTAATGAATAGGTGAGTGCTTGGCCCAATTGCCGAGACCTGTAAGGCAAACGTTATATGTCATACCATTGAAAATAATCGGTGTGTCCTAGGGGTTTTTGGTAATTATGACAACACCGTAGTTGAGAGAGGGGATAAATTCCCATTGGGTATTGCATTCATAGCACCATAAAGTCCAGGAATGGACAGACACTCCCTTTCTCAAAGCTGTACAAAAATCACGCAATGAAATCCCAAAAGTAATCATAATGGAGAACATTGACGCGGGTTGTATGAGCGGGAAATGTCAAAGGTAGCTGCACTGGTCTCCAATTAAAAGTCTGTCATTTGATGGAATGCACTTTATAATTAAAAATTAGGGCAATGAGAACTCACTTACAGATTGAAGTGTCACTGTTTCAAACAGAAAACCATCAATGTATGCTTCCGCAATGCTCCTTTTTTCATAATCTATATGTTCATTTCATATATGCTGCGTCTCACTCTGAACCCTTGTCTGGCCTTCTTCTATTAAGAACCCTATACCGAGGGTATTTTGACAACCCCACATTCACGTCACAGGCTCAGTTTCCTGGAAACATCCCCTTTCCCTCATGGCAATAGTGCTTTTCACACCCACGACCCACCTTTCATTTTCCCACCTTTCATTATGCCAAGAATTAATCCCAATATGCCGCGACAGCATGCAACCTTGAGTGCCCCCCTTAAACCAAGACTTATTTTGGGTATGCCATGACCAAAGTCGCAAGCATAACAAACGTTAGCAAACACACTCTTATTCACACACTGTCTCAGTCTCACTCGCACTCACTCCCTCTCTGATTCACTATATGTCCCTCCCGCTCACTCTGACTCACTCACAAATCCTCCCTCACACACTTTTACCTTCATTCTCACTCATTCCCACTCTCACTCACAGTCACTCAGGTACAAACATACAGACTCACTGATTCTCACTCTCACAAGCACACTTACACACACTAACGCTCTCACGCTCACTGGCTCTCAGCCACAATTGCTGATGTACAATTCTGTCAATTATCTCACCACACCACTGGTACCTGATCCACTTCAGGTGTGGTATAACATCAAAAAATATAAAAATAAATGAATCCATAGTCCTATAAACTCATGTCAGTGTGATGTATTATTCTCACAACAACATGGCATTATGAACATAAAGAAAGCATCGGGGCAGACGGCATAAGGTGCAAGATGCAGAAAGGATCCAGCGCAAAATTATATATATACATATATACAGGTCTATATACATCCAAAATGACAAGATATCCGCCATAAATTTCAACATTAGCAAGAATATCTTCCATTTTAGAAGTTTTGTTCAACGGATAACCCCGTATGTTGTTGACATTTCGACCGAAACTGTCTGAGCTAATCCACAGAGCTCATCAGGACGGCAGGACTGACTGAACGCCTTAAACTGGAGCAATTGTCAAAGCCACCACATATGCAAGTCACAAAAGTTGGAAGCCATCACCACCACTGGTTCAGTTTGTATAGAATCAGGATGAGCAAGCACCATACAAGTCAGTGTATGTTGCATGCAGGAACAACAGTCATAGTGCAGCATCACCTGTTGTACCATTGATAGCTATGCCCCTTATCCACTCACACTCCCTCTCACAGTCACTCTCACTTCCTCACTCTAACCCAGTCACACTCCTTTACTCATTCCCTCACACTCATTTTCAGTTATTAACATTCGCTGTCATACTCCGACTTTCAATGACTCTCACTCACTTTCAATCTCACTGCCACTCACAAACACACTGACATACTCTCGCTCTTTCCCAGCCTCTTTCAGTCTCATTCACTCTCAATCACTCACAGACACACTCACAAACTCACACCTGCACAGAGTGAAAACACTTTTTTATTTCCTTTGCCTCCTTTCTCGCAGCAGGGCAGGAATCCGGCGCTGGACATCAGCACCAGCAAGGCATGATCCCCAACAAGGAGCCAGACATGCATTACTTACCCTGCATATTTAGCTAGCAACTGGGAGGCTCCATGACAGCAGCAGAGCAGGAATCACAGGACTCTGGTTCTGGGCACTAGAACCAGCAAGCCATGGTTCAGAACGAGGAGCCAGACAGAGCAGTGAGGGCAGGATTAAATAAAGAGAACCCACCTCAATCCCTCTACCAGATGTTTGACTGTAAGGCACAGGGGCAGTGTGTGCACTCCAGCCACTGCAGCTCTGTGCTGATCTTCATTGGTCTCAGTGATGCTCTGATGGGCACCATGCTGCCTGGGGCAAGCACACTATATCTGCTATATAATATTGGTTGCGCAAATGTGAAGAGAAGTTGCTAAAGTATGCCCTCACACATGCCCAATCTAGACATCCACACACAGAGTGCTGTGCTTTTCAACAGCACTCTGAAGATGAATCACGCCTCAGCCGTCCCAGTCATCAGGAGTCTGCGGAGGATGAGAGGCTGACTTGTGAACTGGCAGTGTGCATGGAAACATGAAATTCGTTTTTTCATGAATATTGCTAAATTGAGTAATTAGCAGTGTGGATAGAGGCTCCGGGCATTATGTGAATGCTCACAGGTGGCAAGCCTGAGCATTGTCACCGCCGTTGACGAACCACCATGGCTTCCTACTTTAATAAATCCTTACAGCATCCAGCTCTGGTGTCCAGATAAAAGATGAGAGGTTATGGATGCTCCCTGTTTGGGTCTAAAAAGAAAAGAGGTCCACTCCACCTTCAGGGCTCAAGGCAGAGGATATGACCCCTGGATACAGCCCATCTACTGGGCTGTAAGTGATTATCACTGCTGGCCACAGCCAATCTACTTGGCTCTGGATTCCTCTCCTGTGAAACAGCCCACAAATAGATCACCTAAGCATGTAGCCACCTTAGGGACAACCTAACTCCTAATCCACAGAGGAAAAAGTTACTCCAGGGACATCAACTCACTATTCAGACACCAGCAGCTCCACAAAATGGAGGACATTTGTGATGGTCCTTCTGTTCTCAATCTGATGTAATCTACGACGCCATATGATACCATATACCAGTCTACTCCCTCATTTTCATCGGGGCATGTATATAATGACTGAAAGGTCCTGTGGATCCTTGCTGGCAACAGGAGGGAACGGATGCAGGCTATACCAGCCTACCTAACTAACCACTAAATACTAACAAGACCGGACTGCAAAGACACACCTTCCAGGTCACTGGTGGACTCTAACATAGTCCACTCTGTAGGTTCCAAATTGTCACATACCCTGAACACCAGCATCATATTATGACAAATGGATGGATATAACACAGTGCATCTTGGCAAATCTCCTTAACTGATGTCTCATCTTGGTAATCTTATGAAAGAGTACTGTAATGTAGTTTATCCAGGCAGATATCTGGTTTTCACTCACTCCTTCTTCACACTGACTGGGAAGGAGAACATAAAGAAAAATTACCAACACAATATAGGGACCCGCAGAGCTAATCAGTGCCAAGTATTTCCTTCCATAACACAATAACCACACTTTGGTTGTCATCAGGTTTGACACAGAAACACTTCCCACATAGGCACAATGCAAAGACAGCCCACTTTTCTTCAGGTAGTGTAGCGTGCTATCCTTCTGGATAAGTGCTTCAGTGCAGAACCTAGGGGATAGTAAGTGCTATGGAAATGTTATAATACAATAATGAAATGGTTCCAAAATTCCTTTATCTGCAATTTTTCGTGTACTTACATAATTCCAGTCCTATTCGGCAAAGTTCAGTGACACACTGTTGTGATCTCACAGGTAGACACCTAGAGCCAGGATGTATATTCAAGTCTTCTTTATTTCACCATCAGTCCAAGTTACATCAGTCTTGAATCCAGCCAGCACTGGTGTGGTACCAGCCCCACCAGGAGCAGCCTGCCTAGCTGCTCAGCCCATCTCTAACTGCCAACACTCATCCACTCAGACACCCAGGCATTCCACGCATCACAGGCACACCAACATTCCATAACCAACTCACACTCCGGCTGAGCAGCTAGAGGCAGCAGGGCTGGAGTACATGTTATACAACTAAGTAGGGTATAACATTATCCCTTTTTCTTCAAAGAAAACGAAAAATGAATGTAATATAACATCAAGCAAGAACTATAAACAAGAAAAATGAATAATGGTACTAGACTCTCGGATGCAGCAATAAAGACAAAACATCGTAGGGGAAAGAACCATTAAAGCAAGAAAGGATGAATAATGGTACAAGTCTCTCGGATGCAGCAATAAAGACAAAACATCGCAGGAGAAAGAACCATTAAAGCAAGAAAGGATGGTAAAGATACAGCAAATAAACAATTGACCAACAATATCCCCCATCCTCCCTAATAAGAGATTATAAAACATTTTGAAGCGTAAGCAAAAGTGTAGCATTACAAGAAATACAGTTCAAGCATTTTGTAAAATACACTGTAACTTAATGTACTACAACGCAAAGGGTAAAAGACCCCGCAACACAAATGCCAAAAAGCATAACGTAGAGTAGAGAAAGGTAGCATACCCTGCAACTTCAATCCCAATAGTAAGGGAAACAAAAAGTAAATGGGTCGTCACCCAAAGAAACGCCCGTGAAGGGATGTACAATTGTACTGCGCGCAACTGTAAAAGGGTAAAAACCCACATCCAAACCCAGCGTAAGGATTAACCTAGGTACTGTAAAAGTATGGGAACTAACCCATGTCCTGACCTCCAAGTAGAGGTTACATACGCCCATGTGGGAACAACAAACAGTGAAATGTAATGGGGAAATTTATCCCACGACCAACCTCCATGTAGAAGTTACATACCCGCATGTGGGAGTTTCACAAAGTAAATGAGGAAAGGGCTGTTACCCACACCCATACTATGGGTACGGGAGCAACTGTGATGACCACCACAAGAACTAATGGACACCAATCCATAGTAAAACGAAACTCTGTGGCATCACGACAACAAATGTGCTAAAGAATAGAACTACGTTAGTTTCTATGCACAACACTCTAGAAAAAAAAATCCACAAGGGACACGCCGGTGAGCGATCTCTCACCCGAGTTGTGCCTGACAAAACCCCCAAAATGGAAAAGAGTAGACATGCAGCAACACTAAAACATTTACATATTTGTGAATAATGGAACTATAACCACATTTGACAGAGCGAGTAGCAAAGTCAGAAAAGTCTCACCCAATACTGGGAGAAGGTGAGTATTAAGCAATAGAATAAAGACAGTCACAATCGTTGACTTGAGGAAAGCGCTCCATGGCACTTAGTGAAACATGAGGCAAAGAGATGGATTCTGAACGGCAATGTGAAATCAACTCCGACATACATGAAACGGAGGATTCCACTCTGAGGATGTCCAGACGACGATATAACGTCATGTCCACACACAAATGTACCGTTAAAACCAGGGACACAATGAAGGCTCATTGAACGGTCATCTAAAAAAACAGAAAAATGTACCTTAACTTCATCATGGTCAGAGCAGAGAGTAAGGCACCAAAGCAGTGGAAAGGATAACGAGGCAAACTGAAGAGACGAACAGAACAATAATGTTCAAGTAGTGAAGACACCGCGTAGTCCCCGGCCCTCATGTCGACTCTCAAGAAACTTTATTAGATGAAGCACGAACACAGTGGTTGGCAGAAAGACCCAGGGCTCCATGAAACGCTGTGTGACAACCACCAACTCTAAGATGGCGGCACGCTTGTGGCGTTGCGCCGGGTGGCTCCCGGCGAGTGAATGCACCAAAACGCTCCAGAACAATGGACAAGCGTCACAGAGGAACCCACGTAGAACTACACGACATGGAGGCAACACAGGTAAGAGTCCACGCGCTGTTTTTATTTTATTTTAAAAGTTTTATAGAGCGCTAGCTTGACCCGTAGATATCAGAGCGCTTTACATACACACTGTAAACTGAAGGAAATTGCATTGCAGTAAGGAAGCAAACAGAGATAAGGAAAAAATACAACATGAAAAATAGGTAAACAGTGCATCGGAGGGAGAGAGAACAAACGAGGGTGGTTAACGTAGTCCGGTCACCAATTATCCTTGAATGTCAAGAGAGAGAGGAGTCAACTCGGATGTTGCAGTCTAGGTTAGTTGACGTTGGTCAGGAAAGTATTTGTTAAGGAGATGGAGTTTCAGGTCGCTTTTGAAACAGGAGAAGGATGGGTTGCATCTGAGGACTCTAGGGAGAGCGTTCCACATCCTGGGAGCGTTGCCAGAAAATGATCGGTATTGGGTGGTTTTCTTTTTCAGTTTCGGAGGGATAAGAAGGAGAGAGTTGGAGCTTCTCAGCGTTCTAGATTGACCTGCTCTAACCAGTTTGTTATTCAGGTAGTTGGGGGCCGGTGAGTGCAGGGTTTTGTGTTTGATGCAGGCCAGCTTGTAGATACACCTCCCTTCCATGGGAAGCCAGTTGAGGGAGTTGAGAGCTGGAGTGATGTGTTCAAATCTTTTACTCCAGATATGAGACGAGCGGCCATGTTCAGCACTGCCCTTAGTGGGGCTAGGTGAGCTTTTGGAGTCCCTGTTAGGATGGCGTTCCCGTAGTCGATTTTAGAGAGAACTAGGGATTGAACTACTGTCTTGAGGTCATCATGGGGAAGAAAAGGTTTCAATTTCTTGAGGTGTTGTAGTGAGAAAAGGGCGTTTTTGCAGAGTTTTTGATGTGGGCCTCCATTGATAAGTTCTTGTCAAGGGTGATGCCTAGAGACTTAACTGAGTCTGATAGGACGAGGGGGCAGTTTAGGGCAACCAGATTCTTGAGCCACTCTTGGATTGGTCGATGGTTGCTTTTTGGAGAGAATAGGATTAGTTCCGTTTTATCTGGGTTGAGCTTTAAGTGGTTAGCGTTGAACCAAGTTTGGATCTCGGTTAGAGTGACATTAAGGTGTTGGATGTCGCTGGGAGACTTGATTTTGAAATAGATTTGGGTGTCATCAGCGTATAGGTGGTAGTTCACTCCAGCTTTTTTCAAGATGATTGTGAGGGGCTCCATGAAGAGATTGAAGAGGGACGGGGAGAGGATCGAGCCTTGCGGGACCCCTAGTGTAACTTGTGTTGGCTTCGAGAGACAGGAGTTGATTTTAATTTGTTGCGAGCGGTGTTGAAGGAAGGAGGAGAACCATTTTAGTACTGTGCCATTAATGCTGGAGCGCTTTGACAAGGTCTCCAGAAGAGCTGGATGATTTACTGTGTCGAATGCAGCAGATAGGTCAATAAGGATGAGAAGGCAGGCATCACCTTCTTCCAAAGCCTTGTGAATATCGTCAGAGACGTTGAGCATAGCTGTTTCAGTGCTACAGCCTTTCCTGAATCCTGATTGAAAGGTGTCAAGGAGGTTGAATTCATCCATGTGTTTGTTGAGTTGGTGGAGAACGCATTTCTCCAATGTTTTTGCAAGGAACGGGAGGTTGGAGATAGGTCTGAGGTTGTTAAGATCATTAGGGTCGGCCCCTGGTTTCTTGAGGATGGGTGTGATTTGTCCTAGTTGCAGGGATTCTGGGACGCAGCCTGAAGTGAGAGAGGCGTTGATTATTTTTGTCCAGAAAGGGGAAATGGTGTGGTTGAGTTCTTTTATAGTTGTGGAAGGGAGGGGGTCCATAGTGTGGGAGGAGGGTTTTAGGTTAGAAATTATACTGAAGACCTCGTTTTCCGACATTAGCTGAAAGTCGGACCAATGCACATTGTTTTTTAGCTGGAGGCAGACCTGATTGTCCCTGGTAAGAACTCTTTCTGATTGGTCTGATTGGATGAAGGATTGATCAATTTTTGCGACTTTATTAGTGAAGAAGGTGGCAATTTCTTCACATCGCTCTTTGGTGGCTTTGATTTCTTGAGAGGGAGTGCAGTTTGTTTGGCTTTTGACAATGTTGAAGAGTTCTCTCGGTCTGTTTTTCGCCCGATCTAGTTGGTTGCGGAAGAAAGACGCCTTTTCACTGAAAATGTGCTTTTTGTATGCCTGCCGAGCAGTTCTAAGTTGTGCTACGTGCAAGGTCGAGGGGTTAAGTCTCCAAAACCTTTCCGTTTGTCTGAGTTGACGCCTTTCGTTATTCAGGTCCACGTTGAACCAGGGTTTAGATTTGGTTCGCCTCACTTGTTTGAGTTTGAGTGGGGCTACTTGGTCTAGAACCTCTGTCATTTTTGCGTTAAAGTGTGTAGTGAGGTCATCGGCCGTCCATGATGAAGGTTGGAGTTGTAGATGAGCATGAATCATGGATTCAAGTTCGGGTAAAGGGACTTCTATGATGTTTCTGGTCCAGTGTTTAGGTATGTCATCACGAATAGGTTGGTGCCTGACAAGTGCGTCAATCTTGAACAGAATGAGGTGGTGGTCGGACCAGTCAATGGGAGAAATCGCTCTCAGAGAGACCAGTTCATTGTTGGTAATGATCGCATCCAGTGTTGCACCTTTGATGTGAGTTGGTTTATTGCAGAGTTGTTTGAGGTTGTATATCTCAAGTAGGTTGGATAGGTTTTGGACAGTGGAGTCTTCTGGGTCGTTCCAGTGTATATTGAGGTCACCCAGGAACACGTTGTTTGTGTCTGTCATGGAGAAACGTGTTATTAGGTCTGTTAGTTCTTCGGGGAAAAGGGTACGCTCTCCAGGAGGATGGTAGATGGTGTGGAATTTGATGGGTGAGGTGCCCTTGGTAGTGAGTTCGACACCTAGGTATTCAAACGATATGTATTCTGCAGGTTTAAGTTTGGTCATCTGTATTCCATCTTTGTAAATGATGGCTAGTCCCCCCCAGTTTTGATTGGCCTGTCTTGTCTGATGATGTTGTATCCTGGAGGGGTGAGAATGTCAAGAATGGGGGTGGAGTGGACATTGAGCCAGGATTCTGTGAGGAAAGCGATGTCAATTTCTTCAGCGAGTAGAGCTTCAGCAATGTCTGTGGCGTGTTGAACTGCTGATCTGCAGTTTAGGAGCATGCAAGAGAGAGGGCGGGGAGCCTCGATGATGGGGGGAGTTAGGTGGATAGAGGAGGTTTGAGCAGGAGGTCTGGGCGAGTGGACAGTTTTTGGGATTCTGTTAGTGCCAATAATAACAGGTATGGGGAGAGGGGCTGAGTTCAGGCTCATAGTGAGGTAAGAGTCGTTGATCTCATCAGGTTTCGGTACCGAAAAGGGTTGGCGATCCCGGTTGGGTTGAAGTGCCTGACTCGCAGACGGATTGGAGGGGCGAGGTGTGCACTGAGGGGCCATGGGAGGGGTATTGAGGGGGGTAGGAGCAAATCTACCCGGGGAGAGGGAGCACGGTGGCTTGGTCCTGTTGAGAAGGTCTTGCTGTAAGTATAGGAAATCGGCCGCAAGGGAGTTAATTTTCCGCTCCATTCTGTTCAGTTGCTGTGTTATTGAGCTGAGAAAGTTTAAGGTTTTAGGCAGGGGCAGAGAATGACTTGGGTCAATGGAGGGAGAGTGATCCGGGGTCAGGGGTTGTACGGAGTCAGTGGGATTAGGAGAGGGGAGAGGTTGGACACGGGGAGCCAGATTAGTAATGTTCCCATTCAAGGAGTTCAGAGGGGGAGTAGTGGATCTGCTGTCCAAGTGAGGAGGGAGAGAAGTTCTAGGTAGGAAGTCGGAGTTCCGGGGAATGTCAATGAGAGTAGCGGTGGAGGCAGGTTGTGTATGTGGGTGTGTGACGGCGGGAGGGGAGTGGGCAGTGGTAATAGGGGGGAAAGTGTCTGCTGGGTTGGTGAAGACGTTGGACATGGGGATGTCACTGGGGTTGTCAGTGAGGTAAGCGGTGGAGGCGGGTTGTGCCTGTGGGCGTGGGACATCGGAAGGGGAGTGAGCAGTGGTAGTAGGGGGGAGAGTGACCGCTGGATTGGAGAAGGCGTTGGACAAGGGGGAAGTGAGGGTCGGGGGAACAGGGTCTGTGTTGGAGGAAGGGGTAGAATGTGCAGAAGGGTTCCGATTATCAGGGGTCGAGAGGGGAGTGCCTGTGGGGATTTCAGTCGCGGGAGGGCTGAGGTTAGGGTCCGAGCTGTTAAGATCGAGATTGGCCTTGTGGGGTTTGTTAATTGTGGGTTTGTTGTTCTTGGTGTGAACAGTTGAAGTAATCATGGTGGGTGTTTGGCGACGGAGAGTAATGATAGGGGTAGTGTGATTGTAGTGAGTGATGGTGGATGTCCAAGAGTTGGAGAGAGGGTCTTCAGGGCAGGGAGACTGGATCAGTTCCACGTTGTTGGTGAGGGAGGTGGGGGATAGGGGAGATAGGGATTGATGTCTCTGTTGAGTTAACGAGGAGAGAAGTGTGGGGAAGTGGCAGTCAAAAGTGGTGAGGTGCGGGTCGATGGCCTGTATGAGAATGGTTCCAGTTCTGTAGATGGAAATGGTGAGTTCCCCTTTGAAGGTCGGAGATATGGTAGTGGAGATTTTTTCACCATAGGGAATGCTTACTGACTTGGCGACTTGGAGGTGGAGAGAGAAGGTGTTTTTCCATTTAGTCGGGCAATTAGTGTAAAAAATGAAGTTGGTTTTGGTGTTGCCGTTGGTCGCTGTGTGGTAGTTATCTACAATGAGTGTTTCTGGGTGTTGTTTTAGAGTATTGTGCTTGAAGTTCTTTTTTGCATTACTGGTCAATTTGTGTGGGTAGTTAATGGACCAGGAGTTGGGGCCGTAGCGCACGAGATTAGAGTTCCGGGAGGGGTTAGGCGGGCGCATGGTTGAATGGTAGAAATGTCGAGTCGCAATCAGGAATCAAGCTGTATGTAGCTCGCGCCTCAGCTTTTGAATTTCAAGTCAGCGGTTAAACTAACCGTAAAGCGCTGCCAGAAACAGAAAATAACAAAAGAATGGCTCACCTCAAAAGCGCTGAAAAGTGTGCAATTAGGCAATTCCCTCCGTATCTTACCGCATAACAAGTAGAAAAGGGGCAAAAAAAAATTGTAGAAAGATACGGTACTCCAACTCGGCACTGAAAATGCCAAATGTAGTGCAGCGTCGTCGCGTGTAAACCGCAGGGAAGTGTGCACACTCCATGATCTCCCCAACTGTGCACCAACTACAACACGCTGCCAATCCTGCGCCTGCAAACTCCTGTGCAAGACCCGATCAGAGTGGATCTCCGCTCCAATGCAGACAGGAACCAACGTGCATAAAACCCAGAGTGCCCCAAGACACCGAGCAGGCACCTCGCCTCTAGAGTAGACATCCAGAGGTCCCTAGTTTCTTCAAACAGGCTGCTGCACAGTAGCACGTAGTTTCAACTAGATGTAGTCACTTAGGTTGAAAGTCCATGACACTCACTTTGCTTGTGAGACCTTAATTGAGCTTACCACAAGTCCTCTATGCCCAAATCTTGTGATACCACACTGTAGCTGTGTGGTGCTAGTATGTAGTTAGTACTAACATCTTTAAGACGAATAATCCCAAATTGTGCGTTTATCTAAAATACACTCTAGACTCTGTAGAGTGATGTGGCTGGAACACCAACAACTGGCTGTAGTGAAACTACGCACCCAACTCTCCAAACCCTTTCGTAGGTAACAACGTGGCTGGAACACCAGATGTGGCTGTAGTGCAACTACTCCTCCAACTCACTGTAGCTTTTTAAATCCATTAGAATATGATGTGGCTGGAACTTCTTATGTAGGTGTAGTTTAACTACTCCTCCAACTCACTGAATCCTTTTTGTGGCTGTAGTATTCCCAGGCTGCGGTGTCAATTGGTGATGACACTGGTCGGTGGGGCTGTCCGTTGGTAAGGACACTGGTGGGGCTGGCGCTGGCTTGCCTGGAAATACTTTCCTTGTAGTATAGTTGCTTGTGGGTTCTCTTGGTTCCTCTTTAAGTATCTTTGTTTCTGTGCTGTACCAAGAGTCTCTAGGGTCCAAGTCCGCTCGTCGCCAAAAATATGTTGTGATCTCACAGGTAGACACCTGGAGCCAGGATGTATATTCAAGTCTTCTTTATTTCACCATCAGTCCAAGTTACATCAGTCTTGAATCCAGCCAGCACTGGTGTGGTACCAGCCCCACCAGGAGCAGCCTGCCTAGCTGCTCAGCCCATCTCTAACTGCCAACACTCATCCACTCAGACACCCAGGCATTCCACGCATCACAGGCACACCAACATTCCATAACCAACTCACACTCTGGCTGAGCAGCTAGAGGCAGCAGGGCTGGAGTACATGTTATACAACTAAGTAGGGTATAACACACACCATTAACTGAAGCCTTACTGGTATGTGTGCAATGCAAGTCCCCTTAAGATCAAATATTCCTAAGCAGGTCAACTGCAAGGCAGTTTGCACCAAGACTGTTTAGGTTACGGTTTAATTAAGGCTCAAGATATTCCTCTGAGGTTAAAATGCTCGGTCCTCGGGTACTCTTCTAAAAAAGAAAGCATCTAGGACTGGACATAACACAAACCTTTATTGCTGGAATAAAATCAATTAAATACCATGCTACCGTTTTTTGGACTAATGCTTCCTGAGATAAACTGTGTTTGCTTTTTTTAACACTGTTATGAAAGCCATGATTTAATGAAGAGATATCTCAGTAACACTTCTGTGACCCTTACCTTCTGAATCTCAATATTTAAAATGATATAATCTATCATGATCTCTCTATTCACTGCCCAAAAGACATGGGGCCTGATTTAGATCTTGGTAGTCTTACCACCATTCCGCCGTGGCGGTGGACCCTAGAACTCCACCTAGTTAACGTTCTTTCGCCTGCCGTATTTAGATGCATGTAGGCTGCCTCGCCGTCCTTGTCAACAGAGTGTTTCCCACCGTGGTCGCTGCACACTGCCGCGGCGGACTCCAATGCTGCTGAATACTACTCGGTCACCTTCAGGGCAGCGGGTTCCCGCCAAGCAGATTTCGATTTCACAGGTGCTGGCTGTCTACTAGCGGCAGTTCCCAGACAGAGTGAGTCCATCGCGGTACGTGTTAAACAATGCACCATCACTGAGGCCATGGGATGGATGCTAGAAGAACACTCCTGATGTCCATTGGCCAAATGGAAACACCTGCATACCACACTATAAAACAAACCCCATTTCAGAACATGATCTTTTGACATTCCAGCTCCACCACTACTTTTGCTAACAGACAGAGGCTTTGCCAGTCAAGTAAGGGTTTTTTGTTCATTTTCCCTGTCCCCTGTCCCTTTATCCCCTTTCATTTAGTACCTTTTGGGCAATTATTTAATTTAATCCTATTGTTTGCACAATGCCAGGCCCCAAAAATCCACGTTTTACTAAGGGAGTACTAAGAGTAGAGCCACAATTGTTTGAAATCCAAGTCCAAAATACACCCCTATCGTAGAAAAGGCAAATGTGATTCAGAATAGTTGATAGAGTGAATCCTGTAGCAAACAACCTGCACACACAGGAGGAAATTAGGAAGTGGTGGAACGACCTGCAGATGAGGGTGCATTGCCTGGCTTCCAAGCGTCACATGGAGGCCAACAGGGCTGGTGGTGGTTCTCCTAGGTCCCCAAAACCATTCAAGCCTTTGGGAGGAGAAGGTCTTGCAGATCCTACATACTGAGGGCGTGACAGGCATACCTGGGGGAGTGGAGTCTGGTAAGTTACAATTTGCAAAGTCTCAATAAACCTCAATGTCCTGTTTGTTCTCACCTCAGCTGTTGCCAATGTATTCTGCACATACTTGCAATACATAAAAGCCTCAAAATATGAGCATCACATAATTGAGATTTTTTGTGTGACTGTATTGTGCTGCAGCTAAGATTACAGGTGTCAATCTCCATTACATGTCGCATGATGGTATGGTGCCTGTAAGTGTTACAAATCCAAATAACCCATCACCCATATATGCATCATATTGTAAGTGTCTGGCCCATTTCCACTGCATATTTTCCACAAGTATGTCCCACTAACCATTTTGCAAGTGTTGTGAAGTTGTCTTTGGAATGATTACAATGACCATAATGCCCTGTTTCTGTTTCTCAAAAGATTATTGCTACATCATGTTGCTCATTCTCTCTTTTCTAAACATTTCAACATATGGTAACGTGTCATGTATTGATTAATCCCTATTCAATGCTCTCTTCTGAAAATGGTTTGTGTTGTTTTCTGAATGTTGTCCTGTTCTTCTTAACCAATTGTATTGATGTTATGAGTTTCAATAATCAAACTGTGTTGACACAAAAATAGCCAGGTATACAAATTACTATGCTAAATATTAGTGGTATTTGCAAAAATTGGCACTGCACTATTCACATGATGACTAATGTCAAACACCCATCCAAGTAGTGGAAATGTCTGTTTTGCAGACAACTAGGCCTTGGAATTGTCAATTACGCATTTAACCTCTCCACTTTGTTGGGTTGAATGGTTGGGAGATGTTTCCCTAATCACTTCATGAACATTTCAGGACATCTTATTATCTGCTGATTTGAAGTTGCCCTATTTTAAATTTATAAAAGTTAGGGTAATATGTGCAATACCACTGGAAGCTATCATCACAATAATCTCTATCTATTTTGACTTCTAAGTATCTACATTGTTTGTCTCTAAAGATTTGAATGTACAATACATACTTTTACTAATAAGAATGTTCTCCATTTCTCAATTGTTCAAACAGGCTGAGCACGTGGGCAGGTTCCAGCCACTGAAGAAACCTCCACTCCAGCCCAGTATCAAGTTGTCAGTGAGGACAGCACCCCTGGTGATATGGAGGAGCTTGAGGAGCCTGGTCCATCAGTTCAGTCCAGGCAGATGACTCCAGTGACACTCCTTGCACTCACACCAACACCTCCTACCCCAGCTGAAACACCTCAGCAACCCGAAGACTCCATTTCTTGTGTTCCTCCCACTGTGACACCAATCATGTGTCTCCCAGTCCTGGGTGATGTTGAGACCATACTGCTACCAGCTTCAGCTCACCAAGGAACCAGTCGGATGGGGCACAGGGTAGTGGGGTTAGGTGTCGTGGGAAGGTATTTGTGGGTCAGCATACTGAGTCCACTGGGGGTCACTGACACCCAGACCACCATTGCACAAGTCTTAGGAGCCTACCATCAGTTCCAAGACATGATGGGCCAGGTACTCACCAAGCTCCGGGAGATGAAGCAGATGCAGAGGGAGCAAAACTAGCAGAAGGAGGCAGATAACGCAAATTTGGGCTCCCTGATTGGAGTGCTGCAGGACATTTACACCCACATGTGCAGGGCTTTCTCTGCACCATCTACCCCTTCCTGTGGTCATACAACAACTGAGCCATCTATATCGGCCACAGGAAGGGAGGCCCTGAACTTGCCCTTCCCAACAAAGTACCACCACATGCTTCTCTCATCACCAAATCAATAGTTGGGGTAATGGGGAAAGATATAACATGTAAAGATTTACTTACACTCATAACAAGAAGTTGTCAATGACATCTCGACGTGAGTCAACTCCTTCTTCTTCACTACTATCATCTTCATTTTTCATATCAGGATCCTCGACCGGAGCCTCTTTATGGTCTCCATCTCTGCGATGTAAGCGATGTTCCATCGCAGAGTGATGTTGTGGCGCATGCAGCAGGGCATGATGATTTGGCACACCTTAGCGGGTGAGTAGAGGAGGGCTCCATCAGTTTTGTCCAGACAACGAAACCTGGCCTTTAGGAGCCCAAAAGTCCGCTCCACTGGCCACCGTGTTCTCCCATGGGCTTCATTGAAGCGGACTTCCCCTGGCGTTGTTGGATTCCTCAGTGGTGCCAACAACCATGGTTGGTTGGGATAAGCTGAGTCTCCTAAATGGAAGACAAAAATAGGGCCAAAATAATGTAACACAATTCCAGATTATGCAAGTAGAAAGGCCCCAAACAATAGAATGAAAGATTGTACTGACCAATAAGCCAGGCCCTCTCAGGTCCAAGTTGAGACATTTGCAGGGGTACGGGGATGTTCCGTAGTACAAAGGAATCATGAGCAGAGCTGGGGGAATGGGCACAGATGCTTGTGATGTACAAATCTACTAACCAGACAACTTGCACGTGATTGAATGGAAGTGTTTCCAATTCCGATAGACCTGTTCTCTGGCGTGTGGTGGCACTAAGGCAATATGTGTGTCATCAATTGTTCAGAACCACATGTGGTAGTGCAACATTTCCCCAGCACACGCTAATATTAAATAACAATCATTGTATAACAGTAGTCCTCTTCTGTTTGTGTTATTTATTGTTCTTTTGTTCAGTTGTACAATTCTTTTGCCTTAGCCAACACGTGTTTCTTCGCACAGAAGGGAAAAACTGTCTTGCGAATTCCTCGGTGAGAGACCCACTGTAATGTGGTGTATTGTACATGCATATATTTCATAACCCCATATTTGTGACAGTAGTGTTTTTGGGGAATTTCTTAGTCGGTAATCACAGAAAGTGTTTATTTAGTGGAAACCCATGCACATTGGTTCAAATTACATGTGTATTCTCTGTAAAACCATCTCAGAATGCGGAAATCTACTCTTGGAGTTGCATGTTTTGGAATCTTATATTATATCGCCTATACAGTTGCTTATAGTGTGTTGTATGCATACATTCACCCTTAACCAAAAAACCAAATGTGAAGAAGTATTAAATACAGTAATAATACAATACCTATAATCTTCTATCAAATGTTTCTATTTAGTAAAGAGAGTAATAGCAGACCACAATGTCAGAAACAATTATCTACATGAGTAGTTTTCATGTTATCTAGTGAGCCGTCGGTCCATTGCTAAAGCCATAAATACCTTAATGTCAGTTGTAATTCCGTCCCGTACTATCCAATACGTCGAATAACAAAAAATAGTTTTGCAAGTCCAGATCTCAACGTGGTCTGTATGTTTTGTTTATATCAGCAAATGAAGGCTCCAAGAATAAGGGTGTACCTCCATATCCATACCCGTTCCTTGGGAAAGATTAATGATATCTAATCATTGTCAAGGTTACAGCCAACCCATCATTTTAGCATCACTAGATGATAGCTATTGAGGGCTCCAAAAATACGGTAGTCCTTTTACGTTTATTTACATTCTATATCAACAAATAATAATATCTGGTCATTATTAATGGTATCAAATTACTGCCATGGGGACAGTCAACCCATTGTTTTATCATCTCTAAATTGCAGCTGTTGAAGGCTCCAAGAATACGGAGTCCTTCTATGTTCATTTATATTCTTTACAAACAGATAATGAAATCTGGTCACTATTAATGTTGAAACCAACCCTTCGTTATGGCTTTACCGGATCAGTCACCGGGCAAATGCATCGAAAATAAAAACGCTTACCGGTACGTAGGTTTCATCAGAGTGTGGTCCTACAGCGAGTACGCTGTCCACAAAAGAAACACGGATGGACTTCCGTACTTCTGAATACGTGAGTGCCATAGTCACTGAAAGAGGACTGCTCGCCATTAACCTCTCTCAATGTATCAAACCAAGCGGTTGGCATTGAAGAGTGTGCTGTCACTAGGAGATTTATATATTGAATTAGATATGAGGTGTATTCCTGCCGCATTCATGTGAGTGCTGCATAGAATTATTACCATGTTTAATCGCAAGATATTTGCTTCGGAGTACCTTTAAGTTCAACGATATTTCCTTTAATAGCTTGATGAATGCGATCATGTAGAATATTGACTATCAGTCTGTAATTAAAGATATAAGTCCCCACTATTTGTCTAAGTTGTGCAAGTGTATAATGCTAGTTTACATTTCATAAATTAAGTTGTGTCTCACTGTTGCCCAAATATGCATATACAGGTAAAGTGATTATCAGTCCCCATTCCTCATTGATTAGACAGCAAACGTTATTCTACAACATATAGTTCACAGAGTAAAGCGAAGTTACATATCAACATTATCTATTGATTAAATATTAATAGTATCTCTTCCATATATTCAAATATAAGGTGCATCATAAAGTGAAGTGTATACAGTATTTGGGTGTGGTTCCAACTGCCAGTAAACAGTCACATCAATTACAAACATATACAGTCTAGTAAGTGCAGCAGACTTTCTCATATAATTGATTATTCAGGTCATTATTCATAATCCCTATTAGAGTTAATCATATAAACAATGTACAAGTTTTCTATAGTCTACAGATATATGTAAAGACCCTTTTATATTGATCAGGGTTATAGACATTTGGTCAGGTTACTTATATCCCATTCCCTGTTAAAGTAGCCAGTTAGCATTGAGCATCTAGACATATTCAATCGCCCAAGAAATATTGCAGTTCATGGTCTGTGTTCAGTCCAGTCTCAACACTCAGTAACCGCAGAATCCACATTGCTTCTCTTCATAGAAGAGTAAGTTCTCTGTTGCCCCCTCTGGGATCCCTAGGTATGTGATCAATACCATAGAAGCTAAAAGACCCATGTTTGTCCTGTGATGTACATTTTTCCATGTGTATCGCTATGGGGTATCTCTCATCCCCCAGTTTTATAGCCTTCATGTGTTAGCTGATTCTGTCTTTGAGGGCTCTGATAGTGCTCCCTGTGTATTTTTGTCCACACTTACATTCTATAATGTACACCACAAATTTAGTGTTACAGTTTATGTTGAATCCTATCATGTAGAATCAATTCAATTTAATTCAAAAAAGCTTTATTCGATTTTAAAATAGAAATCATAAAAGCACATTGTACCACATGATATTATACACAATTCACCATTAAAAGAAAATCTTTAACAACATATTTTAGCATTATAATGGCCCTGCTATACATAGCATAATTTTTAAGAAATTCATATACCAATAGTTTTCCTGTATTTAATTACTCTTTTTAAATATAAACCTAAAGACCTAGTAAAATCTTCGTTCCCTAAAAATTGTAATGCTAAAAATGCAGGACGACTTTGTCTGAGGTCAAGTGTCCTTAAGATTGGTAAAATCCACCTTTTTCTTGGTACAGAATAAAATTTACAAAAGAAAAGAACATGCATTGTTGATTGCAGCGACTTATCATCACATGGGCACATACTCATTGTGCTAGACCAGTCATTCATAAAGGGAAAGCTGATTAGTCTGTGCAAAATTCCCAGTTGAAAACGGGTCAGCACCATCCTGTCATAACCACCTAAAGTTGTTTGAAGATACAGCCGAATTTTATGAGTGGTTAATATCGTTTGATTCTCCTGTACCGTTACCTTTAATATTTCAGTTGAGAATCTGTTTGACTCGAGAAGTGTCAAGCAACTTCTTTTTAAATCGTTTCTCGAAACAGTGGTTATGGTGCCCGGGGTCAACAAAATACTCTGAATGCCCAAGATCTGTCATAACATTTTTAACATATTTTAACCATGGGATATTAAAGGCCCATTGTAATTTTAAGCTATTGTTTAAAATATCCTGGTTAAAACTGGTTTTGGAGGATGGCCATATCTTATGCAAAATAAAATGGGTTATATTTTTATAAGATCGGAAATATGTGGCATCCCTAATTCAGAATGACATACATAAGTAGATATACTACTTCGGACCGCCAACAAATATCCAAAAAACGCATTCTCAACTAACTGCAGGGGCTGAGGATCTACATACCCCCAAATGCCTGCACGGTACATAGCAGTGGAGACACCTTTAGATTTATGGATATGTAATAATTCGGCAACCGGTCGTCTTCCCAGATGTCTGGCAAAGTTGGCTAGAGTAGCTTTCATAAATAATAATTTTCTTGCCTGAACATTCTGTGACCATTTCCCCTTATGGTTGAAAAGAATGCCTAGATATGAGAAACTTTTTGTAAATTCGACCTTACAGTAATCAATAAATATATCTCTACATTTTGTACTATCTTTTCCACATTTCATAATAAAAGTTTTAGAGGTGTTCCCTCTAAGACCCAAATTATGCATGAATGTTGAGAAGCAAGACACAAACCTTTGAAGCCCCAGTTGTGTTCGCGACATCAAAACAGCATTGTCTGCGTACAGTAGGGTAGGGATAGAACGCTTATCAATTTGTGGCAGATCCTGGCACTGGTTTGCTAGTACTCGACCAAGTTCATTAATGTACAGTGAAAATAAAAAAGGGGCCAAAAAGCATCCTTGTCTATCCCCTTTCTGTATTTTAAATGTAGCCGTGCACTCCCCGCTTATCCAATAACAAACCCTTGCTTTTGCATCGCTATATAGTTGCCTCAAGAAGTGAATGAGTGGGATTTCCACACCCATATCTTCTATGATCTTCCATAATTTATCATGTATGACGCAATCAAAGGCTGCAGTTAGGTCTACAAATGCCAAATATAGCCTGCCCTGTTTTGCCCATGTATACTTTCCCAGGAGGATGTTTAAATTTAATCCCTGCTCAACCATACCTAGTCCCTGTCGAAAACCATAATGTAGTTCTGTTATGATACCATTGTCTTCGTCCCAATCCTGTAATCTATTCAGTATAATATGACCAACTACCTTAACCAGGGAGTCTAACAATGATATTGGTCGATAGCATGCAGGGTTTTGTCTATCTCCCTTCTTAAAATTTGGAACCAATATTGATTCCGACCATGTTGTTATAAAGCCGGAAGAGCAACATGCTGCTATTACTTGTGTTAACAAAGGGCCCCACAATGACAAATTTGATTTGTAGAGGTCAACAGGGACTCCGTCCGAGCTGGGGGCTTTCCCACCCAGACTTGCATTAATAGCACGGTTAACCTCTTCTAAGGTAAATTGTACATCTATTGGATGATAGTTCGATGACAGTATCTCCTGAGATCGTTGCGAAGTTGCCGGTGCTATGTTATGTACGTCATTATTATACAGGTTCAAAAAATGATCCACCCATTCGTCCTCAGCAATGGCTATGTCTATGGTTGGTATATCTCTGGGGGCCAAAAAAGGGGCGTTTACTGCCTTCCGAAAAGCTGTGTTGTCTCTAGATAAAGTGGGTTCATGTAATGCCGCCCACAATTTATCTCTTAAAGCACCTTTGCGTTCTTTAAGGGCGCGTTTATAATCCCCCCTGGCCATTTTAATTTTTAGTTGATTTCTAACAGGCTTATATAAAACATATATCAGGTTGCTATACGCTTTAGTACATTTGGCATTGAACCAGCCCTGTTTACTAATGCAGGATTTTTTATCATTTTTTTACATCGTTAGTGATCTGGGAGAAGGATTTTAAAATTTCAACGTTGGAGGTAGACTTGTCAAGACAAACTGAAAAGGCAGATTTACAATTTACTAGTAAAGACTTTATAAATTCTTTCGAGTCCACCATAGACCAATGTAACGAGTAACCATTAACTTTTTTTCAGACCTATATTCTGGACAATATGGGCCGAATTACCCTTGGTAGTTATTACGTCACTTGAAAGCAGAAAAGTAATACTTAATGGGAAGTGATCACTCATCGCATTTTTATGGGTGGTAAAACTTTGAAGCCTGCCAGAATGCCTATTTGACAAAAGGATATAATCAATGGTCAAACACATTCCTCTACCATTAAAAGTATAACTGAAGGGGACTGACGGAGGACATAAATCATTGGCAAAGCCTATATCCAATGAAAACATAATTTCATTTAAATGTTCCCCGTAAGTTGTATGTGGGAAATGGGTGTAATTCATTCCATCATCAGACATAATTCTGCAAATGTCTCCTTTAGTGTGTGGCCACAGGGCAGAGTTAAAATCCCCACCTCAAATGACACACACATCTTTTCCATTGTCATTCTGTATGTTACTCAGGTCACTCCTCAATTTCCTAAGTACCCCCCCAATCTGATCTGACGGGATATTATTATAAAATACAATGGGTTTTATCTATATCCAATATCACAATCTGATAATAAATTTCTAAATTCTTCAGTTCAATTTTGTTTACATTTACATAATTGGATACATATATGGACAAACCACCCTTATTTCTTCCATGAGTGGATGGTACCGCTGCAGTATGGAAGGTTTTATACCCATTAATATGCATGGTATTCACCACCACCCAAGTTTCCTGTAGACACATTATAAAGAATTTCCCTACAAAATCCATCCATATAGGATTAGTAAGCTTAGATTGAATACCTGCCACATTTCAAAACAGAACATGGCAAAGATCCCTACGACTATTACCTATGTTGTTCGTATAATTTATTTCGTGAGAAGGATCTAAAACAGTGGGAAGTATATCTGTAATTGAAGGCTTATCTAAGATCACCATTGTCCCATATGCTGAGTATATAGAATCTTCCTCTGAATGAGGAAAGACTGGAGAGCGTGTAGGTGTAACTGATTTATGTACTGCTTCCCGTTCTGATACCAAGTCAGGGGTATGTACTTGTATATCGGGTGTTAAATATAAGATACCATCCCCTGCTGAAGTGACATGAGTATTTATCGTATTTAGTCAGTCTACTTCCTCTAAAGTTGGCAAGACATCGAAGTGATTAAAAACACGGACATTATATGTATGATGAGTATTTTCATAAGAATTCCTCCTATCTGTTCTTGTATGTAGTTCCTTCGGCGGTTGATAGAAATATCCCAAAGGTACTCTATTTATGCCCTTGGTCGCAATAAAATGATGTTCTGCTCTCCTCAAAATATTTTGAACTAGTTGTGGAGTTTTAAAAGTTAATACAACGGAAACTCCCTGTAGGGTTTTGCGGTCTCTGCCAAGCCAGCGGACTCTTCTTGCCATTTTAAATTTTGAAAAAAGTACCTCTGTTAGCCCCGTTTTGGTACCCAGCTAGAACAAAGCTTTATTTCTCAAGGCATCCCAAGGTTCTAATGCCTGAGACGGCAATGTAGGTACATTTGCCAGAATTACAGTGTAAGGGGTAGCTGGTGGTGGAAGATCCAGCGAGGACATTTCTGGCTATTGCCTATTTTAAATTAAGAGACGGGTTATACTGATTATGACTAAGTTGTGTAATTGTCTGTACCCTAGGATATTTTCCTTTATTATAGTTAACTAAGTTTGTTCTTGATAAAGTTGAGTCCACTGTTGTCTCTATGAATTCATTGGAGGGCATAGGGCCAGACATAGTATGACATTATTTCCGCTGTGTCCCTACAAGTTGAATATCTTTCTGTATGGGTGTTGTCTCGCTGGCTGTAAGCTTTACTAGATCTATATGCTTACTTGGTAAATTACCATAATTATTGCGCTCTTGGGCTATGAAATATGTACTTAGGTTTCTTCAATTGAAGCCACTCTTACAGATAGGTTGGTTATGACATCTCTAATATATTTATCTAGGTCATTCAATTTGTAAGTTAGCTTATTTAAATCTCCCGTCAAGTTAATTTGACTATTGATATGAGCTTTTCCCCTCTGTACTGCCTCGTTTTTACCCCTTTTAACAGTTTTTTTGTTATTTTTTAAGGGCTCCCGCCTGTTTTCAGTTTGGTTATCCTAAGCAGGTTTGGTGACTATATCCGGATTTCTAGGGCATTTTGATGGTGGTTGGGGATCACATTCATGATCACTAACATATATGTGGTTGGACACGTTTTTAACACAGCCATTTAAAAGTTGTTGACCATTTGAAACCTCGGTCTGACATACGAGGCTCGCCCTACTGATGCCCCAGTACTCAGTGTCATCCCTTCACCCTGTATTTCTAAGTTCAGAGTCTCTTCCACAGAGGTAATCTGTTTTTCAATGGCCCCCATGGCCCCTGTTAAATAGTTCATTAATGTCAGGCGTGGCCCCCCTGCGGGCTTCGGGAAAGTCGCTGCCTTTCTTTTTCCCATCTTTCAAACCGTCGAAGGGGCACAAGATTATGTTGCAGTTCACACTTTGTTTGTCCCAAGGAACTCAAAGCCCGGAACGTCTATGCCTTCGCGCTGTGTCAAAAAATGAAGAAACAAATCTTAGACAAAAATTTGTGCACTGAATTCCATCCAATGCTTAATGCATGATAATTATGCGTTCACCGGGCCTGTTCTAATTGGCAAAATTACTCAATGTCCGCTATTACACTAGATAAGAACACTGCCTCTGCGCGAGAGTCACAATGTCTGTCTCCAAGTTTTATAAAGGAGCTGCACAGAAGGGAGGAACTCACCTCTACTTCGAAATAAGGAACTGCCCGTAAAATGAACAGACCAAGAGGGGTGGCCCGGCCCGGCCTCCTCCGGTCTATGACGGGCTAAGACGGGCCCGTCTTGGGCCGGTCTTGTCCCGGGCCAAGCCCGGGCACGCCCCTCGTGCGCCCCATGCTGCGGGACTGCTCTGAAGATTTTATGGCGCTCCTGCGCCTCACACACAGCATAGCCCCTCCTCCCTGGGCCGGCAAGGGTCCGGAATAAAGTGCAGAGTGCTCCAGCAAGGGTCCGTGCTAAAGTGCGGTGTGCTTGGTCCCCCGCGCTGCGGGACTGCTCGGAAGATTTTATGGTGCTCCTGTGCCTCACACATGGCATAGCCCCTCCTCCCAGGGCCGGCAAGGGTCCGGAATAAAGTGCAGAGTGCTCCAGCAAGGGTCCGTGCTAAGGTGCGGTGTGCGTGATCCCCGCGCTGCGAAACTGCTCTGAAGATTCTATAGCGCTCCTGCACCTCACACATGGCGCAGCCCCTCCACCCAGGGCTGGCAAGGGTCTGGAATAAAGTGCAGAGTGCTCCAGCAAGGGTCTGTGCTAAAGTGCGGTGTGCTTGATCCCCCGTGTAGAGTCTATTGGTGGGCCCTCAAATTGTTTCTTTTTATCATGGGCCCATCTACACATTGCGCAGTGGCCACATTTAAAAAAAAAAAAACAATATGTGTGAGGTCAGCCAGTTGTCCTTTTGGGTGAGTATCCAATAGCTCGGGCTTAGTAGGTTCTTGAGGCATCTGCCCCTATGGTAGGTAATGTCTGGCCTCGTTGATGTGAACTCTTCCAGTGTCTTATCTGCGTTGAGTATGTGCCAATGTTTCTGCAGACTCCGTACCCATATATTGTACATTTTGGTGTAGTGTGTGATCAAACGAACTTTGTTTAACTGAGTACTTTTCTTTGTAATGTTCCTAAGGGTATTCTCTCTATCAATCCTAGTGATCTTGTTATTGGCTCTCAGTAAAGTGTCTTTGTCATATCCCCTCCTTCCAAATCCGGATAACATATCTTGAGTGCATTCCCTGAAGTCTGGTTCAAAATTACAGTTACGTCTAACCCGTACTAGCTCACCATATGTAATGGCCCTAATTTGATGTTTAGGGTGTGCACTTGAAGCATGTAAGACAGCATTACACGCAGTTGGTTTGCGGTGTAATCTGCCGTGAATTCTGTTGTCATGTATGAAGTGTTCCACGTCCAGGAATATGATTTTATTTTGACTGTACTGAAAGGTAAATCTGATATTGGACTCATTACTATTCAGGTGTTCAAAAAAGTTCTGTAGTTTATCTGTTGTCCCAGTCCATATCATTAGACAGTCGTCTATGTATCTACCCCAGTATAAAATTGAGTCCTTCCATTGTTTACCTTTTGTACTCCAGATCCAATCTTCCTCCAGCCACCCCATAAAGAGGTTGGCATACGAAGGAGAGAACCTGGAGCTCATAGATACTCCTTGAGTCTGTCTGAACCATTGGTCCTGAAATAGGAACACATTATTGTCTAAGATCAGTTTTGTCATATCCATAATCATATTTGTGTGATCCCACATGCTCGCCGATCTAGTATTAAGAATACATCTCAAAGCATAGAGTCCCAGATCATGCTTAATGCTCGTATGTAGGGCAGTTACATCCAGTGTCACTAGTGTCATGATTGTGTCCGAATTAATGTCCAACAGTATACCCAGAATGTGTTTCGTATCTCTGATGAGAGAAGGTAGGTTGTTCACCGAGGGCTGCAGGAAAATATCCACATACTCAGAAAGTCTCTCAGTAGGGCCCCCTATCCCAGATGTAATTGGTCTCCCTGGGGGGAAAGGGAGATCCTTGTGTATTTTAGATAGGGTGTAAATGTATGGGTATTTAGGCCGTTCTACTCTCAGATAGGCGTACTTATGATCATCCAGGGTGCCTTGACATGCCATTGTCTCAAAGAATGGTTAATGCGATCCGTCAAAGCACATACAAGATTGGCCATTAAGTGTTCATAACAGTTAGGGTCACTTAATTGTGAGAGAATGTTCCTTTCATAGTCCACGGTATGCATTAATATGATGTTGCTACCCTTGTCAGCCTCAGGTATAGTGATGTCCGTCTGTCATTAATATTTTTAATGCCTCACGCTCTTTCTTGGTAAGGTTATCAGCCTTGTTGTGCAGTACTCCTTGTGTGCTCCCATACTTGTCAAGATCCCATAATTCTAGTTTGTGGAAAATATCCACATTATTGCTCATAGGTAAATTAGGTGTTCATTTGGATTTTTCTTTTAAACCACTAGTGATCATAGGATCCATCTGTATATTAAGATCATTTACTAACATATCCATTGTAGTTGGGTCATCCTTGTAGTCTGATATAGATATCAGCATTTTCGTTTCAAGTACATCCTGTATAGAAAAATTATAGAAGCAAAGTCTATTTGCCAATAATTTATGTTTATATTAGCAGGAGGATTGGTTTTAAAATGTTTCTTTATCTTCAAGCATCTTATAGATTTGAACAGATCAATTTTCATCTTACATATATCGCCCATATTGCTTGGACAAAATCCCAAGCCTTTCTTTAACAACAATATCATATCTGAACTTAAGTGTTTGTCAGTCAAATTAATTATGGAGACATTCCCTAGTTTCTCTTGTCCCAAGGTCTTGTCTTCATGCCATTCCGTTCCTCTGGTTTTACCCCCTCTCTTTCCTCTCCTACTCTTCCTGTGATAGCTATGCATCTGTTCTGATCTCGATTTCCTCTCTTGATTCTCAAAACTTCCCTTAAAAAAGGGTTTTCTGTTGATATGCTACTCACTGAGCCATCTCCCCTTTCAGTTTCACTCTCACTAGTTGCTGGGGTGTCAAGTGATGTCAAGTGATGTGGAACTGGAGCCTATTGATTGCCCCTCCCCTGATGTTTCTTTTGTGTCTTTGGGGATCAGGTGATCATACTTTTTAGCAGAGGGGAAAACCCTCCCACTATTATAGTCAATTCCATCCCTTCTTAGGTTCTTCGCTTTTCGCTGTTTGATCTCTGTCAGTCATCATCACATCATTTAGGATCACATAGTTCTTTTCTGTGGCTTCTGTGAGATTTAAATTCTTAGTTTCTAATTCCAGTGTATCAATCTCGGTTTGCAATCTGGCTATTTTCCTGTCCGAGTTGTCTATAAGAATACCCATTAATTTGTTTGAGTTGGCAGTCAGTTCTTTTTGCCAAGCTAGTAATAGGTCTTCGTCTAGGTCATCATTGGTAGGAAGTATCTGTGATATAAGTCCTCTCGGTATCCTGTCTAACTTGATATACTGTCTCAGTGTAGCTCCATCCCACCATTTGGACAGCTCAGTTTTTCTTAATCTCCCTAATCATATAAATTTGTCCTTTAGACCCTCCTTATGTTGTAGGTTTCCACTCCGTGTCACTGAACCAACTGTACTACCTCTGCCAAGGTGGTAAGGCCACCCAAACCATAAAAGCCACCCTTCAAATTGGCTAAATCCTGCTGCCATGGAAATTGGATGAAGCTGTTTATGTATCCCATCATTGAAGATAGAACTTCTTGTAGCACACCACTGTAAGTTGGTTGTGACATACCACCAGATACTACCACAGTGTATTGGAAGGATCCTGTGGCCACAAAATAAAGTACTGACATGAGTTTGACAATTGGTGCATTAGATATGGGATTTCTGTTGCGAGGCTGAAGATCTGGCTCCAACTGATGACATAAATCCAGTATAGTTTGCCTATTCAACCAAAATTTCTTGATTATATCCCTTTCTTTGTGGTGGCAAGATCTGGAAATGGGCGGTACACCGGAGGCTGTCGTCGCCTCCATTTCTCTCATTTTTTTACATCATCCACAGCAACATATTTGATGAGTAACAAAAAAGTCATGTATTTTGACAAAATGTATATGGTTTAATACATATTTTGAACCAACATTTGCTTCTTGTCCTTTACCCATCACAAATTACATTTATGGCCTTGATATGAATCTTAAAAATAAATGTGTAAATAATGCATTCCAAATGTATTATTTACAGATTTTATCTACTTATTTTTTTCCTCCCAAAATACTGTCAACTGAGGTGTACACAACACCACGCTAATACTGCACAGTAACGCACTAAAACATAAATAAGTGTCCATCGAAGTGTGATTATATGAACAAACTAGCCCCCATTTGGAGTGGTGGTGACGCACTTACCAATCACTAGCACACTAGTTTGAACTCCTAAAATGGCGGGTGCCTGACCTCGCCGATAGGACATTTGGAATCAAATGGCAGCTGCGGAAGTTGACCGTGCAGTGGGTGGTAAACTCCATGATGGACACAGCCATAAGCTATCGTTGGTGAACATAACGGTAGAAGGCCAATGACTGTGTCTGTCTCCGCTGAAGATTGCATACGTCTTGTACATGTAAATGGCTGTTGGAAAAAAGCTCACTTGCCTCCTAGCACAGCTGCTATCAGGAGCACCTCCACTTTTGATGCTGTTTGTCACCTCTGGGAGCAACTATGCCAGGTCAAGCAGGTGAGAGAGCCCCTGCCTTCATGCCAGAGAAGCTGGAGTTGCTGGCAAAGGAGGTCCTTTCCCTGAATGGCCAGCTCTATGGCTCACCAGAGGAGCAGGTACATGTCTGGAATACATATGTGAATCTGTCTAAATGGCTCTTTTCCATTTACACAGGCTACAATGTCCCTTTGAGTTCTAGAGTGAAGTGTAGTGAGTGATGTTAAGTGTCACATAATGTAGTACTTACATAGGACAATGATGAAATGGATTTCTAAGCACTGCAATGTCAAATAAACAACACCATCAATATGTGTTGTGTGTTTAAAGCCCTAGATTTTATTTGGTGTGTATGTAGAGATCTATGCATGTATATGGTTGATGTACTTGTGATAAGTAGCCAAATGACATCATAGTAAATGGTAAACACATTATATACTCTTTACACCTGTAGATATGTATGTACTGCGTAAAAAACAATTGAAAATTATCTTAGCTATGTGTACAGTCCCACAAATCACTCAGCCTAGATCATGGCTCTCTAGAATGTAGTTTGGGAGCTACCAGTAGCTCCCAGACCCCTTCAGAGTAGCACACAGCCTCGAGGTCACTTATTGGATGGGCACAAGGTGACCCTTGCAATGTAAAAGTGGAGGAAATATAGTGTTCATGTGACATCATGATCATCAGGCTGCGGATAACAAGGCCTGTCATTGAGCAGTGCTCATTCAGAATCATGGGCCAGGCTGGGGCTAAATCAGAGGGTCATATAACTGAAGCACTGAGGTACAGCTTACAAGAACATATATCCTTTGCAGCTCAAAATTTGAGGTTGCTTAAAATATGCCCCTGAATGCTTTTAAATGGACAACAGTTGAAAGGGAGAGTTCCCTGACTTCTTGAGCTAACACTTCTTTTCAATTGACTCACATTTCAAAGAATGTCATGTCCAAACTTCAGGGCCCTTATTCACAGTGGCCACTATTCACTGTGCCAAAATTATTAATGTTTAGTTTTTATTGTTCTAATGGATGTTATTGTTTTTAACGGCTGTACTTGTTATGTACTTTTATGGTTTTAATCAAAACCGAATAAAGATTTACTTACTTACTAAAGTTTAGTCTTTAGTAGTTCACAATCTTTTGCACTGATCAGAAGTAGGTCACAGCACAGATTATGTAGGGCCACCTGGGCTAGATGATGTTGCAGGCCTGGATTTGTCTGTTTATACCATGACATGGGATGAGTATGGACACAGGTCATTATTAAAGTACGTATGAGGACATTGGTTTAGGTCAGCATGTTACAATGCACATGTTGTATGCTAACTTATGAGTTATGCTACTGATAGCTGTAGACAATTTTTGTGACAGCAATACAGACAAACAAAAAGTCACAATACCATTGTTTGTTCTTTCCTTTGATGTATCCATATAGGTCAATGCCCATCAGAAGCGCGACTTTTGGAAGGCCATCGCCAAGAAGGTGCGGACCCTGGGGGTCTACCAGCAGCACAGCATCCATTGCCGCAAGAGATGGGAGGACCTAGGATGTTGGACCCGTAAGATTGCTGAAATCCATCCCGGGAAGTCCTACCAAAGTGTGAGGGGTGCGCGCCACACACTGACACCCCTAATGGCCCGCATTCTTGAGGTGGCCTATCCAGAGATTAATGGATAGTTTAGGGCCCAACAGCAGCAACAAGGGGGTAAGTTCTTATCAGAGTTACACATGTTACATGACCCATTTTCTGTTACAGCCAGGATTTTTGCCATCAACATTCAGGGGGACCCTTTCCAATGCTCAAGAAGAGTTCTTGAAAGTGTAAGTTTTGTACAAGGTATATGATCATGTACTTTGTCTATTGTTTTTTGATAATGATCCTACCTGATTCCTGTCCGCAACTAATGGACTTTTCTGAGCAGACACATGGCTGCCTAAACTCCACATATACATCATGTTATTTGATGTTGTGAGGGACAGTTGTACCAAATAGGCAAATAGTCTTTATTGTGTCAGGTGTGATGCTCCTTCACTGATGTGGATGATGTCATGGTAGCCCTATTACAGGTGACAGAGCATACTAGGCACTTATGATACTGTGGATGTACCAACCATCACATTGGTAAGTTGGGATTCTACACTAACCAGAGTGAGCATGTGATTCAAAATGACTAGTGACAACAGAAGTGATGGCTACATATTGGTATCAAGACATATCCAAATTGTGTTCAGCATCAGAAATACTGTTTCATACATGTTAAACAGTGACAGATTTGCATGATGTCTTACTGCTTCACAAGTGTGTTAGGCAGTCTGCTTTTGGCCAAATAATGGAGATAGCCATACCGTTTCTGATGAAACACAGACAGGAGTGTGTGCACAATGGTGACAGAGTAACAAATATCCAAGACCATTCCTCAATGTCCTTTGTCATGTCCAGAGGAACAATCAATGATGGAGTAAAATGGGAATCTTGAAGGTATTTTGTAATATGGAATGTTCCATCACATATATGTATGAGCATCCTATCAGGAGAACGCAGATTCAGGCCAAACGCATGACTCAAAAGGAAAAAGCTGAAATTCATAAAGGTGCAATATGTTGCATAAATCTGTGATACACATTTCAATCTTTGAAGTAAATATCATATACGAATCATTTGATGTAATGATTAGTGTGATGTTCTACACTGTTTTGACTACATTGAAAGCCAGCATATTTAGTAAAACCATTACACAAAATTCAAATAACTAGAGATATTTAGGAGTCAAACGTGGAGATATTTTGCTCTCTGCTGAAGTGTATTAGAAATGTTTCAAGGGCTATGTATTTCATTATGTTGTAGAAGTCATTTGTCAATCCCAACAATTATTAGTTTCAAACCGTCTTCAACAGCATAGGTATGTACATAGTATGTGATACATTGCTAAGCTACTTCAGTACAGAATTCATGTATAATTGTTGACACTTGACATATACTTTAGTGACTTGAAGTGAGTGTTACCATCATGAAATATTCAAACAAAGGTAACCTGCTTTCAGTTTATGCTAATATTGGTGCAACATTTCAGTATATGTTGACAGACATTGATTCATATTTTACTTATTGATAATGATCACTATGCAGATTTTAGAGCCTAGTGAACACACAGTACGAAGGTATTGTTGGTGTATATCCTTTTTGGCAACCTCAGTTCACTATTCTGAACAAAGGCCAACCATTCTGAGGTGTGAAACTGTTTCTGGAGAGACATAATAAAGGATAACATCCTTTTTATGTAGGAGCTATTGTGGGTAATAACATAACTGTGACCAAGTGTCTTTTGAAAATGTTGCCTACATGCATGTGCTTATGCTAATACAGAACCAAAGTTTGAGAGGCGTGAAGCAGGTGAAATCTGAAAAATTGGTAACTGTTTTGTGGTCAAAGTTCATGATCTGGTCTGTTTACACATATCCAATAACACTATTGTATATGTCATTTCAGCATCAGCCGGGGAAGGCGAAGGAGAAGTTGCCAGCATAGGCAGGGAAGCAGCTGGCCACTGTGATTCCGGTGAGGACACCACCTACAGCGAGGGGGCCAGTGACCCAGAGTGTGAGGGAAGTGCAACGGAGGCCACCAGCAACTCGACATATTCTTCAGCGGCCTCTTCCAGTGAGCACTCCCTAGTGGTGGCGGACCCTACTGCTCCAGTTACACCTGTATCCTTGTCCGACACCCAGAGTCCCATCTACACCCTCCCTCTTGCCCCCCCCAGTTGGCCTACCCAGGGCCGCTAAAAGGCCTGGGATCTCCTTTGCTGCAGGCACCTTTCCCCTGCCACTGTCTCACCAGCTGCGCTGAATGAGGAGGCTATTGACCTCCTCCAGAGCATTACTGTAGGCCAAACTGCCCTGCTGAATACCATACAGGGGCTTAACTGCCATATGCAACACAAGGTAGCTTACCTGGAAGGCATTCACAGTGGTATGTCTGTCCTACAGCAGTCATGTCAACCTCTGGCCTTATTCACTACAGCCTCCCAGCCATCCCAACCTTCTGCCCCACCTTCTGCCTCTTCCCCATCCCAATTCCCTATTCCCAGGTCTGTCCAAAGCACACTCACACCTTTTCATGCACCCATTCAAACAGACACAAGCAGCACACACACACACAAACAGAAATACCACAAAAAAATGCAGGCGCTCATCCAATATTACAGACAGCACGCCCACCACCACACACGCATGTGCCACAACCACAGACAGCACATCAACGAACACACACACATGCACCACACCCACTACCAGCACACCAACGGATAGAACACCCACCACCACACACATATTCACCCCACCCACCATCAGCACACTGACAGACAGCACACCCACAACCACACACACATACACCACACCCACCACCAGCACACCGACAGACAGGACACCCACCACACACACACATGCACCACACCCTCCACATGCACACCAGCAGACAGGACACCCACCACACACACACATGCACCACACCCTCCACATGCACTATAACCACACTGAGCACCTCCACAGCACATGCATCCACACACACACCTATCTTAGAATACACACCCCAAAAACACAGACACTCAAAATCAAACACACAACACACACCTATAACACAAGACACACCTAAACATGCACTACATACACCAGACCCACAGGCACCTCCACCCTCAACAGACAAATGCACATCAGTCACTGCCACTTCCTCTACCTCCCACTCCCTCCCCTACAGCCTACCAAGTTTCCCATTGAAGATCTCAATTTTAGCCTTGCCCTAAGCCTTCCACACCACAACCCACCCCTAGCACACACCAATGTACCCCTCCCATACCCCAACCCAACCCACCCCTTCCACATCCCATTCCACCCCTTCCAAATGGAAATCCACACCTTCAACATCCCAACCCAGCCCTAAAAAACCCAGGAGCACCCCTCCCAAAACGACAGCCCTCCCTCCCAAACCCAAAGGGTACCCCTTCCAAACCCAAGGGCACCCCTCCCAAACCCAAGGTCACCCCTCCCAAACCTAAACCACCCCCTCCCATGTAATATCTTTAAGGTGCCTTCTCTGCCCACTAAATGCCCCTTCCTGGGAGGTCCCCTTTGGCAGTTATGTAGGAGGCAAGTTGAGTGCCACAGCACAACAGTCCTCAGAACTTTTGGAACAATGAATGGGCTGCCATTTGACTTAATTTTGTTTTTGAGAGACTCTCATTGTTCTGAATAAATATCTATTTTTCATTTCGCCAAGTTTGTCCTGGCATTAATTATCCTTAGCAATTGTTTTATTCCTTATTTATCTTTCCCATGATGGCAGGTGATACAACTGATTTATTTAATGACTTTTTTGTTAAGTGCATACACTGCTTAACATTGTATGTGACTGTCATTTGAATTTAGATGCAGGCATTCATCATAGTAATGGCCACTTGCACCAACTATTTGATGTTACAAATGTTATTTGGATGTGTTACTACAGGTGTGTTTGTTTCACCTGTATTACTGATCAGTATGAGCACATATGCATGACACCTTAAATATTCTATTGTGACTATTGATATTGGATACAGTACAGGACTTGCACTAGACAAGGGGAAATGTTACATAGATGTATATGTCGATTGAGTAGGCACCTGGACACCTAGCTTGCCCCACGCACCTCTGGACCATCACCTCACTTCCAGAATTCCGAATAGCCCTCAAGACCTGGCTCTTCAAATAAGCCTCCGGGACCTATTGGGTGATTAGCCGCGCTTTATAAACCCTGATTGATTGATTACTACTAATTTGTGACTGACATTCATTTTACTGTTAAATTCTAAGGTAAAGGTAACACCTGGGCTAGTGCAATTTCGACATCATGTTACATTGTACTTATCCCTATGATGTGTGTTGCATATCTTTTTAATGTTGGAATTTTTGACATTTCTTTAAACACACCTGTATGTTGACTTTTAGATTTGTATTTGTATATCCTACTTTTGTGCAAGTGTCCAATTTTCGAAAGGCAGCTTGCACCAAATTCATACATACAAGGTGTTGATATAGGAGTGTTTCTTTAAATTTCTAAGATGTCAACTTTACAGACATATGCTTTGCACATTGGTATGTTATTGCTTGTTGGAGCAATTTCTAAATGCACTCATCCTGTGCAAATGTTAACAGACAAGTCAATGGGTAACAGGTAACAGTGGAGTTTACCGTCGATTGTGTCCATGACGGGTGTTGGTTTTGATGATCATCAAGCAGCAGGACTTGGCAGATCGGATCCATGGTGAAACAGGAAGT
Organism: Calotriton arnoldi; assembly: GCA_963921515.1. Taxonomy (NCBI): domain Eukaryota; kingdom Metazoa; phylum Chordata; class Amphibia; order Caudata; family Salamandridae; genus Calotriton; species Calotriton arnoldi. The sequence continues at coordinate 45,814 of CAWUFW010015290.1, forward strand.
GTGAAAGTGAGAAAATGTGAGTTTCAGCCTTATGTGCCTTCCATTCCGCCAGCTCAGGTGTAAAGGTTTGACCACCACATTCACGTCGGCTGGAAGGCACATCGTGATTGGGCCAGCAGGGAAACTGGGGGCCTCCCTGCTACATCCGCTTTTGCCTATTCTGCCTTCAACACAGTTGAGATTTCATGGCGGTGACGGCGGGACCGCTGAGGTCTTTCGTCTATGGACCCATTAACATCTAAATAGGGCAAGCAGACCGCTAAGTAGGCAGGTGGGAAGACCGCAGAAAAAGCAACAGAGGGACTGATTCTGCCAAGATCTTAATAAGGTCCATGGTCATCTGGTGTACATCGGAAGGCCTTCCATTAAGCATATGTGTGAAGAACAAAGTCAGAGGCAGCCTTACCTAACTTTGGGCCTGATTTAGATCTTGGTGGATCTAATCCCACGTCACTTTTCTGTTGGTCCACCCACTCAATTTAGATGCTGGTGGGTCTATGGATGATAGTCCATCCGAGTCCCACCTTCACTGCAAGAATCTTCCTCCTTTGTCGACGGCAAAAGCAGCTGTCGTAGGGAGTTCAGCCAATATTTCCGCCGGGCCAATTGCAATGTGCCTTCTAGTCGACGTAACTGTGGCGTGTAAACCTCCACACCTGAGTTGGTGGCTTCGAAGGGATATAAGGTAGAAATGTACCTTTTTTTCTTTTTTCCACTTTCTTTTCTGTCATGAACCCGATCGTCCAAGCCCTTTCTTTGCTGCTGCTACTTGATCACGAAGCAAATCAACCCTGTCGTCACCGGAATCGAAGGTAAGCTTCTTTTTTACTTGTTTTGTTTTGAATTGTCTGTTTACATTTGCACTGGACTGGTGCAATTTTAAATTTCTCTTACAAGCTATTTTTTCATAATGTGTAATGCATATGTGTGCAATTTTGTTGTTTAGGAAATTTAAAGAAACACGTGTTAACTTTTTCTTTTTTTCAAATATGGTGCAAGCTTCTATCATGATAATGGACACACACAAAATTTTACATTAATCAAAATTCATAATGTGTTCATACAAGTGAGTTTAATTTGTTTTCGTGAACTATCAAATTATAAACATATGCTTTACACATTGTTTGAATAATTAAATTTTAATATAATTCAGTAATTGCACTAGACAAGGTAAAACGTTTTTTAGTTTGAAATCTGTTTATTGAATTATTAACAAACAAGATGCAGCAAGAGATGAGGCTCAGGTCACAGGCCTGCGGCCACCATATTGCTTCACATAGCATCAGGAGGACCCCAAAACAAAATCCCCTCGCTCCTCCCTTTCCCCCTCCCACACCCCCCCTCCCGCCTCCTCCGCCGAGAGAAATGCTAGACAGCAGAAGAAAAAGGGAAAAAACAAACCCCACAGTCCGTTACATAGGGCTATAATGCTTAACTCGTGCAGTGGTGCAGTTTGGGAAGGCGCAAGAGTCGCAAATACCTAGGGCAGGACAGCACACGAAATTCAGTGCACAACAAGGTAACAAATGGCTGCCACACATCAGCAAAAGAGGCCCTTCCCCCTGCAGCGCAAAAGAGATGCGTTCCATGCCAAGAACAAACCACAAGCGGTACAACCACCCCTGTAAGGTTGGCGTTCTATCCGTGCCCCAATGCGCTAATATATTCTGCAGTGCCACCCCTAAGGCTATACCTAATTGTTTACCTTTACAGGACTTGAGGGGATAGGTGAGTCTGTCAGACACTCCCAGGATCACATAGGCAAGGAAACGTAAGAGCGTTGTGCCAAAGTGATTGTCTATCTCGTCCAGCACTTGCGTCCAGTAAGTGGCAAGAGTCGGGCATTCCCATAGGAGATGCAGGAGTGTACCTTCCGCGTCGCAGCCCCTCCAGCAAGTAGGGGAGCGATCTGAGTCGTATTTGTGGAGTCGGGAGGGAGTGAGGTACCAATATGTCACGATCTTGGTGGCTGTCTCAATGCTAGATGTATTTCGTGCTGTGTGTCGGGCTCTATAGTAGGTGTCTGACCATTCTTTAGGGGTCAAGGTCCGGCCCAACTCGACCTCTTTGGCTCGCTGATTTGACTGCTGGTTCCGGGGGACGCAGGATATGGTAAAGTTCCGTAATAAGGCGTTTCGTAGAGCGTTTCGAGAGTAACCAACGTTTGTATGGGGTAATGGGCCTCTGCGCACCGAGGCGGATCTGGGGCTGCATAGCCCAGTGTCAGATTTGGAAGTAGTGAAAGCATTCCATTTCGGGTATGTCATAATCAGTTTTAAAGTCCTCAAAGGGACGAGGGCCCTCTGTGTCTAAGAAACACCCTAACGACCGGGGCCCAGCTAGGTCCCAATGGCTAAAAGCGGTCCAGTCAAGGCCTGGGGAGAAATCCGGATTTTCGGTAATAGGGGTGAGGGGTGATGGGAAAGTTGTCAGGCCGTTGCGGGTAGCGGTTGTGTCCCAGGCATTTAGTGTGGTGCGGACCACCAGGGAGCCATACAGCCCCGAGGGCCTGGTAGCTTTGCGAAGGAAGGGGATCTTCCAAAGAGCCTTTTTCGCTAAAGCACGCTCCATGAAGAGCCAGCGTTTCTCAGATTCTGGCTGAGCCCATTCTAAAAGAGAACGTATCTGGGTGGCTTTATAGTAATGGTCGAGATCGGGTATCCCCAGTCCCCCCTCCCTGTGGGGTCTAAAACTCAATGCCCTATTGATTCGTGGTCTCTTATCGGCCCAGACATAGTTAACAAACTCGATTGTAGTTGCTTTAAAACCCCCCGAGGTGGCTCAACCGGGAGAGTCTGGAAGAGGTACAAGACTTTAGGGAGTATGCTCATTTTAAGGGCTGCGATTCTGCCCAGCCATGAGAGCTTAAACGGCGGCCATCGCCGGAGCTCCTGCCTAGTCTGGCGTAGCAGTCGAGAATAATTCAAAAATGTTGTCTCGGCAATAGAGGTGGAGAGGGTGATACCCAAGTATGGCATGGTCTTTTGATCCCATGAGATAGGACATGCATGGGTAAGTGCCGTGATAGTGGTCTGCTTCAAAGAGAAGCCCAACGCCTGGGACTTGGTCACATTGACCCTGAAACCGGAGGCTGCCGCAAACTCCTCCAGTTCGGCCAGGAACGCCGGAACTGAGGAATGTGGTGACTCCAGCGTGGCAACCACATCATCAGCATAAAGGCTAATAGTGTGGCGCTCGTACCCAAAAAGAATCCCCTGGATCCATGGGTTTTCTCGAACCCGTTGAGCGAACGGCTCCATATAGAGGGCAAATAACAATGGGGAGAGCGGGCAGCCTTGCCGCGTGTCCCTGGAGATAGGGAAGGGGTCGGAGGTGAAGCTATTTACCCGGACAGTGGCCGAGGGGCAACGGTAGCCGCTAAACACCCATTGGCGAAAACGACTCCTTAGCCCAAACCGCTCCAGAACGGTCTCTAAGAAGGGCCAGTGGACTCTGTCAAACGCCTTCTCGGCGTCTATGGACAGGAAGACCCGCTCCTCTTGCTTCCGGTGAGATTTATCCAGCAAATGTAACAACCGCCGAGTATTATCGCTGCACTGCCTAGTCGCCACGAATCCGGCCTGGTCCGGGTCTATCAATCCCGGCATCATAGGCCCCAGCCGGGCCGCAAGGATGCTCGTGAAATTTCTTAAAATCTATATTCAAAAGAGATATCGGCCTATAGGAGGAGCAGAACTTGCTGTCTTTGCCGGGTTTAGGCAATACTGCCATTGATGCTAAAAACATTGTCGGCGACCGCTACGTAGTGTCGTCCATGGCATTCTAGAGTCGTGTTAGTATCGGAGCTAAAAGGGAGCAAAAAGTTTTATAAAAAAGGGCAGTGAATCCGTCTGGGCCGGGAGATTTAAGAAGCTTAAGTCGCGCTATGGCCGAGATGACTTCCTCCATTCTAATGGGTCTGTCTAAGGTTGCCCCCTGGTCAGCAGTTAGCTTAGCGTGTGTGATACCCTGGCAATACCCAACTAGATTCGGTTCGGGCAGGGACTGTGCAGTATACAGATTAGCATAAAAATCCTGGAAAGCGTTTGCTACCGCCTCGCTGCGCGTGTGTTCGATGCCTGCATCAGTCAAAATAAGTGGGACTGTCGCCGCCTGCCGCTGTGCGCGTAGTTTATGGGCTAATAGGCGTCCGCATTTGTCCCCCGACATAAAATGTATGCTTTAAGCGGAGCGCGGCGTGTTCCGCCATGTCAAGGTCGAGGCTGGCTAACTGCGCCCTAGCTGCTTTCAATTTCCTCCATATGCGAGGTGCCCCCGTCCGTTTGTGAATCCCTTCTAGTTTGAGCACTTGTGTGGAGAGCTCCTCCCTCTTCTCCTTGCGTACCTTGTTATCGGCAGCTGACGTCGCTATGAGGTCGCCCCTGGCCACTAATTGGAGGGTTTCCCAGAGGGAGACTATAGAGGTGTCTTGTGTATCATTTATGGCTAGATAGTCTTCCAGTGTTTTTGTGAGGCTTGTGACAACATCGGGACGTTGGTGAAGTGAGTCCCGGAGTTCCCAGGAATACGGCGGCCTGAGAGTGGGGGGGAACTGCAGGGTCGCAGTGAGGGCTGCGTGGTCCGATAGTGCCTGGGGTGCAATCACCGAGTCCTGTGCTATCGGGAGGAGAGAGCGAGTTGCTAGAAAATAATCAAGCCGTGCATAGGTCCCCCGAGCATGGGAATAAAAGGTGTAATCACAAAGGTGGGGGTGGAGGGGCCACCATAAATCTACCAGCTCCAGATCTTGTAGCCACTGGCGATGGGTGTTGGAGAGAGCACCTGTCTGTCCCTGTCTCTGTGCGGGGCGATCTAATTTGCCATCGAATACGATGTTCAGATCACCCCCGATGAGGACTTGGTGGTCAGGTGTAGAAGTCAAGTCTCCTATTGCTGTGTGCAAGAAAGCCTCCTGCCTGTCATTGGGGGCGTATATGGTAGCTAGCGCTAGTGTGTGTCCCCCTATATTCAGTGAGTGTGCTAGAAGTCTCCTCTTAATCTCTGATACCCTAGGCCCTATCATCCCAGGGAACGTGCGTGCAACCAGTATGGCCACACCGGCCTCCTTAGTGGGGAGGGAGGAGAAATACTGGTGTGGGAAAGCCTTGGAGCGCATCCTATGAGTATCGATGGCCAGCAGGTGGGTCTCTTGTAACAGACAAATATGAGCCCCAGAGTTTTCTAAGTACGACAGGATGGCTCAGCGCTTAACTGGGTTGTTAAGCCCTTTTACGTTGAGCGTAAGAAACTTGACGCTCATCTGTGTAACAGGTAGAGAAGGGAGAAAGCTATACGCCTGGAGTGTGCGAGAGCGACTCGAGTCGCAGATGCCCTAAGCATATTGAAACCTAAGTGCGATACCATAACCATGGACGGGTTGCAGCCTTGAGCGCGCATTTGAGGAGGCAAAGCAAGGGGGAGGAGGCCCCAACAACAAAAAAAAGAAAACCCCATAACAAACAAATTCAAAAAACAATAACGTGAATCAAAGTCAGTGTCCAGAGCGTCTTGCTCCTGGTAAAGGGAGAGAGAGGTATTCGTGGCCCACAGCTCCCCGCTCCCACCAGAGAAAGCCCATATGAGTCTTATTATCACATTCCTCTAGGGTGAGGTCGCAGCGACGGTGCACCAAGAAGTGGTTGGCGGAGGTCTCCTCTCACTCCGAAGATGCCCCAGTGAGAGATGACAGCACTGCCTGTCGTTCTTTGGCCCGCCTGGCTTTCGGACTGCTGAGAGGACTTGAGCAGCATCTCCTTGACAGACCTGTCCTTCCGGCCCTTGGGAGCAGCCATGTTGAACTCACCGCGAGGTTCAGGAGCAGAGCGAGGGCAAGAGGGGCAGGCTCCGTTGGGGCAAGAGTTCCTGTGATGTTGTTGGAAAGCAAGGTCAGGCAGTAGGGGCCGCAACGCAGTGCACGCTAGATAGACGCCCGTGGCCTGGACAGCGTCTCCGGGTCAGCCGCCCTGCGAAAGTTGCGCCCCACTGGACAGGGTGTTAGCAGGCAGTACCCTTCTGCTCTGGGGCCCCTCTGCGAGGAGCACAAGTAACAGTAGGTGTGGCCTCAGGGAGTGCCAGCGCAGTAGTAGTACCTGAGACGGTCCGCTGCTGGTTCCACAGGGTGGTGCCTGTGCCCTCGATAGGTGGTGGGCCCAGAGCTAATCGTAGGGTCGGCCTCACTGCCAGAGCTCTCCGCCCGGGCCCTGTTAAGTCCCAACCCGGAGCACCGCCGGGCTATCCGTTGATCGTCAGTCCGTGGGGGGGGCTCCGCCGCAGGAGGTGATACACACAAGGAAGCCAGTGCATGGAGCCCACACTCAATTCAGGACGTACAAGCCCACTGCCTGGGGCCCCCGTCGTGTGCTCACAATACTGGAGGTTCACTTAGAATGAAGTCTGGCCCCAGGCCCCCCACAACAGACACAGGCGCTGTGTATAGAGATAGCTCCTCCCTCCATGTCAAAGTATGCCGTCGCAGGCAGGGGGATCTACCAGGCTGAAGTCAAAGGGCTCCGCTGTAAGTCCCTCAGGTAGCGGACAACGGAAGGTGGCAGGGAGGCAGCTCAATGTTGTGCGGGCCGTGCTCAGTGGAACTCCACCCCCCTCTGGGCCACAGGAGTGAGGCCTAGACCCAATGGTGCCGGGGGCATGCGTGGATATCAGGGACCAATTCCGTCTTGGCGGCTCCAGATAGGGTCCGGATCCGCGTCACCGTGGGAACAAGATGCAGACGCCGCCCCCAGGGTAAGCCGGGAACACTGGGCAATACCCGCTCACCTCTGAGAAACCGCCGGTGTCCAGGCCTGGCCTCCGGGCCGCTCGCACTCTCCTCCACTCTCGCCGTCTGGGGATGTGCAGCTCCTGATCCGGAGAGCCGCCCAGCCGGCCCAAAGAGGCCCCCACACACGTCCGCCAAGTTGCTGCGGAGGATGATCACCGGGGTCAAGGCGCCGCACCGGATGCAGCCGGGGCAGCTCCTCCCCCACGGGCCTTCATAAAGGAGGCCTGACGGCGGGGCTACCTCCGAGGCCTCGCGTAGATGTGGTAGGCCGATGCCTTCACGGTGGAATCAGGCAGGGACAGCTCCGTGCTCCGCCGGGATGAAATCTGCAAGGCAGCGCGCAGCAGCGGCCCCCCAGGACTCGCTGGGGCCGCTAAGGGGTGCCGGTCCCCCGGGTGCGCTGAGGGAACATCGCCGGCCCTGCCAGGCATCTGCACCTCCGCAAGGCGACCCCGGCTTCAGGGAAGGGCCGTCTCCGGAACGCGGACGACTCCACAACACCTCCGGCACAGTACTACACCACCTCCGGGAGATTTGTCGTCGTAATTGGCGCCCTGCACCACCAGAGTCGCTATTTAAAATCCGGTGGGAGCGGAGAGCTCCGTGAAAGCGTCCTACCAAGACGCCATCTTGGCCACGCGGTAAAACGTTTTTTAACAATAAATGTAAAATCAATGTTAGTTCTAAACTTAAATCTTTTTAAAATTTATTTATGTAACATTTCCCCTTGTCTAATGCATTTTCTGTGTTTTATTCATTTTTTGTTGCAATGGATATGTGTTTATTTTTTCACTTATTAAGTTATAATAAACACATTGGTATTAAGACTTAAAAATAAAAATGTCAATTGTTTTTTGGTGTACGTTTCCATTATCATGATGAATGCTAACACCAAAATTGTATTGGTCATTAATTTTTTTTTCCTAATGTTTAGACTTTTTTTTTTTTTTTTGCTGAGTTTTATATAGCGCGAACTTAACCCAAAGGTATCGGGTATCAGAGCGCTTTACACGAGCACCAGTTGCATTACATGAGGACACATTCATTTTTGTTAGGCACGGGGAGATTAAGTGATTTGCCCAGAATCCCACGATGTTGCGCGTCCTTGCCTAGACTCGAACCCAGTTCCCCACATTTGAGGTTGACCGCCGTAGCCGTTAGGCCAACTCCTCTCCCCAAATATCTAGCTTAAAAACCTTTTGTATTTTCTGTTATAAATTGAAGTAAAAATATGTTTTTCTCATTTTCATCATGAAGATTTGTAATAATCAATGAATTGTAAATTAATAATAATTTTAGGACAAACTTTGTAAAATTACATTTTTTAATTTAAAATTGAGATAATTCCCTCATGAACTTTTTTCAGTTTAAAAAAAAAAAAGGGTTTTCCACAACAACACCTTGTGGCTTTGTTTCTACTTAACTTGAGTCCTAAACATAGTCCAAAGGGTAATCTCCTCAAAAAGGGGCATCTATTGGGCACAGAGCAGGCACCTCAAGTATTTTTCTTGGGAGGTGTGGGTTTAGGTTTGGTATGGGTTAAGAACAGGTAAGGGTTGAATTCAGAAAGAGGAGTAAGGGTAGGAGGGGTGATCAAGGATTGGCTTTTGGAGATAGAGAGAGCTGGAGTGGGTGATGTGCTCGTGTCTGTATGTTTGACAGTTGCATGTGGGTCAAGTGTTGTTGTGTATGTTTGGATGTGTGTTTTTTGACTGGTGTTTGATATTCTGGTGATTGTGTGCGTTTGATTTTGGTTTGTGTTGTTTTGTATGTATGTGTCCTTTTGTGTAAGTGTGTTTGTTGCTCGGATATGAATTTACTTAAAAGAAATGAAAAGACAAGAGGTGTTTGGCAAAACAGGAACAAGTTGGTTTAATTAAACACAGTGGCCCGTAGAGTCTCAACAGAATGGGTCTGAGGAAGGTCTCTCGTTGTACAAAGTTTTGGCTAACATTATATACAACTCGTGCGGTACAATAAAACAATTTCTGCATTCTTGAAAAAGCATCTCAGTCATAAATTAACAAGTTTGGGCATCTGGACACAGATGGCTCTCGACCTTGGGGAGAGCTAGGGTGGGCCAGTGTGCATGTGTCCAGATGTCTGATGTGGGGAGCGTGGGATCACTACATGTGGTGTACATGTCATGTCCTGATTGGCTGAGTGTTCCTGTCTACATGTGGTATCTAGGTTTGTGATATTTTTGGGGAACGTGAGCCTTTGGCCAAACGTGTTTTATTGGGGCCAATTTCCTCAGACCTGTTTGTGGTGCAACTATCTATCTGTGGGATCGATCAGGGTTTTCCATGGGTGCACGTTTGTTTTTGGGCTAAGTGATACACCACCTGTGATCTGTCACTCGATAGGCATGGGTTGGGGTAGCAGGACCTGTCTGACCACGTATCTCTGATTTGGGGTTGATGGGGAGGTCACCTTGGGTGAATCTGACAGCAATGATACGAGTTCATTAGAACTTCTGAAAAAAATATGGCAGTCATTGATATCATTTTTATCGACATTCTCAACATTGTGCGTACAGTTGTCATAGCTTACATTGTCTTTATTGATATTGACATAGTTATGTGTGCCTAGAGCATGACATACATCAATATTGTTTATACTGGTAACAACATTGTTATGCGTGCATGAATTATGACATACATCGACATTGTTATTGCCCGTATCAACACTGTTGTGTGGGCATAGATTATGGCATACATTGACATTGCATTTATTGGTATTGCCATTGTCGGGCCTGCACATATCATGGTATTCATTGACATCGTATTCACCCATTCCAGCATTCCACCCTCTAGTTGAATTTTCATCTACTCTATCCTCTTCATATATTGTAACCGTTATAATATTCGAAACTGTGTGTGTGTCTGTAGTGTCTGTTACCTTTTCCCTAGCTATGTCTACCTAATTTGAGGACTGCGTTATTACAGCTGAAAACCCCCACTTGTAGGAAACCACACAAGAAAAGTACAGCAACGAAAACTGGGATTAGTGATGTGAATAGTTTGGACACCCATAGGGGGATTCACGAAAAGATACTATGCAACCAGTCCTGCTCCAGGGCACCTCCCACCTTCTTCATGTCAGCTTGCAGATGATGCAGTTCTTGGATGGCACGAGCAAATGTCCTATTGTCCATATCATTTCTGGGGATAAAAGTACAACAAGAAGCAACAATCTTGGTAATACACCACACCCTCCATCGCGGTCATCAAGTCCAACATATACCGATGTTGCATCACCATAAGATGGATGGCTCTCAGTTCTTCCTTGATAGCATTTAGGCTGGGCTCAGTATCATTAATCATGTTCAGCAACTCCCACCTGGTTATTTGTAACCAAAGGGTGTTTGCCTTTGTTTGCATGGTGAAGAAGGGTATTGACCCTACAGTGTTTACTTGAGTCTCTGTGAACAGTCAAAATTCGTCTGGAGTGTCCTTGTACTGAGCCCAGCCAAAATAATCAGCAGTTATTCTCCTTCGAGCCTGATGCAACAGAGTTGTTTTCTTCTGTAGCGGATGTTGAGACAACACAGATAGATCTTCTCCAGGGATGACCAGTGTTGGGGTGTGTATGGTCACGAGGGTGCAGAGGCCCCACCATCCGGGGACGAGCTGGGTGTAGACCAGGTCACTGCATTGGCAGTATATATCATCAACATGAAGGTGCCCCATTGCAGGTCTGATATGTGCAGTATCACGCCACAGTTGTCATTACTGCCCAACAGTATGGTTTCTTTGCCTCTGAAACACAAAGAATACAGTGTAAGATTCCGCACAATTAGGGGTTGCCCCTTCCCCTCCAAACATGTGTACCTATTAATCTCGAAATACCAGATTTCCTGGCACGGGGGTCTATGCTAGCATTGGACCCCATCCTATCATACTCATTTGCCCCAGTGTTATTGAGGTGAGTGGCTCTGCACTGGAATTCCATGTCCGGGGTCCCCTTGTCATTAAAGAAGGTGGCCCCAAAGATGTTAAGGGCCACCCTGGGACTGTAGGCCGAGGCGGGAGCGGACCTATTTGTGCACTGGTGCAGTGATCTTGCTACCTCCAGGAACCTCTTTTCTATGAAGTCCGGGGGCCAAACAGTGTCCTCCCCTTTAGAGGCCCTTCTGCACATCCTGTCTACCTCAGTTTGGATGTCGCTAGGTTCCGTGAAAAGATATAGTGTTGTGGGGTTGGTCTATTCCAGGTGATGTTTACTATTGCCCTACTGGGTTCTACTCTATTGGGTTGAATCTTAGCCCTGATCCTACATAGGTACAAATGGATAAGGCATTTTGCTTTTTCAGGGGCTATTTCATGGGATAAGTAAAGCCTGTCTGCATCTACGGTGTGGGGAATCAGTGATCATATGTAGCATGACCTGTTCGTAGTTTGTGTGCCCACGGCGGTCATATGTTGGTACCAGGTGTTGTGCAGGAGTGCGCTATGCATTGCATGAGGAATGCTACTGTTTGGTTAAGTGTAGGTGTATGTGAGGTGAGAGAGGTCCCTACGCATGGGAATGTAGAAGTAGAGTTTGGGAGATTGAGCATATGTCTATCTCTGAGGGACTCGAGAGCACCCGACTAAATAGAGCGTGTACAGAAATACAAAAACACATAGCTTAAACAACATTTGTAGGCTGTAGGATCGTCTTCGGGTGAGATATCTGTCGTCTGGGTGTCCAGAGGTGTCTTGTCTTGGTGCAGGGCAAATAATGTCTCTTAAAAAGCTGTTGCAAAAGTCCATTTGTAGTCGGTGTTACTTGAGCGATTGGCCTTGTGAAAGTCCTTTTGAAAGCTTTGATCAAAGGGATGGCGGACCTCAGCAGTGTTAATGCACCTGCAACTCGATCGCAGACCTCTAGGATAAGAGCTGTGTGTTATAGGTTAGCATGGAAAAAACATATCGTTAGGCAGTTGCTTGGCAAATTCCTGCCTTTACATTTTACTGATGCACTCAATGGTTTTACTGCAAGCAAATGTTTTCCTAGTGGGGTACTGAAAGGAGGTGCTGGATTTTAGGAGAATGGTGAGTTTTAAACTGTTTTAGGAGATGCAAGGATTTTAGGGGAATAGTGAGTTTTAAACTGTTGTAGTGCTGTGTGTATTTTGGGTCCCCTCATCTCCTTGCTACAGTGGGGACAGTACTGTGTCCCTGTGGGCCACTCCATATAAAGGTGTGATAATTTGATCAGTGCAAGAGTGTCCTTTTGACCTGCTTGTGCTGTGTGCAATTGTGAGGGGAAGTGGATGGTTGAATTTTAGGCTAATGTTTCCATTGACATGAGTGCATTCCTTGGGTCTCTGCTTGTGGCATGGAACAACGTTTTTCTCAAATTAACTTGGTTGCTGGGTTATGCCCTATTTTTGAAGGGGCTGAGAATCTTTGAGCTGTTTTTAGGCTGCTTTGTGCGGGTCCCGGTGGGCATTTACCTCTGTTTTTGAGCATTGCTTTTTATAACAAAGGATACCGGAGGTGGTCAGAAGGTCGTGTGCGGGCCCCCGTAGGCCCATGCAGGGAAATGACTGGAACTGTGTTTGTTTGCCGTGTTTTTCGGCAAGAGTCAGGGGTCTCGTTTGGACTTTATGTGCTCGGTCTGATGAGGTGACGCTAATGAACTCGATGGGTTTTCCTATGGACCAGGCTCATGTGATCGCTGGGGAGCCGTTCTGGGGCTCCTGTTGACCTGGATGTGGCCATGACTGGGATTGGGCCTCTTGCTTCCTTGGACGATGTTCCACGATGCCCTGCGAATACCATTTGGCCAGTGGAGGTGCGGTTGGTGGACTTATCCCTGCACCTGATGTGCGGACTGCGATGGTCATCGGTGGAGACCCTCTTCCTCAAATCTGGGATGTTTCCCACCTGCCACCTTTGGCTGGAATCAGGGGCTTCTTGTCCGATGGTACGCTACTCCCGCTGCTTTGGAGGGGCATGTTACGATGAGCGGACCTTTGGATGTGTTTGAAAGACTCTGGGGAGAGGAGGAGGAGGCAGAATGTTCGGCCCACGAAGGGAGTCAGGTATGCAGCTGAGGCGTGCTGTGAGTAAGCAAACTAAAATTGCTGATCACCTGGGTGGATTTATCTATTGACTTGGTGCCAAGTTTGGGCATGGCCGATGGATTCTATGGTCATCTCAACCCCCTTCTCCCAAGCGCATGGAAACTCTGGCTTCACCTGAGCGTCTGCCTCATTTTTTGGGGAACTCTAGGGGGGCCTCCATTTGGAGGAGGCCTAAAAAAATGTTGGACAATGGTGTCCTTTTGAACGGGGGGTGCCCTAGTGACTTGCGCGAAGGGACCTGGGTGCCTGCGTCTACGATGTACCCGCGAGGGAAGCCCTGATCCTTTGTCAGACTGTCCTCCCCCAGGGGTGTGGTCAGCCAACCCCTTCCCGAGGGTTTAACAGCAGTGGGGGCCCCGTGGCCCCAACGAGCACCTGGATAGCAAACTCTAGCATGGATTCTAGGTCGACATAGTATGGCTGCCATGAGGATTTCTTGTGTGTAAGTAAAGGCTTGAGTCTTTCCAATGCTGTGTCACTAGTCCTTATTGTTGTAGTGAGCTTTCTGGAGTGGGTATGGAGCGTGTGCTGTATTGAGGTCTTGGATTCACTCCGTACTTGGCATGTTCTAGGATTTGTTCGGTGGGTAGGTGTTCTGTGGGAATTGCCTAGGTAATATTCTATTCTGTTGGTGGTACATTTTTAGGTAACAATAGTGGTTTCTTTGGTGACAATAGTGGCATTCGCGAAGATTTGGAGTTTGCCAGCCTTTTGATTTCTGGTGCGGGTACTCAGTTAGATCCCTCTGGGGTCCTATGGCTGAGTCCTTGCCCAGCTGGGCACCCCTTGCATGTTTGTGGTCACTTCAGCCCCTTTGGGGGCACCTTTGCCTGTTTCTAGGTCACTCCAATGGGGCTCGCCTAACCATTGTAGGCCCAGGAATTTTTCCCATGTGGCAGGTGGGGATATTTCCTTGGGATGTTACTACTCCAGTCAGGCATGACGAATTTCTTACTGTGGCCACTCGCCTGGGCACCGTGTTTGGTGACAGGAAGAGGGCTCCCACTGTGGGCAATGCACCCCTTGTCATGATGCCGCCTTGCTTGTATCCTCCCTCAGGGAAGTGTCAGGATGGTGACAAAGGCTGGACAGGTAGGCCCGGGGGTTTGCATGGTCTGGTTGCTAATCCCATTGCCCCTACATGCCTTGGGCCAGCTTCCCACTTAGCCTCAGGGGATGCAGTGGGCCTGTGCGTATTGTGATCCTGGGTCTCCATCTCCCCACGCACCCTACCTGCTACTCTTTTGGCCATTTCTACCAAGAGGTGGTGTGCACAGCTGGTCCACTGCTGTACTAGTTCAAACAACTTTAAAAGGTGTTCTCTATAGTCCAGGACTACTCTTTTGATGGGGGCTCAAAAGTCTGGGATAACCCTGGCTGGCGGTCCCATGACGTGGGAGGATGTGGCTGGTTTGTGCCCTAGAGGGGAGGCTCTATGGGAGGAACAGGATATAGTTACATCTTCGTGACCTGGATGGACATCCTTAGCTTGGACGATAAGTCCCGTCCCAATATATTAGGAGGATGGACAGCTGTTCCCTAATCCTATTCCCTCCTACTTCCAGCTCTAGGGGTTCTGTGAGGGGAAACTTGGCCACTGAGCCCGAGATTCCCTGCACTTTGATGGTGGTCTTTGATATAGGGGCTGCTCCTTCCCGTAAGCATGACCTTGCCAGAAAGAGGTATTGTGTCTCACTTATTAGCATCGTGACCATGGGGCCCTCCCCAGGGTTGTCCTGGGCTGTCAGCAGGGTGAGCGCATCTTTAAGTACCTGGGTGGTCCTTTGCTTGCGCTCCCTGCCTTTCCCCTGTATAGGCGGGCCCCACCCTATGCTTCCCCCTCGCTGTCGGATTCAGAGGAATTGGAGCTTCCCTTCCTGATGGTGCTAGCTCTGGGGTTGTATGTGTTGTGTTGAGGCCACCCTGGAGTCGGCCCATAGCCTTAACAGGGCAATTTTCATATCTCGTTCTTGGCCCACATGTCTGGCCTGAATATACGTTTTGGTGTATTCTATGATGTTAGTATCAAATGTTCCCCCCTCAGGCCAGCGAAATGCACAGGCTTTGGTATGGTCAGGCCACTCAAGGCAGTGTCTCTCTAGTCTCCAAGCCTGGTTGGGGAACTCTGCTTGCATGCGGCCTAGTGGGGTTTCCATGATGGGTTGGGGAACCTGGTTAAAGGATTTTGCAAGTTTTTGATTGCCTCGAGATTTTTAAAATATTTACAAATTCTACTCTAATCTTGGGGAACAGTGCACACGTGGTGGTACTGAAACTAAACTACTGGTTACAAGCTCTATAAAAATTGATGCATTGGAAAAAGAACATTTAACAATAAACAAAGACAAATGCAATGAAATAGTAACAGTCTGTAACAAAATGCAATTGTTAGTTCAGAGAAGTATGAGTTGATTTGTAGCAGTAAACTAGCGACCGTAGAATTCTGATCTGGAAAAAATTGCTATTATTTCTCAAAGCATAGACTCACTAACATGACATAATATTTAAACATGCAGGATATTGCAAAATTTAACAGCACCACAACATCAATAAATGCATAGAAAGGAAATCTAAAAGAGACTAAAAGAGAAAAAGGTTGACAGAAAAAATGATTAGTTTGTCCAAAAAACCTTAGCCCCTCTCCTAGCACCTACAACACGAGGAGAGGGGATGCTCCCTGAAAGACGCAGCGCTAAGTGAGCCTTATAGTCTGTCACTATCGACTCGGCGGACAAAGATAGCAATGCTTTGTATGGGGAAAAGGGAGTAAGTTGACAACTATTGGCCCTCTGTGGCCATACAAAGCTACACCTTATTCACCAAAGTCTGCATTTTTCCCTAACATTCTGAATTACACCCTATGTCACACCCAGGTGTAGTGCATACCGACTGCCTGTTGCCCAGCGATCCAAGTGCAAAAAATCCACCTTCTCCCTTCTTTTGATCCTCCCAGTGTTAAGAAACTCATCAGTCTCTTAGAAAACCAAATTGACAAAAAAATATGATCAAGGTGGTGACCCTATATTGCACACTAATGGTCAGGGGTGTACTGTTGTGCCACGTCCAACTGTTCATGCTAAAAAGAGTAACCCTCTATAACACACAAAGGGTCTGGGGTGTACTGTTGTGTCATGCCCAACTGTTCAAGCTAAAAAACTGTGGCTACCATCATCCTTTCTGTAGCGTGCTGACTAGGAAAAAAATGATCTACGCGCTTGTCTTAGTTTGCCATACGCCACATGCTGGGAGTAAGGATCAGTAGTCTCTTACCCATGTGACGGCAGCCTCCGGGCGGACTTCCGCCCCACGGATTCAGCAGAACTTCTAATCAATTATGGCGCCTGCTCACTGTTCTCGTTTGCGCAGATGTGAATCCATTCGGGCAGGGGTCTTGTCCTTTGGCAGCAGTCGTGCTCGATAAACCAATCTCTCCTAATTGGCTTACCAAAATGTTGCTCTGATGTGAATTTACCTTAAAGAAATTAAAAGACGAGAGGCTTTTGGCAAAATAGGAACAAGTTGGTTTAATTAAACGCAGCATCCAGGAGAGCCTTGACAGAATGCATCTGAGGAAAGTCTCATGTTGTACAAAGTATCAGCTGACAATATATACATCTCGTGAGGTACAATAAAACAATTTATGCATTCTTAAAAACGCATCTCAGTCATAAATTAACAAGTTTGGGCATCTGATAGGGACACAGATGACTTTCGACCTTGGGGAGAGCTAGTGTGGGCCAGTGTGTATGTGTCCAGATGTCTGGTGTGGGGAGCACGTGATCACTATGTCGTGTCCCTGGGTGCACGATTGTCTTTGGGCTAAGTGAGACACCACCTGTGATTTTTGGGTTGGGGGTTGCAGGACCTGTCTGACCACGTATCTCTGACTCGGGGTTGATGGAAAGGTTACCTTAGGTGAATCCGATAGCAATGATGCGAGTTCATTAGAATGTCTGAAAATAATATGATAGTCATTGATATCATTTTTATTGACATTCTCAACATTGTGTGTACAGTTGTCATAGCATACATCGACATTGTCTTAACAGATATTGACATAGTTATTCATGCCTAGATCATGGTGTACATTGATATTGTTTCTACTGGTAACAACATTGTTATGTGTGCATGGATTATGGTATACATTGACATTGTTACTGCCGGTATCGACACTGTTGTGCGGGCACAGGTTATGGCATTCGTTGACATTATATTTATTAGCTTTGCCGTTGTTGGGCCTGCACATACCATGGTATTCATTGATATCACATTCACCCATTCCAACATGTTGGTTTTGATGAGTATTTTGTTGCGGTGGTTGGTGTGGTTGTGGTGGTTGTGGGTGTGGTGGTGGTTGTGGGTGTGGTGGTGGTTGTGGGCATGGTGGTGGTTGTGGGTGTGGTGGTGGTTGTGGCGCGTGTGGTGGTGGTTGTTGTGGTGGTTGTGGTCATGGTGCTGGTGGCTGTGGTGGTTGTGGTGGTTGAGGGTATGGTGGTGGGTTTGGTGCTTGTGGGTGTGGTGGTGTTTGTGGTGCGTATAGTGGTGGTTGTGGGTGTGGTGGTGGTTGTGGGAGTTGTGCTTCTGATGCTTGTGGGTGTAGTTTCAATAGTGTGTGTATATTATTTGTGTGTTTGTGTTTCTCTGTGTGTTTGTGTTTATGTGTGTGTGTGATTGTGCTGCTAATGTCTGTTTGAGTGGGTGCCTGCAAAGAAGTGAATGTGCTTGGGATTGGGGTGAGAGTTTGGATTTGGGTTGAGGAAGGATCCTGAGTAAAGGCGAAGGGTGGGCTGGTTGGGAGGCTGGGGTGAGTGAGGAGGCTGCTATTTAGGCAAGCAATCTCTACATGCCAGACATTGAACTGTGAATGGCATCCAGAAATGCAACCATTTGTTGCATTTGGCGGGTTAGCCCCTTGATGCCATTCATTATCACAGTCTGGCCTACAGAGATGCTGCGCAACATGTCAATAGCCTCCTCACTCAGCGCAGCCGGGGCGACAGGGACAGGGGGGTGAGGTGAGGTGCCTGTGGCAAAGGAGACCCCGCCTTTTTAGTGGTTGGGTTGCGGCCAACTGGGGAGGTGGGCAAGAGGGAGGGTGGAGATGTGTTTCTAGGTGGTAGACAAAGACGAGGTGGTACAGTTGTGCTAGGATCCACCACTGGTCACTTTTGGTGGCTTCCATTCCTGTCCCCTCAACCTCCGAGCTACTGTGACCATCAGTGTCTGATGTTTCACCACCCAAACACAGTGGCCACCTACTTCCCTGCCTTCTTGGCCAATATCTCCTTCCCCTGCTCTTGACGATGCTGTAAAAATATATACAATAGTTTTATTGTATCTGTGTAAATATAACTGATCATTAATTTTTTTCTCAAAACATTTTCTAAATGTTTATTTCACCTGCATCAAGACTTTTAAACGTTGGTTTATTTTCATCTTTATCACCTGCATGTAGACAACATCTTCAGAAACCATTTGGTCACAGTTTTGTAATTTTCTATTATTGCTCCAAATTTATTTTTAATTTTTTTTCTCAACTATTTTCAATTCTCTTTAGGAACTGTTTTACTCTTCTGAATGGTTGCCATTTGTTGTTTTTAATAGTGAACTTACGTTACAACGTATGTTACAAAAATGTAATATAAAATAAAAATTCCCTTTGTACATTGTGTGTACAAGGCAAAAAGGTAATTTTTCTTTTTAAAAATAAAAATAAGAATCAATGTGTGTTAATATTTACTGTAATGTTGTACAAATATTTGTATAAACTGAAAGCCTGTTTTCTTTTACAATGGCAAAACTTACTTTTCAATGTTAAAACTAAATGTTTTGAGCCAGTACTTAAGTTGCTTATTAATGTACCATGCCCTATGTATTCACTTATGCAGTTAAAGAAATTCAAAAATATTTTTTTAGTTTTAAATTACTTCTACATCATAAGTAAATACATAGGGCTTGATACATTTTAAACACTTTTAGTACAGATATAAACAAAATTATATTTTTTCTATAAGATATCTTAATTTATTTTTAGTTTGTTTCACCATTTTGAAATTAAAAAAAAATATTCTGGCTTTCAGTTTAGTCAAAAATGGGTACAACATTACAGTAAATTTTTTAACACATTGGTTCATATATATTTTTATAATTAAAAATCAAAATGCAATTAAAAAAAACTATGTTTAACTATACTGCATTTCAAATATTTCAAAATGAGTCATTTTTTGTGCCTGATTTTGAGTTTTGCAGATGGGACACTCCAACATATACATGACGGGATGTCCATCTGTCAAATTCAAAGTGCATTATAAAATATTGTCCTTGGAATAGGTTGGACAAAATTTCAGTTTCGTTGGTGACAGAACATTCCATCTGCAAAAGTCCCTTTAAGTATTCTATTTTTGTTCATTATTGATTATTCATCTGGACATGACAAAGGACATAAAATTAATGTTTTTAGGTATGTGTTACTCTGTCACTA
Organism: Calotriton arnoldi; assembly: GCA_963921515.1. Lineage (NCBI taxonomy): Eukaryota > Metazoa > Chordata > Amphibia > Caudata > Salamandridae > Calotriton > Calotriton arnoldi. The sequence goes on from CAWUFW010015290.1 coordinate 65,149, forward strand.
ATGTTTTCACATTCCTGTCTGTTTTTTTCAAAAATGTCTGCCTATTGAATTCATTTTTGAATAAGCAGACTGCCTTACATGCATATTTGTGAATGAGTAAGACATCATGCAAAATATTTATTTTTAACATAAATTTAAAAAAAAATTATTAGAAAAATAATTTTAAGATGTTTTTAATCTAAATTGTATCCACATAATCTTATGTTTTTAGTCATTTTGGCTCACATGTTTAATATTGTTTGTTTATAATACTAACTCACAAATGTGAAATTTGGAACATCCACTGTATCATAAGTGCATTGTATGCTATGTTACTTGTAAAAGGGGGAACGTCACACCTGACACAAATAAAACTTTTGGCCTGTTTGGTACAACTGTCCCTTATAAAATATAACAAAATCATGTTTCATTTATTTTAGGCAGGCATGTGTCTGCTCAAAACAGTCCTTTGTAAGTGCTCAAAAATATATTGGTTTCATTTTTAACACTTTTTAAAAAAAACACATCATGATACACCTTGTGCAAAACTTACACCTTCAAGAACTCTTCTTGGGCATGTGTCAACCTTTATGTTGATGCCAAATGTTGTTGCTGTAGCAAAAAAATAGTTATTTAAAATGAAAAACATAAAAATAATGTACCCCTTCATGCTTCTGTCTTGCTTTCAGCTGCCCATCAAGCTGGAGATAGGCCACCGCACATATGCGGGCCATTGGGGGGTCAGGGTGCTGTAATTTTCCTTAACTTGCCCTTTCCAAAAAATGTCTAGCATAGACTTTTATGCTCATTAGATTAAAAGTTGGTTTAAAATTTAATGTAATAATATGTAAAAATATACTTACACTCGTGAAGAAGTTGTCAACAACATCTTGACGTATATCTATTCCTTCCTCTTCACCACTATCATCTTCATTTGGCATTTCAACATACTCACCAGTGGATCATCAGGGTTTCCTTCTTCTGCAATATGTTGGATGTTACGTCGCAGGGCTAGGTTATGTAACATGCAGCATACCATGGTGATTTTGCACACCTTATTGGGTGAGTAGAGTCACCAGTCTTTTCCAGACATTGAACTCTGGCCTTTAGGAGCCCGAAATCCCATTCCACTGGCCTCCGTGTTCTTCCATGGGCCTCATTTAAGTGGATTTCCCCTGTCATTGTTGAATTGCTTAGCGGTGCTAACAGCCGTGGTCGGATAGGATAAGCTAACTCTCCTAAATGAAAAGAAATTAGCACAAAAATGTAATACAAGTTTTGATCATTAAACTTGAAATTTGCTAAAACATATATTGACAGATTGTACTTCCCAACAAGCCAGGTCCTCTCAGGTCCAAGTTGTGGCATTTGCAGAGGTATGGTGCTCTTCTGTAGTACAAAGGAATCATTTGTGGATCTTGAAAAATGCACACACATGCTTATGACGTACAAATCTGGTAAACACACAACTTGCACATTGATTGAATGGAAGTTTTTCTGATTGCAGCAGACTTGTTCTCTGTCGTGAGGTGGCACCAATGCAATATGTGTGCCATCAATTGCTCCAACAACATGTGGTAGGCGACCCAAAGCATACACATCTCCCTTCACATTGGAAAAATCCTCATTTTGTGGTAAGTGTATGAAGCTGTTGATGTGTCTAATCAATGAAGAAAGAACTTCTGAAAGTTGGTTGTGACAATCCAAAAGATACTGCAACAGCGTATTGGAATTATCCTGTGGCCACAAAATGGACTACTGCCATTATTTTCAGTATTGGTGTTATTGATGTGGGATTCCTTTTGTGAGGCAGAAGATCTAGATCCAGCTGATGACATAAATCAATAGTAGTTTGCCTATTTAATCTAAATTTTATGATTATATCCTGTTCTTCCATGGTGGCAAGGTCTGGACCTGTAAATTAAAATATACCATGAAGTATTTGGATTATGCATGGGTACTTATGTATTTGGAATATATGAAAAACAATTCTTTCTTCCAATTAATAAAATAATACTTTTTGATTTGTCGTTTTTGTTATTTTTTGTCATTTTATTATGTGAAAAGCATTACCTACATGTAATTTATTCATGAAGAAACAAACTTTTTAACTTTAACTTTTTAAAATGAATGATGAAACAAAAAATGTATCAAATTGAGAAAAGAAATACAACACCAGTCTTTGAATTTGTAATTTTTAATTTTATTCAACAAAACAAAATTAAAAGAAACAAGATAAAAAAACAAGCAAAAAAAAAGAAGTTAATCATGGTGAATAAAACTATTATTATTAAGTACCAAAATTGTCACCTGGCATCAAAAAGATAAATGTGTCCGAACAAAAGTCCACAGAGTGAATGCTAGTCACACACTGGAGGAAATTTAGGGGCCGATTACGATGGCGGTCGGTGTCAGTACCGCGGTGCCGACGGTGCGGAAAAATGCCTCTTACCGCCCGCCAGCAGCGGTCCTCACGGCCGCCATATTATGAAGGGCAAATATGGCCCATTTCCCGACCTCCGCGGTGCAACGCCGACCGCCATGAAATTCCGCCCGCCACCGCGCCGGTGTGAGCCAATGGAGACTCACCGCCGTGCGGAATGACGTCCCGTCCGCTCAACAAATTAGGATGCGCCAAACAACCCGTCGAACCGCAGGGGAGAAACCGCCCATCCAGACACGGCGGAATCTCGACAGCGGAGCGTGAAACGAGACTCCGGAGCCCTCCACTCGGAGCCGAACGCCATGGATCCAGCACTACACGTCCTCCCGGTGCTGTACGTGATACATCACCAGGCCAACATCGCCCGCCGCGGACGCCGCCGCAGGTACGTAAACAAAACACAATACAGCACAAAACAGAACACAAATTCCACGGGCTGAAACAGGGCACCTGGCCACACCAGACACACTGGTGTGGACAGGAACACATCCATCAGTGTACCCACACATGTCTCAGCTGGCACCAATTCACACCCTGCATCAAGCCCACCAAAGTACCGCGAACATAATGTAATGTGTAGCTGACGACACCGCAGCGGTGAGCATGCGGGAAATCCATCGCACAAAGCAGAATGCATGTACAGCAACGGACAGGCCAGAAAGACCCCAGGCCACCACCACCACCCACCACCCACAGCTCCGCCACACACAGCAAGAAACATGCCAATCCCCCCTGTGCACCCCCATGTCCAACACCAAGCGACCTAAATCCACACCCAGCAGCACACAACTAACACCTAGGGAGACAGACACAGCAGCATTTGGTGTAGATTAACACACAGCACAGAGGCACAGGCCCAGGGCAACACACACACACACCACAACACCACATACATGGCAAGAAAGCAGAAGACAAGCACAAAATGAACATACACACAAGGAACATACAGACTACTGGACACACACCCTGCCAACTCACACAGACATACCCCACACCGACACACAGCCACATACACAGACTACATGCCACCAGCAATGGAGCACAACATAGAGGAAAGCATGAATGATGTGCACACAAATGGGAGGGCAAGGAGACAACCAACAACCAGGTGAACAGACACATGCAGGACAAGGAACCCAGAACAACATCCACACCCCATCCAAGCACATGGCTGGCACAGTGAGTGAAGTCAAACAACAGTCACCTCAGTGCAACAACTCAGGGAGACAGCAAGGTAACCCATGCATAGGGACAGGGATGAAAGGAAGGACCTCAAGTCAAACAGAGAACAGCAAGTACACATGAGTATCACACAGGGCACATTGGCACACTCAATGACTGCCAAACACAAGTAGGAGTCCCCAAACATACCCCCTCATATCTGCAGCACACAATCCCAATGCCAGACACACAGAAGGGCCTACATAATGTCCAGACAAGATACAAACAAACAATCAAACCCCCTGGGGGCATCCACAAACATCACACACACACAGGGATTACAGTACCAACGTCTGCACCAAAACAAAAATGGCAAACACAATTCTAAACAGAAACACATGCAGAACCACAAAAATAACACACAGCACCTGTGCAGCCAAACTAGGGGAAGGCAATGGGAGCACACACACAACAGGAGTGCACCACCTCATCAGTCAGGAAAAATGCATGGGCTACATACCACAACACAGACAAGAAGTGCACCATCACAGAACAACACAGACACATCAAACACACAACAGATGCACAACACCACAAAACATATAGCAAACACAGCAGTACATCAGGGGATGTATACTAGGACAGCACAAGGCAACATACACCCACAGCACTGAATGCACAACAAGCAGTGTGTGCACACAAACACACAACAGTCCCACACAGCCATGAGTCACACGCCAGTAACACACACATCAACACACACGACAAAGCCACAACCAACACACCGTACAACCCTTGACCACCCAAATGCACACCATGCAAGTAACCGTTGTGACTAGGATGACTGCCCATCACAACATGACTACACATCTACACTGCTAGGCATACATGAAAGCAAGAACGCACATACATGTTGAGCCTGGTCAGCCTGCCTGCAATCCCGTGTATATGACCCCTCTATGTGTTTGCAGTGCCCACATACCAGGATGCAGTAAAACATAGCCAACAGCAACAAGGAAGGAACATGAGTCTGGTATGTCACCGAAAACAACATCAATGACCCCACAAGTATCCGAGTTATGAAGAACTGAAGTCCCCGTCACCCCTGTAAAATAAATGATAAGTCAAACAAGCCAGTGGCACAGTTGAAGTGGCACACAGAGCATGTGGCACAGTAAATGTTAGACATACAGGAAAAGCCTAATCCAGTAAGGACAATGACACAACTGACAACATGAACAACTGTTTTTATTCACAAATAGCACTGATAGGCAACAATATCAGACAGGACCAAGGCACAAGATGCAGAGCCTGAACATGAGAAGCTGCACAGGCAGGGGGCAAACTGCAAGGCCAGTGGCCAGTCCAAGGTGCTGACAGAGACAATGAGAAGCTGCACAGGCAGGGGGCAAACTGCAAGGCCAGTGGCCAGTCCAAGGTGCTGACAGAGACAATGAGAAGCTGCACAGGCAGGGGGCAAACTGCAAGGCCAGTGGCCAGTCCAAGGTGCTGACAGAGACAATGAGAAGCTGCACAGGCAGGGGGCAAACTGCAAGGCCAGTGGCCAGTCCAAGGTGCTGACAGAGACAATGAGAAGCTGCACAGGCAGGGGGCAAACTGCAAGGCCAGTGGCCAGTCCAAGGTGCTGAAGGGGCAATGAGAAGCTGCACAGGGAATGTGTGTCACCAAACTCCGCCATGGTCAGCAACACAGTCTGGTGTGACACGATGGGCAGCACAGGTACCGGTGTGGGAGAGACAGGTCTGTGACATTGATCAACATTCAGACCTGGCTGTCAGTCTGACTGGGAGCTGACTGTGTGTCGGGCACAGTGGACCACTTGACTGGGGAGTGAGACGCCCAGCTGAGGAAGAGCTATCAGTGGCCTTGGACGCTGGAGGGCTGCTTGGACCAGGTGGTGTAGTGGCACGTGGAGGTGGACTCAGGCCGACGTGGGACACAGTGTGGGAGGGAGACTGTGGAGGTGTGCCTTTCCACTTCTTGGGGATTCTAAATGGCTTGCCTGGCTTCGTATCAATGGGAAGTGGTGTGGACACAAACGGCACACTCAGCACCAAGGCTGCCGCAGGTGCACACGCTGGACCTCCCTTTGGGGATGTGCTGGATCCAGAAGGACGCTTAGCCTGGCATTGCCTCTGCCCCTCCATCCCCTCTTTACCCTGTGTGCCCCCTACAGTGCCCTCCTGTCCCTGCTTCACTGGACTTGGAATGGGAGTAGAGGTAGTTGGTGAAACAGCCTTGGATACCTTACTATGTGTAGCCTTGCCAGGCCCCACCTTCACAGTGGGCATGGAGAGTGTCTGCATGCCTTTGCGAGACGTTTTTGGGACCACAGGATTGCTCTGAGGCTTGTGACCCTGAGTACTTCCTCCTTGAATCATGTGCCTTTGCAACGCCTGACGGACTCTTCCCTTTGCGCTCTGGGGTTGTATTTCTCTTTGTAGGGGAAGGTGTCTGTGACCTTGACCGCTTGGACTGCTGCTGCTGTGTGCTACGTGTGCAGTATCGTGACGTTGAGGTGTGTGAAGCGTGGTCACCGTCGTCAGACGTAGCCACTGGCATGGGGGTGGCCAAAGGGACTGGAATTGGACTACGAGATTGAGCCAGTTGAAGTGCAGCCGCCATTGTGGAGGACATTGTCTGGACAGTGCGGTGCAGCCCACCCACGTCTGAATGGATGCCCTCCATGAAAGCTAACACCTGTGCCAATTTGCGGTCGTGGTCTGACAATGCATTGAGGAGCCCTGTCTGCCCCACACACAGCTGGCGCATAAGGTCCACACACTCTGCACTGATGGCAGCAGGGGGCACAGGGGCAGGGGCAGCGGTGCCTGGAATGAAGGACACTCTACCCCTCTTTGTGGTGCGAACACGGGCAGCAACAGAGGAAGTGGCTGGGAGGGTGGGCACTGCACGCTGTGTGCTGGAAGATGTAGCAGACTCTCCGTTCCCTGTGTCCTCCAAGATGTCTGCACCACTGCCGTCATCAGATGATGTTGAACTTTGCGGCTCGGGCTGTGATTCCTCCAGCATACTCCTATCCCCTCCGAGGCGCTGGTCACATCTGTGTCACTGGGATCCTGTGCAGCTGTTGTGCTTGTCTCACCACCACTGGTGTCCGTCCCCTGTCCCTCCATGCCCACGGGAGATGCTGCATAACAGAGAGACATGTAGGGTCAGCAAAGTGACAGCAACAGGACAAACATATTCAAGCAAAGCAACACTGAGGATGACAAAGTCTACATGTTGCAGGCCACCCCGTGCATTCACACCATGCAGACACACATCACTACCTCAAACAGTGCGTACAAACATCTAAACACGGCACAGCTGAGCCATGTGATGGGCAGACAGCACAACATCATGCATGTTGGGGCGTACAAACACTAACACCAATGGACCAGGCCTGCAGCACACCACCCACAATGCCATTGAAATTCCCAGGACTGCAAAACATCAGTAAGTGCATGTATGTAATATCCGTGACTGCCACACCCAGCACAGGGGCCACTTACAACCCACTGCATCACAGTAACCACATCACGTACACCAGCGCAGGTACAGGCATGGTACACATGCAGCCACTCACAGACAAAATCAACCTTCACAGAATACTCACCCCTAGCTTGCTGTTGATGCTCCTTCAAACGTGTGTCCAGCTCAGGCTGTGTCACAGCCAAGATGCGGCACATCAGTGGTGTCAAGCTGCGTCGTGACAACCTGCCACTGCGAGGGAGTATCCCCAGTGTCATCTCGGCAACGTTCTTTGCCAGTCGTGATATGTCGTCCCACCTCTTGTGGCAGTGGGTGCGCCGGCGGTTCGACACTCCCAGAGCCCGCACCTTGGTTGCAATGGACCTCCACACGGCCTTACGCTGGTGTACCTTGAGCTGCAGGTGTGGGAGACAAGAGGGGAAAACATCAGTGACACACTCTCATGGTAAAACCTCTCCCTCTGAACAGTGGCATGACACAGACTCATCTCCACACGGCAGATATGGGTCATTGATGTACACTCATGCGAACCACACACGTATCACACTCTGTACAGTCAGTGATGTGTCCTTGTCACATTGGGCGTGGACAGTCCATGCCAGGTAGAATCACACAGAGATGGACAACGAGGACCCACACAAACAGTCACATGAACAATAACTGTCCAGAAACATGCATCACCAGATAGCTGTCACACCATATGGATGTGTACACAACACATGTCCATCCACCCTTCATGTCCATGCATTTAATGTGTGGTTTGCATACACCCCCTTAACAACTAGGAAACAGCATGTCAGCCAGTGCATTACACAACCCCACACTCTCAGGCACATACACCATCTGATCAACTACATGTGTGCCCCCTTGCACTCACACCCCCACTGTTGGAGACTTACCACCACATTTGGGCCACCATATAGCCGTGGGTACTGTGTCAGCACCTCGTCCACCAGGACGTCCAGCTCCTCACTTGTAAATGGACTGGCACGGATCTTCTCCGTCCTAGCCATCACTGTGGACATGAGACGTCAGCGGCGGCAGTGGGCGGTGAGGGGTCTCAGGCAGCAGTCCCTGGAGGCAGCAGCAGGTGAGGGGTCTCAGGCAGCAGTCCCTGGAGGCAGCAGCAGGTGAGGGGTCCCAGGCAGCAGTCCCTGGAGGCAGCAGCAGGTGAGGGGTCTCAGGCAGCAGTCCCTGGAGGCAGCAGCAGGTGAGGGGTCCCAGGCAGCAGTCCCTGGAGGCAGCAGCAGGTGAGGGGTCCCAGGCAGCAGTCCCTGGAGGCAGCAGCAGGTGAGGGGTCCCAGGCAGCAGTCCCTGAAGGCAGCAGCAGGTGAGGGGTCCCAGGCAGCAGGCTCTGTGAGCAGTGGAAATGTGGTGCTCCCTTCCACACATATATAGGGCCCTGGACTCGTTTCAGTGGTCATAGTCTTCTGCCATTGGTGTTCCAGGTCAGCCTTTTCAAAAGCATCCAATGACCGCCTCCGCGGGGGCGGAGCACGCCCACCGCGATTTTTGAATCTGCATCATGCCACCGCGATAGCGGTCCCCATTGGCTGCAAGGGCATGGGTCATGGCGGTGACACACCGCGGGGTCCTGGCCGGCGCTACCGCGGTGGTGCATCTTACAAATGCATCCTATCTCCGCATCCGCTGGGGCGGAGCACGGCCACCGCGATTTTTGAATCTGCATCATGCCACCGCGATAGCGGTCCCCATTGGCTGCAAGGGCATGGTTCATGGCGGTGTCACACCGCGGGGTCCTGGCCGGCGCTACCGCTGTTTGATTGCCATAGAGTGACATGGGTGACCTGGATTTGGCTGGTGGAGCATGACAAACGCCATCTGCAGCTATGTGGAGGGCCATCACTAACACCAATGTGTCATGTGCAGCACATGACACACTTGCGTCAGTGGTGGGCATCGACACAGGTACAAATGGTGGTTGGCATGCTCCGCCACCCAATTCACGGACAGTATGTGCGTCCGCCATGGGGAATATGCAGCACAACATCGTACACTCTGTGTGTCATTGTGTTTATGGGGCACGTTTGAGGCACCTACGGACAGTTTTTGTTGTGTGTGGATCAATGGGCATTACTGTGCTACACACAGTGGATACGTACAGTGGCACATGGCACTGGATAACATTGATATGGTCTCCTGTCACAAATGTCAGCCACTGTGTAACGTCTCACACCAAATGGAACACTGTACTCCATCATGTTGATCAATATTTACACACAATGTCGTATCTGCCACCCATGCTGACCACTATCTCACACCTGAGCCCATGTGTTACACTGAAAACCCAGATGAACTCATTCATTCAGCATGACTGTCATCATTGGAAACAGATGTCACCCTGTTGTGTTATTGCTAGGACCAATTACATGCCGCATGTTATGTCTTTGTACACACTGGCAACTCCTGCAGTGTATGTCCACATGTACAGGGGGGCTCGACCCGCTAAAGCATGACGAGTACTTCAGCACCACACCTGGCATCCGTTGCATTATTATTGTTTGTCACTTGGGTAGACGGCCAGAGCAGATGTCTTTGCTACATGTCTGCCACCTGTAACCACAGGGACCTATGTGGTAGTGTCAGGTCTGTGCTCATGTTGTTTGGACTGTTGTATGTGAATCAGTGACATGTACATTTCAACAATGGTGCTTAGCTACACTATGTTTTTGAGTGTTGTGCTGTGTCCCGGTGCTACTCACCTGCCACCAGTGCATGTCCATTGTTCACATCAGGAATGTAGCGTTGGCAGATGGACTGCATGCACGGTTGTGGATTGTGCTAACTGTATGGAATATAGTATGCGACATTTGTCCACAGGCTATGGGTGTCCAGTTTTGCCCGTGCAATGTGTGTGCACTGATTAGCGGGAATTGTCTGCAATGTTGGATGGTCAGCACAAGTGGCACACGTGTGCAGTGTGTTGCCACCAACACTAGTGTATGTGCATGCTATGGGGTGCTAGCCATCCTTGCTCACCATCTATTCCAGCACTGTGTGGGTGGATCACATCTGCTGGTGTATCAGGATGGTGTGGGCACCCAAGACAGGTGAGATGTACCTTGACTGTTGTGCCTGTGACACTCATCCAACTCTGACATTTGGTCAATGTGAGGTACCAGTGTCCCACTACCCATGCACAGCCAGCATGTTTGTTAGATGTGGGATGTTGATTGTATGCTGTGTTGGGCCTGACAGCCTGTGTGGAATGAGGGTCAGGATGCATGTCCTTTGGGACATGTGGTGTAAAATTACATCCACTGGTGTCAGGTGTCTGAGCCAGTAGTCCATATGTCATGCATACAGTATGTTCATGCGTGGTCTTGTTGGCATACTGGCTTGGCGTTGTCCATGTAGTGTTGTATGTTTGTGTTGTGGCACTGTTGTGTCTTGAAACAGCTGGATGTGTATCACCAAGGTATGTGTTGTGGTGCACATGTGTCCTTGGGCAGTCCCTCCTTGATGCTGCATGTAAATGTCCAAAATGGGGGAAGATTAAGGGTGCATACAGACTGCTGATCACGTCCCTCATCTATTGTTAATGTGTGCCACATTGGCTATCTGTGTGCTTGTAGAGAGTATTGGGCAGTGGGGTAATGGTGGCCTGTTACAGTGGTACACATACTCTGCACAGGCGTGACATCATCTGTCACTGTCCGACTTTGTATTCAAGTCAGCAGCAGATATGGCCTGTGTACTGATGACATTGGCACATGTATGGGTTTGGGATGTGAATGTCATTGAATTTGAGTGTGTTCGAAGTGGCACTGAGTACAAAGACAATCCCAATGATCCATCCACATTGTGTTGTTGATGTGTCCCCTGCAATTATTGTCCAAGGAGGTGTGGCAGGTACAGCAGCAACGTGGAAGCCAGCAGTGTCTCTGCTTCACACATGTCCTGTGTCATGTACACCCAAGGCTGAGTCCACCTCAGCTCGATATGTGACTCTTGGCATTCACATAGACAGTGTTCGTATTGTGTCCACTGACTGTGCACATCCATGACAGTTGTACAATTAATCTGTCTCATGTTGGGACAACACTGAATTGCACTGTGTGCTTTCAGGGATGACAGTCAATGTTAGCGCCGTGACAGGACAGACTTTATGAATTTGTGCACATCCTAATTTATGTTGCTATGACGTGTCCCCTTTCATCTCACCTAGGAGGCGACCTAATGTGTTTCGTACCTTCACCCTGCTGGCTAACATGGAGGATACCGACATCATAAGGCGATTCCGTCTGGATCGGACAAACCTCCTGGAACTTTGTGCACTATTGGAGCCACACCTGCTTCCACGCAGGACATACCCAACAGCACTCACGCCAACGGCAAAGGTGATGGCATTCCTACATTTCGTGGCTACGGGATCCTTCCAGCAAACTGTGGGCATTGCAGGGGGATGTCCCAACCAACATTCAGCATGGTGCTACGTGATGTCCTGTTGGCTATGATGCAACACAGGGACCAATTCATACATTTCCCCAGGCGGCATGAGTTGGCGGATGTGAAGGGCGAATTTTATGCACTTGGACACGTTCCTAATGTAGTTGGTGCAATAGATGGCACACATGTTTCCCTGATTCCACCCCAAGCACGGGAGCATATTTACCGAAATAGGAAACATTATCATTCCATCAATGTGCAGGTGGTGTGCCAGGCAGATATGGTCATCTCACACGTCTGTGCAAAGTTTCCAGGATCAGCCCACGATTCACACATAATGCGCAACAGCATTTTACCACAGCTGATGGCCAATCTGGCACCGGAGCGGGCATGGATTGTGGGTGAGTACAAAGGGTCGAGTCGTGTGCTGTTTGTGTGCCATGCTGTCCTCGGACACATGTCAGACACTCAATCTGTATGTGTCTTTCACACTTAGGTGACTCTGCATATCCCAATGGACCTTGGTTGCTGAGTCCACTTCGCAATCCCAGGACACCAGCTGAAGTGCGCTACAACAATGCCCATGGGAGGACACGTCGGGTCATTGAGCGAACATTTGGACTCCTGAAATCGCGTTTTCGATGCCTCGACAAGACCGGAGGGGCTCTGCAGTACTCACCCGTCAAGGTGTGTCAGATAGTGGTAGCATGCTGCATGCTACACAACCTGGCCGTGCGGAAGGGGATCCCCTTAATCCAGGATGATGATGACCAGCCACAGCCCCCACCTGCAAACACCCAAACGTCAAGTGACGAGGATAGTGGAGAGGAGGAAGGTGTTGGACAGCGTCAGCAGCTCATCAACAACTACTTCACTTGATGGTCAGTGGCAATGTCAATACTGGCTGTTGTCTGATGATGTTGTGCTTGGTGAATATGTGTATGTGAGTTTTGTGACTACAGCATGTTGCAGAGTCAGTGCTGGCTGCAGGTGTGTATGGCAATGGATCTTTTGACACAGCTACTTGATGTCTATGTTGGTACAGTTGCTCCTTGTGACATGTGCAGATTGTCGTACCTTGATGTGCTGTGTTGGGAGATGGTTGTCAGTCCGCCACCTGAGTAGCAACTGATGTTCTGTTGTGTTTTCCTAGGTCCCTTCAGCCTCTACTTGCCTGCGGAGTATCCCTGCTCCTGTGACATTGTAATCATGGGTGTGAGTTAACATACTGTGATGAACATGGAACAGTGACAACTACATTGGTGCGTTATTAGTGTTTATTTACAGTGGATACATGTGATGTAGATGTGGATATTGACAGATTTGTGAATGGTGAACAACAGATTTGTCAGTGATGGTAGATGAGACAATAGAGTATACACTAGATCAGTATGGCAACACAGTCCAACAGTCATTTGCCATTCCCACGCCATTGTTTGTGGGGACAGTCTGCAGGGTACACAGCAGGGTGTAGAGGGGTGCCATCATGGCTGGCTACTTGACTGGCTTTTGCCAGGTGCTTTGCCACGGGATGCTCCCAATGATTTTTTCGGGCGGCCCCTTGCTCTTTTGGCAGGGGGGACACAGGTGCATGACCAGTGGTGTCTGATGAGTCCCCATGCTCGCTGGACGCAGGGGAGGGTGGGGGTCTGTCATCCTGCGGCACAACGGAGGGAGCTGTAGGTGTTGGCGGTGCCGCATGCCTGTCCCTGAGGACCCCCACTAGCTGGCCCAGGAGATCCCTGATTTGGCCCATGCAGGCCACGAGTTGGCCCATGCGGTTGTCAATTGAGCGCAGCATCTGTTGTTGCTCACGGGCATCCTGCTGAGCCTGCCTCAACTGTCCCTGGGCGTGTTCATAGGCCCCCACAACTCTGTGAATGTGTTCCAGTGATTCAGTGGCAGGGTCTTCTTCCCTTTGGGTCAGCCTTGTCCTCACACCTGGCCTGCTGTCACGGCCCTGTTGCCTCCCTCCTGTGGGCACCGGCCTACTCTCCCGTACCTCCGCAGTTGTTGTGGTCTGGTTGGCCTGTGGAGCAGGGCGAGTGTTGCAGGCAGCAGTGGTAGTGGTTGTGGTGGTGGAGGTGGTGGTGGTGGCACAGGTCGTTGCAGCAGGGCTCTGCGTTGATGTTGTTGCTGAGGGTGGTGGGGCTGTGGGGTCCTGGGACACATTACGCCCTGCCACACCAGATGGTCCGGGTTGGTCCTCCTCCTCCTCATTATCCAGGGAGTCTGCATCCGAGGGGAGATGTTCGGGAGCTGGTGACTGGCTGTGCTGGTTGAGGTTGTCGTCCTCTGCAGTCAGTTGTTGGTCACCTGTGGGACAGGAAGTAGATGGTAATTGCCTTACACACCTCAGGGTTGCTGTGTTTGATGTCTCTTATTTACATGTTATGCTACACACAGTTGCCTTTTTCAGACATTGTATGTCTGCACAGTGATGTGCCTCATGCCATGAAGTGGAGTTACATTCATCATTTCACAATGGTGTGACCTGTGATTGGTTAGCATGCCACACGTCTAGTATTGGTGATATCAATGTGAGGTTGTCATCTGACAACTGGCATGACTACAAGTTGATGTTCAGCATCTTTGCTGATCACTCTGCCTGGCAGACATTACCTGTGTGCATGGACTAGCCATTGTCATCACATGCATACCGTTGACATGTCCTGTGCTTGTATTTCTTTATACAGCAGACCATGCTAGTTTGGTTTTCCCATGGTCCTTCATAATCAGCTCCCATGTACGCTACAGAGGGAAGTCTGGGTGATGCATGTCAGAGGCCCGTTTACTTGGACATATTTGTTGAGAGTCACAGTTCTGTTTCTGTCACAGTTACGTACGCTGAGCTGTCTGCATCCTGTCAATGGCTGTGCTTTACTTTTCTATTTTTGGGTGAAGTAGAGCCTCATGTTGTCATGTCTCCCAATGCTTTTGTTGAGTGATGGTGGTCTACATGCACTGTCTGATTACCTGTGCAGTGTCACTTTGGTTTTTACTTACAGACACATGCTTCTGGGTGGGGTGCTCCATCCTGCTGAGGGGTGGGAGAGGGGGCCTGTTGGGAGTTGTAGTGCTGCCTCCAGATACACATTCCCCATCCCTGTGAAGATGGCTACCTACCTGTTAGGTGGTGGGGGTGCGTTCAATGGCTGACACATGCTTCTGGGTGGGGTGCTCCATCCTGCTGAGGGGTGGGAGAGGGGGCCTGTTGGGAGTTGTAGTGCTGCCTCCAGATACACATTCCCCATCCCTGTGAAGATGGCTACCTACCTGTTAGGTGGTGGGTGTGCGTTCAATGGCTGACACATGCTTCTGGGTGTGGTGCTCCATCCTGCTGAGGGGTGGGAGAGGGGGCCTGTTGGGAGTTGTAGTGCTGCCTCCAGATACACATTCCCCATCCCTGTGAAGATGGCTACCTACCTGTTAGGTGGTGGGGGTGCGTTCAATGGCTGACACATGCTTCTGGGTGGGGTGCTCCATCCTGCTGAGGGGTGGGAGAGGGGGCCTGTTGGGAGTTGTAGTGCTGCCTCCAGATACACATTCCCCATCCCTGTGAAGATGGCTACCTACCTGTTAGGTGGTGGGGGTGCGTTCAATGGCTGACACATGCTTCTGGGTGGGGTGCTCCATCCTGCTGAGGGGTGGGAGAGGGGGCCTGTTGGGAGTTGTAGTGCTGCCTCCAAGATACACATTCCCCATCCCTGTGAAGATGGCTACCTACCTGTTAGGTGGTGGGGGTGCATTCAATGGCTGACACATGCTTCTGGGTGGGGTGCTCCATCCTGCTGAGGGGTGGGAGAGGGGGCCTGTTGGGAGTTGTAGTGCTGCCTCCAGATACACATTCCCCATCCCTGTGAAGATGGCTACCTACCTGTTAGGTGGTGGGGGTGCGTTCAATGGCTGACACATGCTTCTGGGTGTGGTGCTCCATCCTGCTGAGGGGTGGGAGAGGGGGCCTGTTGGGAGTTGTAGTGCTGCCTCCAGATGCACATTCCCCATCCCTGTGAAGATGGCTACCTACCTGTTAGGTAGTGGGGGTGCATTCAATGGCTGACACATGCTTCTGGGTGGGGTGCTCCATCCTGCTGAGGGGTGGGAGAGGGGGCCTGTTGGGAGTTGTAGTGCTGCCTCCAGATACACATTCCCCATCCCTGTGAAGATGGCTACCTACCTGTTAGGTGGTGGGGGTGCGTTCAATGGCTGACACATGCTTCTGGGTGGGGTGCTCCATCCTGCTGAGGGGTGGGAGAGGGGGCCTGTTGGGAGTTGTAGTGCTGCCTCCAGATACACATTCCCCATCCCTGTGAAGATGGCTACCTACCTGTTAGGTGGTGGGGGTGCGTTCAATGGCTGACACATGCTTCTGGGTGTGGTGCTCCATCCTGCTGAGGGGTGGGAGAGGGGGCCTGTTGGGAGTTGTAGTGCTGCCTCCAGATGCACATTCCCCATCCCTGTGAAGATGGCTACCTACCTGTTAGGTGGTGGGGGTGCATTCAATGGCTGACACATGCTTCTGGGTGGGGTGCTCCATCCTGCTGAGGGGTGGGAGAGGGGGCCTGTTTGGAGTTGTAGTGCTGCCTCCAGATACACATTCCCCATCCCTGTGAAGATGGCTACCTACCTGTTAGGTGGTGGGGGTGCGTTCAATGGCTGACACATGCTTCTGGGTGGGGTGCTCCATCCTGCTGAGGGGTGGGAGAGGGGGCCTGTTGGGAGTTGTAGTGCTTTTTGTCTGTACACATGCATCCCAGTTGGTTTTGTTTAGCTTTGTGCTTTTTCAGGTTTAGTGGTGCTTACATCTGTGTGACCTGTTTTGGGTATTGTGGGTCAGACGAATGTCCTTTGGCCTAGGGGTTGTAGGTTTGAATTTGTGCAAGACGGTACATGGCAATGTGATGATATACATTGGTTTGTACTTACCAGCTTCCAGTCCCCCGCGAATTCCTTCAAGACTCTCTGGATGTAGGATTCCAAGGACCTTCTCCTCCCACGGACTGTATGGTTTGGGTGGGATGGGAGTGCCTCCACCAGTCCCGTCAGCCAGCTGACGGTTCTTGGCCCTCTTCCTCTTCACCACGGTCTTCAGGTCATGCCACCGCTTCTGTATTTCCTGCTTGTTGCGGGGGTGGTCCCTACTGCATTGACCTTATTGACTATCCTCACCCACATTTGGGTTCTTGTGGCTAATGGGGTGTGTTGGACCATGTTGCCATAGAGTTGTGGTTCAACTCTTATTATCTCATCTACCATGACTGCAAGCTCTGCATCAGTGAATTTTGGCATTTTGTGTGGTGCCATGGTGTGTGCTGTGCAGATGTTCTGTGGTGCAGTTGTGTGGGTGTTGTGGGTGGTGTAGGTGGTGTGTGTGTTGTGGTGGTGCTGTGTGCAGGTTTGCCTCTCCTTTGTTCTCTGGGGTTGGGACCTTCAGTTGTGGAGTGTGGCAAAGGATTGTGGTCAGGGAGGGGCTAGTTTTATGCTCGGCTATGGGGGGTGTGGCAAGCTGGTATGTTGCTGTCAGGTGTGTTGTGTGTGTTGTCCTGTGATTGGTTATTTTGAACTTTCTGGGGCTGTTGTCATTGGGCACTTTTGGTTTGTGTTGGGACAGGTCTACTTCAGTGTGTGCATTGTTTGTTTGTTTTTTTCTTTTTTTTTCAACGTCCGCCATTTTTTTTGCGGTTCCTTTGCAGCGGTTCCTCGGCAGCGGTGGCTATGCTGCAGCCCTTCCGCCGCCTATCGGATTCATCGCTGTTCGCGCACGATGCGGTCGGATTCACAGGTGGGTACCATGGTGGTGGCGGGGATGTCATAATGTCACGGGCGGTTACTCCGTGTGCATGGCGGCGGTTCTTGGCTTTTCCGCTGTGTATCCGGCTGTTGCGGTCGGATTTTCAGCTGGTCCGGCGTGTGCGGGCGGTTTTTCGTTGTCTCCCGCCGCCGCGGACGGATTATTGTGGCGGTTCATCGTAATGTGTCCGGCGTTTTTCCCGGTGGCCATGCGGGCGGTTTTTTGCCGCTACCATGGCGGTCGGTATGTTTTTCCGACCGCCATCGTAATCGACCCCTTAGTTCTGAGTCTGATGCCTGTCATGGTAGAGGTCTTGCCATTCTCTCCTGCTGGTCCGGATGAATGACCGCTCCTGAGGGAGACTGGTAGATCCACAGTTGCAGTGACTGAGGTGGGTGCAGGTGTTACCTCTTGTGGCAGGGCCTCCCTTTCTGTGGCTGAGGTAGATGTAGTAGGTCCAGGTGTTTTTGGACCACAGAAGGAGGAAGATATTGCTGGAAATGCCTGCCACATATGGGTCAAACAATCATGAAACATCCCAGTCAGGGAGCCCAAATTGGATATTTTCCATCTGAACGTTGTGCTCTCTCTGCTACTGTTTCATCTCCCAAAGTTCTGTAAGGACCTGGCCCATCATGTCTTAGGACTGACTGAGAGATCCCAAGACTTGGCCGATGGTTGCTTGGGTGACATTGAACCCAGTGGCCTCACTTTGCTAGGCTACAGATTCCCTCCCACAAACCCTACCCCCACTACCCTGTGCCTTTGGCCTGGTGTGCCCCATCCCACTGGGTCCTGGCTGAACTAGAGGTGATCGTGATATTGGATCAACAGCTGCCAGGACTGGGGACCACAAGATTGGTGTGATGATCCTTCGGACACAGGAAGTAGAGGTATCCAGAAGCTGAGTTGTGGTAACAGCTGGGGTAGGAGGTGTAGGTGTGGGCCAAGTGAGACTCACTGGAGCTGTCTGGCCAGGCAGACCAGATGGACCAGTCTGCTTCTCATCATCTGGACTAGCAGGAGTGGATTCCTCACTGAAGGCTTGTTCCTGGTCTGGAGTGGAGATGTTTGTCCATATACTTTGGGTGTTGGACCTATTATAAATGTAACATTTTTTTGTAAAAGTCTGGATTATACATCAAATGAGTTTGAAGCTAAAGAGGAAGCAACCTAAAATGGAAAAAAACCTATAATGATTATACCTTTCAGTAGTGTCATTATAAATTACAAAAACTGTTTAAACTACACACGAAACTACTTAAAACTACTTAAAAAAGCAGGTAAAATGATGTCCTGAAATGAAAAAAAATTAGAAAGTATATATAAAATATACCTAACATTCAATACAACACAGTTGACAGGAAAAATGTGAAATAGGCCATTCCAAGGTCTATCAGGCTAAAATTCAGAAAATTAAATAACATTAGTCATCATATAAACATTGCAAAGTACATTTATTAAAACATCACTTATATTCACCATACAAAATAGCATACATTCATATTTTTAAGTCAACAAACTTTGATTTGTGAAACAAATAACATCAATTCATTAAAATAACAAGAAAATGACAACATACAAAATTAAACAAAAAAAAACATTTCAAAACATAGCATAAAAGAGATTGATAAATACAGAACACTTTAACATATGTGAAAAAACGAAAGAAATGAGAGAATGACCAAATTAATATTGCAATATTATTTTAACTAAACAAAAAAGGCGCCATGGTAGTTGTAGTCAATTAAACATATTAAACATACCTTGTAAAAATATACAGTAAAAATAAGCAGACATTTACAATATAAAACACATATATTAAATATGTTATTAAGTGAAAAAATACTTAGAAGCACCATAGCATCACTTGAAATGCATTCAAACAAACCAAAAAAACATGAAGAAAAACACACATACTGACAAAACGTATTAACAATTAGTAAAATGAGCGAAACAACAATAATGCTAAAAAGTTCCCCCAAAAATTATATGCAGATTTTTCTATGTAAAAAATGTGCAAAACACATCAGCAACAGCTAAGTTAAAAGCAAAAATGACATTTAAGTTTAGTGACACATTCAAAAGTATAACTTGCCAGTCTCCACTCCACCAGCGATTTCTGTCAAGCCATCATCATGATGTAGGATCTGAAAGACCTTCTCCTCTCAGGAATATAGTTGTAGGGGGGGGCTGTGAGAATCACCACCAGTCCTCTGGGCCTCCAGGTGGCACTAGGAGGGCAAGGAATGCACTCTCCCTCGTAGGACATTCCAACTCTTCCTAACTTCCTCCTGTGTGCACAGGTTGGTTTCTACAGCATTCACTAGGCAACTATTCTGGCCCACATTCGCCTTTTCTCAGCTATGGTTGTATTTTGTAGTTGGGATCCAAACAATTGTGGCTCTACTCTTGTCAAGGCCTTGAATCCTCGGGATCGTATGTTGCTATGTATGATCCACCTCCTGATAGCCCCAAAGTCTGATTTGATAATGTCACTTCGCACCTTCGCCGATCTCTACCCAGGCGGAGTATTCAGGGACCCTCCTAGAGCGGAGGAAGGCCAACAGCTATCCTTTGGATTAACTTTTTTATATCATAAACTCCGTGCAGCATGTAGGGAGTTACACGCGGACTTCCCGTCCCAGCCCACCCCACTTACTGCTCTGGAAAATCTGCTGGTCACACCATCACTGAGAAAACTGGTTACGAGACTGTATACTCATATGCAAAATGATGCACCTGGGGCTGTCTCTGCCGCTCGCCTTAAATGGAATAGTGAAATGGATCCCCCTCTGTCCGATGACCAATGGACATATTGTTGTGCCCAGATGACTGACTTATCGCCTAACTATAAACTCAGACTAATACATTTTAAATTCATCCACCGTTACTATAGAACGCCAATTAGTTTATTTAAAATGGGAGTCAGAGAAGACGACTGCTGTTGGAGGTGCGGAGCATTTGAAGCTTCCTTCCTTCATATGGCATGGACATGTCCGATACTCATGGAATACTGGGCTCAAATTTTTGAATCCATAAATCAGATCCTGAGCTTAGCATTGGCTCCATCTCCACTGCTTGGATTGCTAGGATATGTCAGAGACACACATGTTAAAAAACGCAAATTACATGCTTTGCTACTCTTATTTGCCAAACGGCAGATAGCTTTATGTTGGGGGAAGAAGAGAAGACCCACGGTCCGGGACTGGATAAGGGAGGTTACATATGGACGAACTCAGCTGGCTATATTCTGGGAACTAATGCCACCTAACTCCGGACCCAGAGATATATGGGAACCCTTTATTGACTGGGTCCGTGCCAGATCTGAAGGATCAGACGTCAATGTGGTCGCCGGAGTGGTTGTTGAGCCTGAGTGATGTTTCCAAATAGACCTGAGTGTCTGCCTCTGTTGGGGGATGGTGGAACCTGTCTTGTATGCATAGATCGTGGTGGGTATAGGGAGGGGGAACTGCAATACTACTGTCAAATTGAGTGCTGTCTTGCATGATTCTTCATTAAATGAAAACTGCTGAAGTTGGGAATTGTGCTGTGCACCGATATGCCCACAGCTTTGAAATTATTTTAAGAAATAGTTCTGTCTCATGATTAGAATGTCATTGATATTACCACACGCCACTGTTTGTGTTGTTTAGAAAGATG
The DNA here is from genome assembly GCA_963921515.1 of Calotriton arnoldi. NCBI lineage: Eukaryota > Metazoa > Chordata > Amphibia > Caudata > Salamandridae > Calotriton > Calotriton arnoldi. Next base: position 86,112 of record CAWUFW010015290.1, read on the forward strand.
TCTGCATTTTGTTTGTACGTCATTGAAAATCAATAAACAAATAAAAAAAATTAAAAAAAGTCTGATTTGATAATACAGACTTAATGAAGTGATCAAGCGGGGGAAGGGAAGGAAGGGAACAGCGGGGAAGGAGACCTGCAACAAGAAAACAACAATAATAGCACAGGTCATATGGGTGATCCCTGACTATCAGTCCTTCAAGATCTAAGTGCTAGATATACCTGAAACGCAAAAGGGGTTGCCTTATTCCAATTCTGGAGACATGGATGCATGATATCCACCTTGTGATCTAATGTGAGGAATAGATAGTTCAACACAATTTCAATGGAATACTAATGTGCTGTATTGTCATTACCGTAAACATGTGGTGAACCTATGACACAAACCTACCGAAGATATACATGTGAGAAGATTAACAGGGGCGAGAGCTTGCACAATCCTGGAACACTCGAACGAACCCTGCTGTGAGAAAACATAAACACAGACAACCCCAGTAAATCAACACTGGTTACTAGCAAATGTCGCTGTTATTTCACCCATAAGAAATCAAAGTCAATGGCAACCTTTCAAACGATAATACCCATCGACTCCTGGGTACAACTTTAGAGAATAAACATCACGAATTACACTTCATTGGAATGGTTAATTCGGCAGTAATATATGAAACCTTATGTCTCCGAAATTAAGGTTTCCATAGGCTGATCTTGCCTCCTGAAATAACGCTGCCTAGTTCCAGCGGGAACCATGAACCTAAGGATCTCAAATCAGTACAGCAATAAGATAAGTTCCTGTAATAATACACACTTGAAAACTTGCCGCTTCATACTCCGCTCGTTCTACCTGCATAAGTCGAAACCTCGACTCGCCAACATGGGAGAACAGCGGGAATTCCCAATCGCGCTATGTACAGCTTATGCACACAGCGTGGTACGAAGTCCAGCACCCACAAGAGAAATACAAAATGTTGGTGCACGAAGCACCCTTACCGGACCACACTCCGTCGGCGCTGGATCCCCAAGTCCAATATAAACGGCCCGGACTCCTGCACCGGAAGTACATTTGTTCCTGTGCTTCTTCTGACGTGGCCATGCCAGATTACGGCTAAATTCCCATGGAATCATGGGATTTGTAGTTCAATAGAGATTACGGGAATCGTCGCGGATCGTGGCTTCTGGCAGTGTTCTACCGAAACCGAGCTCCCCGCTGATGCTCTCCCGAAGAACACTGACAGAAACAAGGTTTTCTGGGGTATTTGTTATGAAAGGAGGCAGTGAAACGAGGGGCATGAACCCCTGAAGCTGGTTCTCATGAGTTTTCCTTGTTTCCATACCCCTTACAAGCTACCAGATACCACAATTTACGTCTGCAGATCTTAGAATCTATGATACCCCTCACTTCATGTTCAACATCATTATCCACTGGGATTGGCAATGGATGTCTCTTTATAGGTGAGTGGGAAGGGTTGAGTACCGATATATGAAAAGCAGGATGAATCCTCAGGTTAGAGGGTAAAGCAAGCTTCATCACCACCGGGTTTATGTTTTTGATCACTTTATAGGGCCCTATGTATTTGGGATTAAAAATACTGTATTTTTTTAACCTGATGTTTTTGGTGGATAACCACACATACACTGGCCCCGGATGTCTGTGTTTGTCAGCATATGCCTTATATTTGGTTTTCGCCTCTCTCAAACTTTTTTGGGCTTCCCTCAGGGTACTCTGTATGTGCCCAATTCTATCCTTCACTTCTGGGATGTGATCGGTATGTAAGGGGTTAAAAAAAGGGCTGAAACGAGGATGAAACCCATAAGTACAGTAGAGTGGTATATGATTAGTAGAACTATGTGTTGCGTTATTATATGCAATTTCCGCTAACCATGAGCTATCCAACCAAGCTTCTGATGTGATATCGACATAACATCTGAGATATTGCTTCAATGTCTGATTTACTCTCTCTATCTGCCCATCTGTTTGTGGGTGGAAACTGGTGGACAGATTGGATGAGATTCTTAATGAGGAGCACCAAACCTTCCAGAAGTTAGCTGTAAACTGCGACCCACAGTCGGAAATGATGACCATTGGCAATCCATGCAGTCTTACAATGTGTATTAAGAGTAGGAGGGCTAACTGGCCCGCTGTAGGTATCTGTTTGCATGCAATAAAGAGGGCCATCTTTGTAAGAGAATCCACTACAACCAAAATGACAGTGTGTCCCTTATTCGGTGGCAACCCTACTATAAAATCCAAAGAGATGTGTTCCCTCGGCTGCAGTGGAGTAGGAAGGGGTTGCAGAAGTTCTGCCTGTCTAGCATGGTTGTTTTTCATTTGGGTACAAATTGTACATTCATTCACCCATTTACAGATGTCCTTTTTTACCGTTGGCCACCAAAACTGTCTCAGAACTCTTTCAGTAGTTTTTTCTGTGCCATTTGTCCAGCACTGGGTAGGTTATGGCACAAATTAAACACCTGTTTTCGTAGTGAAAGGATTGGTATCAAGAGCTGATTCCCTCTTACTGAAAGTCCTTTTTCACTTGCCATTCCTTATTTCTCCCCAACCACGCCTTCCATTCCCCAGACAGGATATTGTGTGCTACGCTCTTTAGAAAAGTTTCAGTGTATGTCAAACAAACCACATTACGAGGATCCACTATGGCGTGCACGTGGCCTTCTTCAGGTGAATTTTGAGATTCCTGAAGAGTCAAGGCGTCTGCCTTCTTGTTCTCGCTTCCAGGTCGATACGTCACCAAGAAGTTGAATTCTGCAAAGAACAGCATCCATCTCAACTGTCTAGGTGTTAAATGCCTTGCAGCCTTCATGAACTGGAGGTTACGGTGGTCGGTAAACTGTGACTACATGATTGGCTCCCATTTGAAAATGTCTCAAGTCCAGGAAGGCATCTTTGATGGCCAGCAGCTCTTTCTCGGCTATCGTATAATTGCGTTCGGCTGGGTTACATTTCTCGACATGTATGCCACAGTGTGTAACTGGCCTGTCATCTGATGATGTTGGGATAACACCTCTCCTACTGCTGTTTCAGAAGCATCCACTTCTACTATGTAAGGTCGGTCTGGGTCGGCATGCATCAATACTGGGGCTGACACAAAGGCTAGTTTTAGAGCCTCAAAACCTTTCTGAGCCTCATCATTCCATTGGAAGACGGTCTTCTTCTGCAACAAATGTGTGAGGGGTGCAGCTAGATTCGAAAAGTGGCTAATAAATCTTCAGTAAAAATTAGCGAACCCCAAGAAACTCTGGATGTCTCTCATGTTCTGAGGAGTAGGCCAATCCTTGACTGCTGATATCTTCTGTTCAGCCATCTCTTGTCCCCAAGGAGTCAATATAACTCCTAAGAATTCAACTGTTGTTACTCCAAACTCGCATTTGCTTATCTTGCAAAACAGATGGTTATCTCGTAAGGTCTGCAATATGGAACTAACATGTTGGCAATGGATTCTTACATTTGATGAGTATATCAAGATATCTTCGATATATACTACCACGTATTGATCCAAGAATTCACGCAAAACGTCATTAAGGAAGAACTGAAATGCTGGGGAGCATTACATAAGCCGAATGGCACCACCAGTTATTCATATAAGCCATAGCGAGTCTTGAATGCTGTCTGCCATTCGTCCCCTTCCCACATACGGACTAAATGGTATGCTCCTTTAAGGTCAAGTCTGGTATAAATCACAGCTTTCTTCACTTGCGCCAAAAGGACGGTAATCAAAGGTAACGGATACTGATTTTCAACCGTGATGGCATTCAATGATCTATAATCAATGCAAGTACGCAACTTCCCAATAGCTTTGGGTATGAAAAACAGAGGGGAAGCGGCTGGGGATTTAGAGTTGCGAATGAAACCCAACGCAAGATATTTATCCAAATAGAGACAAAGATGTGCATTTTCAGGTTCCGTTACGCATATACTCTTCCATAAGGGTGATAGCACCAGGTACTAGGTCTATCTGGCAATTGTACTGCCTGTGAGGTGGAAGAACTTCTGCCTTCGTCTCGTTAAACACATCTGCGTAATCCGCATAGTCTTCAGGTAACGTCACCATCTTTTCCGCAGCAGTGGTGATGGGGTGACAGAGAGCCAATGCTTTAGCAGGGACATCAAGTAGTTTAATACAATGTGTTTGGCAATACTCCGAAGCAAATACAAGGGATTTCTTCACCCAGTCAACATGTGGGTTATGCAACCGCAACCAGGGTAAACCTAGGATCACCCTGTACTGTGGGGCTTGGATGATGTTGAAGGCCAAGCTTTCCAAATGTTCGGATCCATACAGGACTTCGAGGGCACTAGTGGTAAAACAAATAGGTCCTGAGTCCAGACGTCTTCCATCGACAGCAAAAACGGCTTCTGGAGTTTCTTTTTCCTGTAAGGTAACTCCCAAGGTTTGGGCTTGATCCTGGTCCATAAAACAACCTGTTGCACCAGAATCGGCCATGGCCTGTACCCTATGCCACTCTTCATGGATCAGGATATTTATCTCTAGAAAGAAATGTTCCTTACTACTTGTTGTGGCTCCTTCCAATGAAGGGATGAAGATCTGGCTTGAAGTGGTTCCTTCTTCCTTCTTCAAGCTTATTCGTTTCCCGCCGTTTGTTCGGCAGTGATCACTGATACCTTTTTATAATCGGTACGAGGATATTTTGGCTTTAAGGTACATTCTTTGATGAAGTGACCCTTCTTCCCACAGTACATACACAGGCCCTTCTTTCTTCGATAATCCCTTTTCTCAGGGGTTAATGAGGAACGCACTGTTCCTATCTCCATAGGTTCGTGTCTCTGGAAGTTACTGTTTTCGAATGACCGGGGACAATGAAATCGGGGACTGGGTCTTTCCTTCTTCTTGTTCTCTCCCTTTAGTTCGCTGAGGCGATGATCCAGCCGTAGTACGAGGCTTATTAAATCTTCACAAGAAGTGGGTTGATGATCGATTTGGGCCAGTACATCTTTCAGCTCCTCTTTTAATCCTTGATGGAATATAGCAGCTTGTTTAGCCTCTGGCCATTCCGTTTCAGTAACCAGTCTACGAAAGTCATTCAAATATGATATCAAGTCACGGTTTCCTTGCCTCAGCTCTAATAAGTCTTGGTCCGCTGAGAACGTGGCTGATCTTTGATTGAACGTTTTCTTGAATTCTCTGATGAAAGAATCCCAGTCATATAACAATGGGTCATCCCTTTTCACTAGTGATACAGCCCATTGGGCCGCATCTCCTGCCAGATATGAGATTAAAAATGCTACTCTGGCATGATTGGTGTTGAATGCTTTAACCTTATATGAGAAGTGTAACAGAACTTGTGTGAGGAATACTTGCACCTTACTACTCTCCCCATGGAATATTTCTGGGGTAGCTAATGGGACAGGGATAGGTATTTCTACCGTGACAGGAGTGGACTGGTGTGTTTGAGCCAGCCCTACATCAAACTGGTTTCTCTGTAGTCTCTCTACTCTGGCCTGCAATGCTGCTGTTTCTGCCCGAGAGGCAATTAGCTCTGTTTGTACTAAAGCCAAGGCTGCCAGGACATCATCTAAGGTAGCCATACCGCAACCCATGACCGGGAGGATTATAAATCTTGGGCCGTTTATTCTGTCAAGGCCTTGAATACTGGGGATCGTATGTTGCTATAGTATGATCCACCTCCTGATAGCCCCAAGGTCTGATTTGATAATACAGACTTAATGGAGTGATCAAGCGGGGGAAGGGAAGGAAGGGAACAGCGGGGAAGGAGACCTGCAACAAGAAAACAACAATAATAGCACAGGTCATATGGGTGCTCCCTGACTATCAGTCCTTCAAGATCTAAGTGCTAGATATACCTGAAACACAAAAGGGGTTGCCTTATTCCAATTCTGGAGACATGGATGCATGATATCCACCTTGCGATCTAATGAGAGGGATAGATAGTTCAACCCAATTTCAATGGAATACTAATGTGCTGTATTGTCATCACCGTAAACATGTGGTGAACCTATGACACACACCTACCGAATATATACATGTGAGAAGATTAACAGGGGCGGAGAGATTGCACAATCCTGGAACTCTCGAACGACCCCTGCTGGGAGAAAACATAAACACAGACAACCCCAGTAAATCAACACTGGTTACTAGCAAATGTCACTGTTATTTCATCCATAAGAAATCAAAGTCAATGGTAACCTTTCAAACGATAATACCCATCAACTCCTGGGTACAACTTCAGAGAATAAACATCACCAATTACACTTCATTGGAATGGTTAATTCGGCAGTAACATATGAAACCTTATGTCTCCGAAATTAAGGTTTCCATAGGCTGATCTTGCCTCCTGGAATAACGCTGCCTAATTCCATACAGCGGGAGCCATGAACCTAAGGCTCTCAAATCAGTACAGCAATAAGTTGTGTATTCCCCAATCCCTCCTTGGAGAAATGACAAGTGGCAGATAAGTTCCTGTAATAATACACACTTGAAAACTTGCCACTTCACACTCCGCTCATTCTCCCTGCATGAGTCGAAGCCTCGACTCACCAACACGGGAGAACAGCGGGAATTCCCAATCGCGCTATGTACAACTTATGCACACAGCGTGGTACGAAGTCCAGCACCCACAAGAGAAATACGAGATTTTGGTGCACGAAGCACCCTTACCGGACCACACTCCGTCGGCGCTGGATCCCCAAGTCCAAAATACACGGCCTGGACCCCTGCACCGGAAGCACATTTGTTCCTGTGCTTCTTCTGACGTGGCCACGCCAGATTACGGCTGAATTCCCATGGAATCTACCGAAAACCAAGCTCCCCACTGATGCGCTGTGACAACTCTAATGATTTCACCGACCATGGCTGACAATTTTCCCTCTGTAAAATAGGGATGTCTCCTCCGTGCAAATATCAAATAATAAACTTAAATATATTTTATAACCCACAAGAAAAAAAATACAAAATGAACAAGAAACAGAGAAAGCAAAAAAACATGATTTCACTCAAAATGTTCTCATGAACAATGTTCTGCTGCAGTGAAATGGCAAAGGATCATGGTCTGAAATTGAGTGTGTTTTATAGTATGGTATGCAGGTGAAAACGATTAGCCAAAACACATCAGGTGTATGATGCTAGCATCTATCCAAAAGCCACAGGAATAGTACAATGTTGAAAGTGTCCCGTGACATAATCCCTCCATCCGGAATCTGGCACTAGGACAACTCCAACACAACTGAGAAATTTAAATACACTCTGAGCAATCCCGCCACCCTGAGAGGTTGTTCACCATGTTGACGTAGGTGAGCCGCTTACGCGATGGAAAACACTCTGTCAACGCAGATGGAGGATCAGCCAGCCCACTTCTAAATAGGGTGGGCGGTAATCTGTCAGTTTGACGAAGTACTTGTGAAAGCTGCCACAGAAGGACGAAGAGAGTCCCGCCAAGACATAAATCAGGCCTTTTATTTGCTCTGCTACTAGGTACACCTGCACTTGATATAATAGTAATCCGATCCTCGCAATTTAGATTGTTACATTTTTTTGTACCTGTTAGGGTGGCATTAAGATTTCACACACTAAAAATCTCATAAGCATAATATTGTGAATTTAATCCTATGGTAATGTTAGTAAACTATCACGGTAACTAATTTTCCTTGAGTCCCTATTCTCTTCTACGTTATTATTATGGACAACTATCAAGTGTAGTCTCTTCTTTACTCTCATTGAATTTCGAAGTTTCTGTTTCTTGTGATAAATTGCTGTAATTTGACTGACTTTTTAGTATAATGCCATTGAAATCCACATTATCAAACCCTCTGAATTATGCCCTCTTGCATTTTTTCTTTTTCAGAGATGTAAAGCAGCACATCCATATTTCAATGTTAATGTCTGCCCCAGAGTACTTACGTGAAGCGAATTTCATATTGATCCATTTATAACTGCCAATAAATATAAACAAACTTAGTGGAAATATCACCATTACTCTTCTTGCAAACGTTTTCTGTAACTTAGAGCCAAATGTACGACCCACCAATTTGCGACTCACAAATTGCGTTGCATTTGCGACTTGCAAATAGGGATGTACAACAGTGTCTCAGACACTGTTTGCGATTCCCAATGGGGTCGCAAATTTCATGCCTCATGAATATTAATGAGGCTGTCGCAATTTGAGACCCCATTGGGAATGGCTAGCACTCCCAGGGATGGTGGCCTGCTGGGGTCAGCAGACCACCATGTCTGGGACTGCTTTTCAAATAAAGCATTTTTTTTTTAAATGCAGTCCGTTGTCCTTAAAGAAAAACGGGATGCATTTAAAAAAAAAGAAGAAACTTTTCCGTTTTTCCTCACATACTCACACAGGGGAAGGGGTCCGCTGGGGACCCCTTCCTGTTTGCGAGTGGTTTACCACCTACTTGAAGTAGGTGGTAAACTGCGGGTGTTTTGCGGCCGCAAATGCGGTCGCAAAACAATTGTACATGGATGCCCCTTCCTAATAGCGGGAGTCGCAAATGCTATTTTGCGAGTCTGTGACTCGCGAAATAGCATTTGTACATGCCATTACCCTTTTTTGCGGTCGCAAACGGGAGGATCTCCCGTTTGCGGTCACAAAAAAGGGTCGTACATCTGGCCCTTAATTGGTTGCCTGCAAAAGTGCACCATATCACCACAATTTTGCATATATGCTTCGAAAAGGCAGCAATTTTGTCAGTCATAAATATCTAATTCCGATGAAACTAAGAAAGGGAACATGTTAACCAAAAATGAACTTGTCAAAGGAACATCCACAGGAAGTGTAAAGACCTAATATGGCCATTGAAAAATGGTTTCCTGTTCCATGGAAAACACTGTAGTGAAAAGTTATTTTACCATTTGAGCATCATCCCTTGCCACTTTTATCTTTAGCTCTAACAAAATAAATTCCTTAAACAAGCATTGGCAACACCAGTATGAGTGGGATGTATGTGTTATTCCCTGCTCTTGTACAGGCATATCACTCACCATGCACTCACCTGGGCAAGGTAATTTACCTCTGATCTACTGGGGATAGCAGCAAGACCCAGAAAACAGGGTCTGTCAGCAATTGGGCGATGGAACATGGGCACAACCAAGAGTGTATTAGGAGGGAAACAAAAATTGTGAGATAGCACATAGAGCTGAAGCTGAGAGTGAGATACTCAGGACAATTGTCAGCAAGTGCTTTGTACACCAGGAAAAGTATCATAACCAAGTACTGTTTGGTCACTGGTAGGATGGGGAGGAAGTCCAACTGGGATTTAAAGGAAGAGCGCAGAGGTAAATTAAGCAAAAGACTATCACCTGCATTTTGCACAATCACAAGGCAATAAATAAAATATTTAGATAACCCAAGCAAGGCAGCATTTCTATAGCTGAAAGAGAAAGAGATAGCTGTCTGGATCACCAACATTCTCCCTTCAACCAGGAAGCAAGGAACAATTTTCCCTTCAACCAGGAAGCTCTTCAAAAAGGAGTTCCATCTACCAGCGATCTTGTTGATAATTGGACAGAAGCTAAGATCAGCGTTGGTAGTTACACCAACATTTTTGGCCAATGTAGCAAGGGTTGGAAAGTGGACCTAGAGTCACTGACTACCAGATAGAGGTCTCGGTCTAAGGATGATTCCCAAGAACCAACTCCTTTGTTTTATCTGCATTCAACTTTAAGAGGCCGATTACGATCTCGTTAGGAAAGCCTTCCGGACGAGTCGGTTCTGGAAAGCTTTCCGTACGAATCGCACTCCGGGAGTCCCACCGACATATTACGATGTGTCCGTATGTTTACGGACTCGGTTCGGTCAGACTTCCATTGAATTCAATGTGAGCCTGTGTACCCAACATGAACACAGGCTCCCATTGAAAAAAGGGGTGGGTGGGGAAAAGCGTGGACCCTGAGGCGGGCAACCCATGGTACATGCCACACTGTGCATGCATGGAAAGGTGGGACCTATGGGTACCCCCCGGTGACCGATTCGGAGGGCCTCAGGTGAAGGGGCGCCTGCTACGGGCCCCCAAAGTCCGATTCCCACAGCCATTTCGTCTTGGCAAAAACAAATCGGTATGGCTGTCAGTATCGGTCATTGTACTCGCTCGTTCAGAAACTATCCCCATTGTGCTGCACGTATAGGCTCAGAACGAGTCGTACTGCCTGAATCGAGTTCGGAACTGATTCAGTCAGCCCGGACGGCTTCCTTGCATCGTACTTGGTCGTCCGGAAAGGTGGCCTATTCGGTCGGAAACATAGGCTCTGAATCAGATTCGCTTAATCCGGATCCCGTTATGGAGCCTTTCCTAACGACATCAAAATTGGCCCCTTAATCGTTATTGGTTATCAAACATGAGACTGAAGCAAGATATTCCCGACATTTAAGGGAATAGTCAGAGTTACTACCAATTTGTTGTATCAGCAAATGAATATTGAATGAAGTTCAAAAAGTAATGTCAAAAAACAAATGAAACCGCCTATAGGGATTAAATAAACATTGAAGGACACCATAAAGTGCACAATAATTCTTAATAAATCAGTGTCCAAGGTTTTCACTTTTAAAAAGAAAATATACTTTAATTCACACACAGCTAAATGCTAAACATAAAATAACAAACATCCACAATAAAAATGAGACCTCGTTAGCACCATCTAAAGAAGAGATCTGATTCAGACGTTCTCATGGTGTTATACTATGTACAGCACCTTCCTATAGTGTTTGTCAAGGAGTTCACAACAAAAAGTTCTTCATATTATAGTTACCACAGAGTGCTCAAGGTAAAGTCCTCTACTCGTCCATTTGTCCAACAGGTCACAATGTAAACCCTCTTCCTATTGCTTTTCTCAAATAGTTGACAATGTAAAACATGACTCTCAGAGTATTTCGCAGGGCAGTCTAGGGCTGACTCACAGAATTGTTGAGGGCTCGAAACTCAGAACTGGGCAGCACACAAAAGTAACACACAGTAATTCAATGACCAACCAATGTGCTTTCTTTAAAAAGAAAAATTAATTTAATGCACACATAGTTAAGTACTATATAGAGGTGTGTGGAAGTATCCATATTTACACAAAATGGAAAACCAGCATTTGGTGCCATATATTAGCGCAAAATTACTCCTCGTGTCCATTTTGGTAACATTTCATACTAAACAAATTAGCACAAAAAACATAACTGCCACAAACTGCAGCTGCACGCATTCTGCTCATTTGTGCTATTCCCATGCACTTGTACTACATTTGTGCAACAAACAGCCCATAATTATGCAACGTGGCTTAATAAGGCAAATTTAGGAATTTTACGAAACAATGATATATCTTACAGAAATATCAGAGGGGGAACTAACCCTGTAACTGTAGTCTACTCCTGATTTCTGCGACATATCATGTGTCAATTTGCGCACCAACAGGCTTTAATAAAAAAAAAAAGAAAAACAGGAAGGTTATTATATGCCCCACTGGAAAACATGAGGCTTTTCATTATCAAAAAGGTTAAACCAAAGGGTTTGTCTAGTCATTCACAATGTAAAATGAGAGGGTTACTCCCTTTGTAACCACATGTAATAATCAATTAAGCAAGCCTAATGGCTTTAATGTGGAAATAAATAAACATGACCATGTTTTCTTTTCCTAGTGGGACCCATCAAATATTTTAGGAAGACTCAAAGTATACATTAACATAAACCTTAACTCTCCCTCTGAGCTATCAAGCATTTTCCACATCTTCACCAAGAAAAGGAAGATATGCTTTAAACTGCTTCATATTGCATTTCTCAGAGTTCCCAAAGTAAATCTTCATTCTATTGTATTTTTAATAAAGTTAAGAATCGAAAGCCCCTTTCCTATGGTGTGTGTTTCTCCCTATTATATTTAACAAACACTTCACAAAGTAAAATCAATTTCTGTTGCATTTGTAATAAATGTTCCTATTATATATGTCAGAGAGTTCATAATGTAAAACTCATTCTTAGGTTGTTTATTAGAGCGTTCACAATGTAAAATCCCTTCCTATTGAAGTTGTGAGAGAGTTCATATCGTTTATGTTATGTTATGTCATGTTATGTTATGTTACATGGTTCTATATAGTGCTCGATCACCGGTCAGGTTTCTTGGCGCTGGGTAACAGAGACAATGCACTGCGAGCAAGAACTTAGTCATACGCTTGTCTAAAGAGCCAGGTCTTCAAGAGTTTACGGAATCTCATATAGTTAGTTGTAGATCTCAACTCAGGGGGAAGGGAGTTCCAGATGCATCAGGCAAGAACAGAAAATCTGGAACCTCCAAATCTCTTCTTTTTAAATGAGGGTGTTGTGAGGAGGTTCACATGAGAGGGCCTTAGGTTGCGATAAGGTGGGTATTTTTTGATTCTTGATGATATGAAAGCAGGACTTTTGTCATGAAGAGATTTAAAAATTATGCAGCCCATTTTAAAAATAGAACGCTGTTCCACTGGAAGTCAGTGAATGTTTCTCAACAGGAGGGTGATATGGCAATGCCTATGGCAATGGCTGTTGAAAAATAAGCCTGGTAGCCTGGCTTTGAACTAGTTGAAGTCTTCGGTTCAGGCCTTTAGAGAGGCAAGACATAAGGAGTTGTCATAGTGTAATCTGGAAATGACTAAAGTCAAGATGACTTGGACAAAGGCATCAAATGTGAGAAATATGCCAACGTTCTTAATTTTTCACAGCTGTACAAAACAACAGAACTTGACCACTCCAAGTTGGGGTTTCATGGAAAGATTCTTGTCAATGAGGACTCCAAGACTCTTTACTGAGTTCTTAGGCTGTAGGGTGTGCTCATCGCGGAGGGCCAAAAAGAAGAATTACACAGATCGACCGTATTGTGTGTAATGACAATCTCTGTTTTATCAGAGTTGAGTTTTAAATGATTACTATTCATCCAATCCCGTATGTACAGCATCGTATTTTGGAAGATTTTAATGGATTCCAGAGTATGCCCCTTTCTATTGTATCTGTCAGAGTTGAAAAACCCTGGTTATTGCATTCCTCAGAGGTTTCACAATGTAAAACCCATTTCTATGGTATTTGTCGAAGAGTTCAAAATATAAGCTCTTTCTTGTGGTGTTTGGCAAGGTGTTCACAATATAAAATCCTTTCATATTGTTTTTTTTCAGAGAGTTCACGATGTGAAACCCCTTCATGTTTAATTCAAGAAATCCAGTGTGGGTGGTCTCATGGCAGTCAATAAAAAGTGGATCCCAAATAGGTCGCCTGGGATCTTCCTCTTTTCGTGTCATCGACCCACTGCTTCTCTGTCACTCAACCTGGGGAACAAGTACTCATTTTTGCATTTGAATCTCAAGGTTATGAGGCACATAAGTCCCAGGTTGACTCAGGGAGGTAATATGGGCACGTAAAAATAAGAAACCTGTTGCCTTTGTCTTGATATTTAAAATCAATAAAATAAGTCTAGTGGCTTTAACATGAAAATAAGCATGACCATATGGTCCCTACCTATTTAGACCCATCAAATATTTTAGACAGACCCAAAATTTGCATTGACATAAACAGAAAGTCTCCCTTTGGAGACACCTAGCATTTCGTTTGACTAGACCCAAAAGGGACTTCTGTACTATACCCCTTCCAGTTGCATTTATCAGAGAGTACAAAATGTAAAAGCCCTTCCTATTGTATTTGACAGAGCATTCACAATGCAAACCTCTTGCTATAGTTTTTGCCACAAAGTTCACAACTTAAAACTCCTTCTTATGATGTTTGGCAAAGAGTTCACAATGTACAATCACTTCCTATGGGGTTTGGCAAAGAGATCACAATGTAAAACCCTTCCCTATTGCGTTTGAGAAATCTGGTTCAGGAGGTCCTAGGGCAGTCAGATGTTACTAGCTCCAATTGGGTCAATGGAAGTTTCTCACTTCTAATGTCCTGGGCCTCCATACCCCAGTACCTCAAATTGGTGACCAAGTGTCAAAGTGGTGACCTCAAATTGGTCACCGCTTGTCTGTGAGGGTAACTAACTTGAGCAGTTGAAGGCTAGAAACTCAGAACAAAGCAACACTCCACACTACCACTCAGCAAATCAATGTCCAGCCTGTGCTCCTTCTATAAAAGCTGAAAAGTTCTTTAATGGATGGTTAGATAAAATATCAAGTTTAAAATATCGGGATACATAAATATCGAAATTAAATACTGTGACATAAATATTGTGATGAACTAATATCGTGGACAAGGATATTCTTTTTAGAGGTAAGTAATATTGTTTTAAAGGATATGAATTTTTTTATATAATTTTCAGTAATATAGGGCCTGATTAGGATGTCGGTCAGACCGCCACTGATAGGCCGTCTGTGGTGGTCCGACCGACCGAAGAGCCCTTCGCTACGACAGCCGAATTTCAATGCAGGTGGTCTGACCCACAGCGTGCGGAGTACAGACCACTGCCTCTGACAAGCTCAGTGATCCCGTCGGGGCTGCGGTCGGAATCGCAATCCTGAATGAAGGTGGTGCCGAGGCAGACACAGCCTTCGGGATTACGATATCCTTTTCTGACAGCCTTTTCATGTCAGAAAGACCGCCATGAAAAGGCTGTTGTAATTGGATTTTGAGGGCCCCAAACAATGCCCCCTTATGTCGTCAGTCACTGTAAAGCGGCCCAATGGGCACATGTAGTGCCTCCACGCACCTCTATGCACCGCGTGCCATGCATCACATGGTGCATGGCACACGGTCAACGGAGGTGCAGGAAGTGCTCCTTTACATGCCAGCTTGTGCTGCAGCCCTTTTTCTGGCCCGCAGCCCAAGCTGCCGTGTGAAGGAGCACTTTGCGACCACCAGTCCGGCGGTCGATTGAGCGGTCAGATAGCCTGCTATCATAATCAGGGCCATAGTTTTTTAATATATTGTTTTTAATTAGTTTAATGTGTTTTAGTTGATATATTATTTTATGTGCTACTATTGTTTATATAAATGGTATTCAATGTGGGTTGTGATTTAAAGTAATTTAGATTTTTTATTAAATTATTAATCGTAACTTGTAGCATTGTAGTAGGTTTTTGGACTTGTAGGGGTATGGGATGGGAAGTTAAGTAATAAATAATTAGTCATTAATTATTAATTGATAATTAACTATTTATTTGATTTTTAATAACATAATTTATGGAATACTTATTCATTGTATTTACATTTTAGTCATGGGCTGCTAGGTTTGTAGGCATCTGGGGGAAGCTAATTAAGTAATAATTATTAACAATTTATTATTAATTGTCAATTAGTCATTTAATTTATTTTTAATTATGTAACCTATATAATACTGATTTATTCCACTTATATTTTAGTTTTGGGATGCTAGGTGTGTAGATATCCAGGGTGGAAAGTTAGTTAAGTAATAATTAATAACAACTAATTATTAATTGTAAATGAAGAATTATATTTATTTTTAATTATGTAAATTATGGAATACTACTTTGTTTCACTCATACTTAAGTTGCAGACTGTTAGGTTTGTAGGAGATGTGGTGGGAAGGTAATTAACTAATGATTAATTAACTATTAATTATTATGTGTAAAATCATTATTTAATTGAATTTTAAATATGTTTTTATGGAATACTTAATTTGTTTACTTATATTTTAGTTGTAGGCTGCTTGGTTTGTAGGACTCTATGGTGGGGGTTAATTAAAGATTAATTAATTATCAATTAATTATTAATTGTTAATTCATCATTTAATTTATTTTAGATAGGTGTATTATAGAATACATTTATTTAGGTATATTTTAAGTGTGGGCTGCTAGGTATGTAGGCATATAGGGTAGCAAGTTAATTATTTACTAATCAAATAACAATTAGTTATTAATTAATTGTTGTATTGAATAATAATTATATAAATTGAATAATTGTTTTGAGTTTGTTTAATAGTTATATATATTTATTTATTTATTAATTGATCATTAATTATTTTATTGAATAATAATGATGTAAATTGATTAATTGTTTTAGTACACACATATACCTATTATCCATAGGAAATCCGCGACATTCTATTTGCAATAACGTTGGCGCCGGTTGACGAATCTTCGCGAAAGCTTCCAACTTGTTGGGGCGCTCCGGTCCGCTCCTACCCTGAAAGTCTCGGGGTGATACGTCAAGCGGGGGCCGAGAAAAAAGGGGGGTCCCAAAACGCGTTTTCCCCATTTATTTTTCCATAGGAACCTTTAGTCGCAGCTACAGCCCGAACTGCTGAACGGAATTACCCCAAATTTGGCAAAGAGGTAGCCCTTGGTTCAGACTGGTGCCTTTTGCTAAAATGGTGTAAATCCGTTCAGTAGTTCCTGAGAAATTCACAATTAAAATCACATATATATCTATGGGCGCGTCGGATCCGCGTACCCACCCGATCACGAGCTGCATGCTAATTGGCTGTCAACACTCCAAATCAAGAAGTGTTGGCAGCCATTTTGTCCTCGGTAGAACCGAGGGACAGAAACAAGTGCGCAAAGCGCAAAAGGGGCAGGGTAGAAACACCCTGACCCCTAGGTCTGCTCAGGGGTCCCACAAGGACCCCTGGGCAGAAAAAATATATATTTTTTTAAATCGGCGGGATGCGCTTAGGGTGCGCGGATCCCGCCAAGAAAAAAAAAGAAACAAGTGCGCAAAACGCACAAAGGGGGCAGGGTAGAAACACCCTAACCCCCTAGGCCTGCTCAGGGGTCCCACAAGGACCCCTGGGCAAAAGCATTTTTTTTTTTAAATCGGCAGGATGCGCTCAGGGTGCGCGAATCCTGCCGAAAAATCGAAGCGCGGTCTCCGCGCTTCGATAGCATTGGCCCTCGGGTGGCCCAAGTCCCGGGGGCATGGTGGGGGAGGGATAATTTAATGTGGGGGCCTCAAGGGCCTCCAAGCCCCGGGGACCGCCACCCCCGGGCTTTTTAAAGAATCGGTGCGGGAGGGCTCTGAGCCCTCCCGCAGCCCCGGGACCACCACCTCCCGGGGCTTTTATTAAATTAATTTAACAACCTGTGTGGGGGCTCCAGCCCCCCACACGCCCTGGGGACCGCCACCTCCCCGGGGCACTAACAAATTAAAATGGGGGTCCGTTTTGGACCCCCGAAGCCCCGGGACCACCACCTCCCCGGGGCTGTGCTGATGTAGGGAGGGGGCCGCGCGGCCCCCTCCTGGAGCCCTTGATGGCCCTGGGGACCGCCACCCCCAGGGCTGGCTCCTGCAGTGTCCCGGGTGCCTACCCCGGGACACTGTAGTTTGCTATGGCAGGGACGGGAGCCTCGCGGCTCCGTCCTGCCATAGCAAACTGCTTTGGATATTGGAAGAGAGAGCAGGAAACCTGCTCTCTCTTCCAATATCCAAAGCACATTGCTTTCCACATGGGGAGCAGCATGTCAGCTGCTCCCCATGTGGAAAGCAATGCCGGCTCCCAAGGGACGTGGGGAGCCAGCGGGACTGTGGGGGATTGGGGACCCCCACAGTCCCCAACGGAGAGGGCCAGCCCAGGGGATGGGGTCCCCGGGGCAAGTAGTGGCCCAGGAGGAGGGCCACACGGCCCCCTCCCCAAAAAAAGAAAAATTAAAAAAATGGAAAGGCCGGCCCCGGGGGATGGGGTCCCCGGGGCCTTAAATGGCCAGAGGAGGAGGGCCACGCAGCCCCCTCCAAAGAATAAAAATAAAGGCCATGCCCCGGGGATGGGGTCCCCGGGGCCAATACAGGCCCAGGGAAGGGGGCCACGCGGCCCCCTTCCCGTTTTTATTTTTAATTAAAAATTAAAAAAGGGTAAGGCCCTGGGGATGGGGTCCCCAGGGCATAAAAACAGGAAAAAGGAAGGGGGCCACACAGCCCCCTTCAGGGGACAAAATTATTATTATTTTTTTAAACGATCGGGCCCGCAGGCCCCGCCCCTTCCTTCACCACTCTGCAAACGCGCCCCTGGCGCGTTTGCAGAGAGGAACGATTCCCCTTGAATACTGGGGGTCCCTGGGGGCCAACTAGCCCACCAGGAACCTCCAATATGCACCAGGGGGCTGCGTTGCAGAGACGTGTAGAGAGGCCACACCCCTTTTACACCTCTGTGCAACGCAGCACTGTGGCGCTTTGGAGGTATATGGTGGGCTAGTTGGACTCCGGGACCCTCAGGATTCAAGGGGACTTAATCCCCCAACTTAAAACGCGCCACGGGCGCGTTTGCACAGTGGTGAAGGGAGGGGCGGGGCTTCAGGTGACATGTGTGCAAACAGGCCCCGTGGTGCGTTTTAAGATGGGGAATTAAATCCCCTTCAATCCTGAGGGTCCCTGGAGGCCAACTAGCCCAACAGGTACATCCAGAAAGCGCCACAGAGCTGCGTTGCAGAGAGGTGTAAAAGGGTGTGGCCTCTCTACACGTCTCTGCAACGCAGCCCCTGGCGCATATTGGAGGTTCCTGGTGGGCTAGTTGGCCCCTAGGGACCCTCAGGATTCAAGGGGACTTAATCCCTCAACTTAAAACGCGCCACGGGCGCGTTTGCAAAGATGTCACCTCAGGCCCCGCCCCTCCCTTCACCATTGTGCAAATATTCCTCTAAAATCAGCCGAAATACGAATTCCTATTTACTCACCTGTTATCAGGAGAGACCTCAGTGCTGTATCTTTCAGCCCAGTACTGGTCCTGAAAAGTAATTCTAACCATACTTACCAGTAACTTGAATTTCCTTCCATAGGCTAACATTGACTGGTTTCACTTGGAAATTCTTCTAAGTGTGGAGTTTTGGAACTTTAAAATATTCCTCTAAAATCAGCCGAAATACGAATTCCGATTTACTCACCTGTTATCAGGAGAGACCTCAGTGCTGCATCTTTCAGCCCAGTACTGATCCTCAAAAGTAATTTTAACCGTACTTACCAGTAACTTGAATTTCCTTCCATAGGATATCATTGCCTGCTTTTTGCTGAAAAAGTTTCTAAGTGTTGATTTTTGAAACATACAAATATTCCTGTAAAATCAGCCGAAATACGAATTCCGATTTACTCACCTGTTATAAGGAGAGACCTCAGTGCTGTATCTTTCAGCCCAGTACTGGTCCTGAAAAGTAATTTTAACCGTACTTACCAGTAACTTGAATTTCCTTCCATAGGCTAACATTGACTGGTTTCACTTGGAAATTCTTCTAAGTGTGGAGTTTTGGAACTTTAAAATATTCCTCTAAAATCAGCCGAAATACGAATTCCGATTTACTCACCTGTTATCAGGAGAGACCTCAGTGCTGCATCTTTCAGCCCAGTACTGGTCCTGAAAAGTAATTTTAACCGTACTTACCGGTAACTTGAATTTCCTTCATAGGCTAAGATTGACTGGTTTTCAGCAAAAAGTTTCAAAGTGTTGATTTTCACAAACTACAAATATTCCTTAAAAATCGCCTGTATGACTTAAACGCATTCTTTCAACTGTTTACAGGAGATGCACCAGTGCTGGATCCAGGATCCAACACTGAGTAAGAAAAAGTAACGATAACAGTTTTTACCTGCTAAGTGAATTTCCTTCCATAGGATAACATTGGTGATTCTATGAGAAAAAGTTTCTAAGTGTCAACTTTTAAAATACAATAATATTCCTTAAAAATCACGACTGTAACCAAAACGCTTTTACTCAACTGTTTACAGGAGATGTACCAGGACTGAATCTAGGATCCAGTCCTGTGGTTACAAAAGTAATCCATAAAGTAACTAATTGCATTTAACTAGAAATTCACATTGAGCTGAATGTTGCATTGTGTTTGAAAATGTGTTGCCCATTGCAACAACTGTAACTACTGTACTTAAAAGTCTATTGCCTATCTGCAAAGTATTTAAACTAAAGTAATTCATTCTGAGAAAGTATTTTTGTAATGTAATGTATAATGTAATTACAATGTAATTTAAAAAATAAAATATGTAAAAAAAAATTGTTTCTAAAAATGTAGTAAATCAGTATGAAAAAAATTAATATAACAATTAATACATTTAAAAATTGTCATTTACAAAACCTTTGAAATTCACTGAAAAACCGTAGGTTTCAGGCACGTTATAGTTAGAAATTAGCATTTAAAAAACCTTTGAAATTCACTGAAAAAACCATAGGTTTCAGACACGTTATAGTTACAAATTAGCATTTAAAAATCTTTGAAATTCACTGAAAAAACCATAGGTTTCAGACACGTTATAGTTACAAATTAGCATTTAAAAACCTTTGAAATTCACTGAAAAAACCATAGGTTTTAGGGACAGTTATAGTTACTTGGACATTGCACTCGTACAAAACCCGTGAAATTCTCCCGTTATAGTTAGTTCAGCTAACTATAACTCGCGCCCCGCAATGCACTGCTGATGATGTCACATATTACATCACTCATGACATGGTCAGTGACATCACTGATGACATCACTGATGACATCTCAAATTACATCACTGATGACATCATCCACGTGATAATCTGATGCACCTCCTCACACCCTAATATAACCTTTGATACACCCACTCTAAATTACAGACTGCCATTCGCAAAACCATAGACACTCCAACACCAATAACTACATACCCACTCACTGATTCTTAGGTCTACACACACACATCCACTCACTCACCCGTACAGTCACTCATACTTACGGTCACTCAGTACAGGACTATCATATGCACTCTTACTCCTATATAGACACTCAAACAACGCCACTCATCCATAGAGATACTCACACACCTAGTCAGTCATGCAAATAATTAAACACACTGCCATTTACTCACCTATACAGTTATACACACACCAGCTCACTTACTCATACAAATAGTAGCACATTGTTACGCTCTTATACAATCACTGATACAAGCACACACTCATCCATACAGCCACTATCACAATCACTCACTCTTGCTTATAGCTATTTATATACTCCAACACACATATATACTGCCTTTCACATATGTAGTTACTCACACATGTACCACTGGGACATACATTCACTCACTAACACACTCTTACACACACTTACCCACCCATACAGTCTATCACAGATGCACTCTTGAAACCATCCACCCAGTGAATCACCCACTCACACATCTATGCACAGAGTTGCACACACCCCTCCCACACAAACACTCAGGCACCCATACAGATACTCAGACAAGCATTCAATAACTCATATAGACACTCATGTAGCTATTCACAAACACATGCAGCCACTTACACAGCAACAGACAGACGGATACAGACATTCATCCAGTTTAGTCACTAACCCATGCATTCAGTAAGATACGTTAAATCACTCACTTATAGAGTCAGTCACGCACCTACTAAATCATCCATACAGACACTTACACACCCACTCATTCTTCAATACGTCTTTTCCTATATATATTAAAAATATTTAAACTTTACAGAAACACACAGTCACTGGATGATGTCATCAGTGATGTCATCAGTGATGTCATCAGTGATGTCATTTGAGATGTCATCAGTGATGTCATCAGTGATGTCACTGACCATGTCATGAGTGATGTAATATGTGACGTCATCAGCAGTGCATTGCGGGGCGCGAGTTATAGTTAGCTGAACTAACTATAACGGGGGAATTTCACGGGTTTTGTACGAGTGCAATGTCCAAGTAACTATAACTGTCCCTAAAACCTATGGTTTTTTCAGTGAATATATATATATATATATAACTTCCACCCGATGCTGCAGTTAGCGGTTCCCTGCCTTTGGCGTCGGTGCCTGCCAGCGGCAGCAGCGGCCACTTCAAATTTTCACAAAATGTCCCAGTAGACGCCCCAATCGGCGAGAACAAAGAAGGCGGCACACCACGTAGTGCACAATAAATTATTGTGCCTTCTCCTGGTGTGCCGCCTTCTTTGTTCTCGCCGATTGGGGCGTCTACTGGGACATTTTGTGAAAATATATATATATATATATATATATATATATATATATATAGATATATATATATAGAGAGAGAGAGAGAGAGATAGATAGATAGATAGATAGATAGATAGATAGATAGATAGATAGATAGATAGATTAATGCTGATTAACAATTTTTATTTTAAGAGTTTAATATTGTTTTACATTCATGGGGTTACTCATATATGCAATGTGTTTGAAGCTTACACTGCAGTAAGAAGAGTAAAATTGACCTCTTCACAGTTCAACACTTTCCCTACTGTATAGTAAATTTTACCCCTTCAAAATTCATCCATCCCTTTTCCTACTGTTGCACAGACTGGAGTGGGAATACTACATTTTACCCCTCCGAAGTCCAACACTTTCCCTATTGTTTTGCTGTTTGGAGTGGGATTAGTAAATGTTACCCCCCCTGAAATCCAATTCTTTTCCTACTGTTTCCCTGTTTGGAGTAAGAATAGTAATTGTAACCCCTCCAAAGTCCAACACTTTCCCTACTGTTGCGTTCTTTGGAGTGGGAATAGTAAATTTAACCCCTCTAAAGTTCAACACTTTCCCTACTGTTGAGCTGTTTGGAGTCTGAACCCAGACGAATCAGCAGCCCACCGCTAGGTGCCTTGAGACCCTCACGGGTGAGTAGCTGCGCTATACAAACCCCTGATTGAGTGATTGAACAGTAAAGTCCAATGCATTCCTGTTGTACAGACTGGATTGGGAATAGTACATTTTACCCCTCCGAAGTGTGAGTAGGTCTGTCAGTGCCTGCATGGATTTCAGAGTGGGAGTGGGAGTTCTTGCGTGGCTCTTTCAGTGGGTCTGTGAGTGCCTGTGTGGTTCTGTCAGTGGGTGTGGGTGTGGGAGTTAGCAAATAGACTTACAAAATCCTTAGAAATTCACTAAAAAAACAAAGGTTACAGGACGTTATAGTTAGGCTCAGATTTCACTTGTACAAAACCATAGAAATTCAGCAGTTATAGTTACCTGTATTAACTATAACTTATGCACCTGCAATGCACTCCTTATGACCTCACATATTACATCACTCATGACATGGTCAGTGACATCACTGATGACATCACGAATGACATCTCAAATGACATCACTGATGACATCAATGATGACACCATCCACAGAACCACTCACTCACCCACTAACACTACCATTCAATCTATCTAACACTCATTCACATATGTACACAACCACTCGCATACCCATTCACAGACCCATACAACTACTGACACACACACTCACTCACTCATATAGCCACTCACTCATTCACTCATACAACCACTCATACCGCCACTCACAAACCCATGCAGCCACTCACACACTCACAAAACCACTCACACACCCACTCAAAGACCCATAGAGCCACTCACACACCTACTCACACACCCATACAACCACTTAAATACCCACACAGCCACTCACATAACCACTTGCTCACTCATACAGCTACTAACAGAGCTACTCACTGTTCCCCTATTCAAACCAAGTTTGAACTACACAAGTTTTAAACATTCCAAAGTTATAGTTATAACTAACATTTACAATTGATCCACCACCTTCAAATTATTAATAAGTAGCAAACCTTGTTACACACTCTTTACAGCTTGAAACCAGACAACCCTGGATGAGTGGCGGAGAGTGTAATAGCGTATAGTGTAGTAACATACGGTGGAGTGGCGCAAAGTGTAATAGTGTATAGTGTAGTAGCGTATAGTGGAGTGGTGTATAGTGAAGTGTTTAGACTGGAGTAGTCTATGTGGGGTGCGGTAGAGTGTAATAGCATACAATGGAGTGACATACAGTGGAGTGGGGTAGAGTGGAATACCATACAGTAGAGGGGCAAAGATTGAAGTTGCGTACAGGGTAATAGCATACAATGGAGTGGCGTACAGTGAAATAGCATAGAGTGGAGTACAGTGGAGTACGTAGAGTAGAATAGTGTTCAGCAGAATAGCATAGAGTACAAAAGGGTAGAGTGGAGTGGCATACATTAGAGTGATGTAGACTGGAGTAGTGTACAGTGGAGTGGGGTAGAGTAAAATAGCATATAGTGGAGCAGCGTAGAGTGGAGTGGCGCCCAATGGACTAGCATAGAATGGAGTGGCATAGAGCTAATGTTAATGTTAAAGCCATTTATAACGTGCGCAAATCACCCCGAGGGTTATCTCGGCGCGACCAGGCAGCCCAGCAGCATAGCGCGACCACCTCAAAACAAAGCTGTCTTCAGTAGTTTCCTGAAGCAAAAATGGTCCATACAGCTCCTAATATAGTGTGGGAGCTTATTCCAATATAGCTGGGCCAGATAGGAAAAGGACCTGCCACCTAAGCGGGTCTCCTTGATACATGGGATGCTTAACAGTGCTTTGTCACTAGAGCTCAACAGCCTGGGTGGAAGGTACTGTTTAAGTTTGGAGGCTAGATAAACAGAGCAACGGCAAATTAAGGCTTTGTGTGTAAGACAGCACAGTTTGAAGATAATTATTTTCAGAACTGGGAGCCAGTGACTAGTTTGAAGGAAGGGCACTGAGGCAGTCATGGCCGGCAGATTACAAATAAGGCGAGCCGCAGTGTTCTGCACCACCTGCAGTTTAGATAGTAGCGTTTCATTAGCAGAGGTCAGCAACACGTTGCAGTAGTTGAGGCGACTGATCACCAGCACCTGGACCACCATTTTTTGAGCAGAGAATGGGATAAAGGGGAGAGCTCTTCTCAGTTGGCACATAGTATGAAAGCAAGAGCCAAAGGTAGACATCACCTGTTCTTTCATTGGAAGAGTTTGATCCAAATGTACTCCCAGATTCTTAACCACCAATTTGGGTATGGGAGCAGTTCCAAGTTCAGCAGGCCAGCAGTCGGCAGACCATATTTGTTGCGCCTTGCCAAATAACATAATCTCTGTTTTTACCACGTTAAGTTAGAGACAGTTTTCTGTCATCCATGAGGCAATTGCCGTCAGACCCGCTCGAAAACATTGTTTTGTGTCAACAAGGTCTTTCTTGAAGGAGATTACTAACTGAGTGTTGTCAGCATAAGAAATGATCTCAAACCCGAAAGCTCTTACAATCTTGGCAAGAGGGGCCACATATATGTTGAAGAGCAGGGGGCTGAGACAGGAGCCCTGGGGAATCCCTTTTTCTAATGGTACGGTGCACAATTTAAAAGAGCCAAGGATGATGGTTTAAGTTCTGTTGGTCAGAAAGTTGCTAAGCCAGTTTAGGGCTGTCCCATGAGTGGAGTGGTGTACTTTGAAGTGGCGTAGAGTAGAGTTGCATATAGTGGAGTTGCATACAGTGAAATAGGATAGAGTGGAGTGGTGTAGAGTACAGTGGCATAGACTGGAATAGCATATAGTGGAGTAGCGAACAGTGCAGTGGCGTATAGTGAAGTGGTGTAGACTGGAGTTGTGTACACTTGCATGGGGTAGAATGTATTAGCATACAGTGGAGTGGCGTACAGTGGAGTTGAGTTCAAAGGAATAGGAAGAATCGAGTTGGGTAGAGTGGCGCGTCATACGCTGGAGTGGCGTAGAGTAGCATATAGTGGAGTGGCATACAGTGTAATAGCATAGAGTGGAATGGCATAGAGTGGAATAGCATATACTGTAGTAGCATATAGCGGAGTGTCATACTGTGAAGTGGCATACACTAAAGAGGCGTAGAGGGGAGTTGCATACAATGCAATAGCGTAGAGTGGACTGGAGTAGAGTGGAGTTTTGTACAGTGTAATAGCATAGAGTGGAGTAATATAGAGCGGAGTGTAGTACAGTGGAGTGGCTTATAATGGAGTGGTGTAGACTGGAGTGGCATACAATGGCATGGGGTAGAGTGTAGTAGCATACAGTGGAGTGTGGTACATTAAAGTGGGGTGCAATAGAATACATTGGAATTAAGTGGTGTAGAGTGAAGTGCCATGCACTGGAGTGGCGTCTAGTGATATAGTATACAATGGAGTGGCACACAGTGGAATAGCATAGAGTGAAGTGGCATACAGTGGAATGATGTAGAGTAGAATAGCCAATACTGGAGTAGCATACAGCGGAGTGACATACAGTGAAGTGGCGTGCACTGAAGAGGAGTAGATGTAGTTGCATACAGTGTAATAGCATAGAGTGGACTGGCATCGAATGGAGTTGTGTACAGTGGAGTGGCGTAGAGTGTTATAGTGTATAGTGGAGTAGCATACAGTGAAGTGGCATATAATGGAGTGGTGTAGATTGGTGTGGTGTACAGTGGTGTGGGGTAGAGTCTAATAGCATACAGTGGAGTGGCATACATTGGAGTGCAGGCCAATTGAATAGCATAGAATGAGGTGGCATAGAGTGGAGTGCCATACACTGGAGTGGAGTAGAGTTGAGTAGCGTCCAGTGGAGTGGCATGCAATGGAATAGAATACAGTATAGTGGAATAGCGTATAGTGGAATAGCGTACAGTGGAGTGACATAGGACCTGATTATGAGTTTGGTGGTCCATCGTGGTGGAGGTGCGATGGGGGACCGCTGCTCCAGTAGTCTGGTCGCCTTATTATAAGTATAGCGGTCGGACCGTGAGTAGACCGCCGCAGCCACCAGGGATCAGCGATCCCTGGTGCAGCGGTATTGAGGCAGCAAAATGGCCTCCAAGCATATAACATCGCCTAGCTCCCACTGTTACTGGGGCCTTGGTGCTGTTTTCTATTATGCACGTTCGAGCAAAGACAATACATTCGTTTCCTGTTATTTGGTTCCAATCAACAACTTGCACCTGCCCATTCTGTAAGGTCAAAGAGAGTGTACTAACACGTGTTTTCTTCAAGGTTCGAGGACCTTCCTGATGGCCATGTGCCACGCGTGATCTAGTTACATCCATTGAGCCTTCGATATGGTATATGTATATAAACCCCGTCCAACCCTGAGTTGTGGTTTGGCCCCTAAACCTGCAGTACAAGCTTCACCCTTCCCACTCTCTTAAAGAATCCTGCCAGAACCAAGAAGCAATCCAGTCTTCTTTCAGTCCATCTGAACGTGTCGTTCCTGCAGCTCCAGCTCACTTGATGTCTTCCTTCTCTCTCACTCCTGCACAGCTACTCCAGATCCCTGTGACTCCCTGAGTCAAAGCCTTGAGATCTTTTTTGAACTTCAGTCAAGTGGAAGAACCAGTAAATACTTGATATCAGGTTAGTGTGCACTAATCCTCTTATAGTAGTAGGCAGGACTGACTGAGTATTAGTGTCTTCAAAGACTATAGACTTTTCCTTCGTGCCCTCTCTGTGATTTACTCCAGCGCGTTTTGTGTGTTTATAATCCGGACACTCCCTGCAACTTTGGCGCTAGAACTGTGACAGTTCAAGGATTAAAGACTTCTTTCTCTGATGAACAGTAGTGCCAAGAGAAAGCACTTCAGAGCCTTTGATATATGCATAATCCTTGCACCCCAACCTGTTTTCAGAGTGTATCCTTGAGCGTGCCAGTAACTCCAACCTTTGTTCTGAGTTTATCCCTGGGAGTGCAAGTAACTCCAACCTTTGTTCAAAGTTTATCCTTGAGAGTGCAAGCAACTCCAACCTATGTTGCGAGTATATCCTTGGGAGTGACACTCCAATCAGTGATTTTGGTTATTCTGCTCTCCTGCCATGCTGCTGATGAAAACTGTAAGTGTATGTCACTAAAGTTAGTTCATGTTCATTGTATGTAGAGACCTGTTAGTGTACTGATGGCAATTGCCTCCTCTTGTTATTTCCAGTGCATCGCATCATTGAAAAACCAGAGGTTCTGGTCCAGTGCACATCTACCTTGCAAACGTAGAAGGTCTCAGAAGTGACAGATCCTGTTACTCAGTGTTGCATGGCTGTTGAGCAGATCCAATACCGCAAGTCTCTCTTTTCTTATTTTATACCGAACCCCTTCTCCTGGGGGCCATGCTTGATTCAAGGAGTGTGGTCCCATGATATTGAGCGATTCTAAGAGGGACAGGGGATCCAGCATTGGCATTGGCTCCATTGTTGTCTCTGTGGTTGGGACCAAGTGAGTGCATGACAATGGCCAATTATCATCTCCTCCAAATAGTAGTTTTTGTGCCTCACTGCTGAAGCAATTTTTCATTTTGTTGTACAGAGGCGCATTTTTTTGTTTGGCTTCTTGGGCCAGTTTTATTTTGTGAGCCAGAGAGCATGCAAAGAAAACTTATGTAGATGAAGGTGTATTCTCTTTGTTATGTACTTGTTTATAGGTTTCCATTAGCTTGTGACTATAAATGTGTCTTCCAGTTGTTCATGCAGTAAATCTGAAACTTTACATATCCAGTCTAGTTTATTTTTTGGGCTTCCTACTACTTTGAGTAGTATTGTGCCACAAGATATCACTAAGTTGAAAAACCTTATAACTTAACATTTACTTACTCTACTTACCTGCAGTACCCCACAGAATCTTCTGCGCCCCTTAATATGTAATACTGCCAATTCCATAAAAATCCAGCTGATGTTTTTGCACTAATGTGAAATACAAATGTCAATGAAAAATGCATCAGATTTGAAGCCCGTTTAGGGACCCCCCTTTTTTCTTAGCACCCCATTGACCAAACTCTGCAAAACTTTCAGTTCTCTAAAAATGAAGGTGGGGCAGTAGGACTGCAAAGTTTCACGCACATTCATCTAACGGGTGCAAAATTATAAAGGGACAAAACTCAAAAAAATCCCTATTTCTGGTCACCCTAATTCTAACTACAGTAATAAATGTAAAATACAAAAACAAATTAATATATTGTAAAATAGATATTTTTATTAATTTTATATATATATCGGCAAACAAAAGCAGTCGAAGAGCGGTGCACTCTGACTGCTGGTGCAGGCATTTAGGGACAGACCACATATCCCAATTTAATGACCATGCATAGAGATTGCGCTGCATTCCCAGGGTTTCAAGACTCCTCATTTATTTAAAGTGATCACAATTCGCACCCCACCAGGCACCACTGACACATTTCGACTTTCGCTATCTTTTTCAAAGTGGATAAGTCCTTCAGCTGTTTCTATTTATACTCCCCCCTCCAGTCCAATCAGGGGAATTCTGGAAGTTGTGGTTCGATGTATGCACCGCAAACACAAGGAGATGATGGACGGAGCGCTGACATTTTTCACACACTCACCCCCAGTCACAGATCTGGGTTGAATCCATCATCGTTCTTTAGATCACTTTGCCACCCCAGTTCAGACCCAGCCATATGCAAATCAGTCTTGAACCTGTGCCTCATGGGAACAGTCCAACCCGAACTGCCAAGCCAGGTCTTCCCAGGACTGGAAAGAAGCATCCTGCACCACCTTCAGGCAGTTACGAATTGTATATGATAACGTTCGCACGATGATACACCCCGGGCCCAGCCTCAGTCCAGGGCTGCATCGGTTCAAGAATCCTTTAACTAAGGACATGCCCACCACTGCTATTCAGTGAAACAGTCCACGATTTTACCTGCCACAGAGTTGTTCATGGGGGCATGCTTAGGAGTCTCTGCCCATCCAAGCTGTACTATTCTCCTTAGTACACTCACCACAGATTTGTATCTCCCACTAACTCAGCAGCACGTTTCTCAGTACCGTGTGCTGCCACTTTGAATTATTCCACAGGCATTTGGGGATAGACCACGCATCCCAGTTTAATGACCATGCAAAGAGATTATGCTGCACTCCCAGAGGTTTCAAGACTTTTCGTTTATTCAAAGGTAATCACAATTCAGACCCCACCAGGCACCACTGATGTGTTTCGACTATTGCAGTCTTTTTCAAAGTGGATAAGTCTTCAGCTGTTTCTATTTATACTCCTTGTGATGTCATCAGTGATGTCACCAACCATGTCATCAGTGATGTAATATGTGAGGTCATAAGCAGTGCATTGCGGGGCGTAAATTATAGTAAGCTCAGGTAACTTTAAGTGCTGAATTTTTATGGTTTTGTACAAATAACATCTGAGCCTAACTATAACATCCCTGTAACCTTTGCTTATTTCAGTGAATTTCTAAGGTTTTTTAAATTCTATTTCCTAATTATAACATCCCTGTAACCTTTGGCTTTTTAAGTGAATTTCTAAGGTTTTTTAAATTCTATTTCCTAACTATAACGTCCCTGTAACCTTTGGTTTTTAAGTGAATTCCTATAGGTTTTTTTAACAAGTAGGCACATTTGCAGAGAGAAAGGGGGCGGGGCCTACGACCAGCTATTAGCAATCCCGCTGTGTGGGACTTACTTGAGTTATCAGGAGGGGTTCTTCGCCCCCAAAGACCCTCAGCATTCAAAAGGACTTCATCCCCCAACTAGTAGTGTGCCAGAAGGAGCATTTGCAGAATGATGGACAAAGGGGGCGGGCCTCCAACAACCTCTCAGCAATCCCTCTGTGTGGGACTTACTGGCGGTAACAATAGGGGTTCCTGGCCCCCAAGGGCCCTCAGCATCCAAGGGGACTTCATCCCCCAACAAGTTGTGCACCAGGAGGCACCTTTGCAGAGTGGTTCAGGAAGGGGGCAGGGCCTCTAGCAGTTTCCCCGGGAATGGCATTTTTTAATTTTTTTTTGCATTAGGGTAGGGAGGCTGTGCAGTGCCCTTACGCAGGCCTATTTGGGCCCCGGGGACCCCATCCTCCAGGGCCAGGCCTTTTTACAATTGGGGCAGGAGGCTCCTCTCGGGGCCTGGCCTTTTTATTTTTCATTTTCATTTTCTAATAAGTAGGAGGGCCACGCAACCTATTTTAGCCCAGGGGACCCCATCCCCCGGGGCCCAGCCATTACCAAATAAGAGAGGGGGGCCACACTGCTCCCCTCCTCGGGCCAAATTCACCCATGCCCCAGGGCCTGACCTTTTCTTTTTTTTAATTTATAAAAGAGGAGAGAGGCTGCATGCCCCCCCTCCCCCGGTGGATTTTGGCCCCAGGGACCCCATCCCCTGGGGCCCGGCTATTTAGAAATGGGGGAGGGGGTGCACGGCCCCTCTTCCCAGGACAATTTTGGGCCTGGGGACCCGATCCCCCAGTGCCCAGCCTCCATTATGGGTGCCCTTTACATATATATGTATAAGTGTGTGTGTTTAGATAAGTATATATTGTATTGAATATTAGTGGAATTTATTTGATTTACATTATATTAAATGTATATATTAGAATGTTCACATTTACTACTTTAAACTCTCTGTATATTAAAACATTATTGTGTTAAACAATATTTTTGACACAATATTTTTGTCAACGATATTGTTTACCAGAATTTTGTGTCAGTGATCCCTTTAATGCACGCTTAACTGAAAACTAAAATCAAACTGACAAATATTTACAAGAGTTTTGGTGGAATTACAATTTGGAACTACTTCTAGGGTCTTGCAGATCAATCACAATGTAAATCACGCACAATAAATAAATATCACAGGGTACAACTAATCCTGTAAATGTAATCTGCTCTTGTTATTTGTTAGGTACCCTGCAACAATGTGTGTGCCAGCAGGCTCTAAGTGTAAAAACCAGCAATGAGTCCTATAGGGGCCAAATGGAAAACATGAGGTTTTTCACGATCGAAAACATTAAGCCTCTAGACTTTGTCAAGCAGTTCACTGTGTCAAATGAGAGGCCTACTACCTTTGTCAATAACCAATAAAGCAAGCCTGTTGGATTAAACTTTACCATAAACATGGCCATGTTGTCTCTGTGTAGAGATGTCCATCAAGCCATTTATGCATATCCAAAGCATACTTTGGGGTGAACACCGCATCCCTCCTGGACAACCTCCACAACACTGGACTTCGCCAGATCGTGACCGAACCCATGCACTCAGCCGGACACACCCTCGACCCCCTCTTCACAACAGGAAACTCCATCACTTTCAGCCACACCACCGAACTCCCGTGGACAGACCATCGATGCATCCACTTCTCCTTCAGAACACCCACCACACACAGACACCATCACCTGTTCCAATGAAGAAACTGGACCAAAATCACCAACGACCAGCTCACCTCCTCACTCGGCAACTCCACCCCGACCACCGTGGAAGACAACGACCCCAACACCGCAGCCCGAACTTTGCACAGATGGATCACCGACAGCGTCAACACCATAGCCCCCCTCAAGAAGAAGAACAACACACACGCCAAGAAGGCCAGATGGTTTACCCCCGAACTTTGAGAGTCCAGGCGCACCTGCCGCCGCCTCGAGAAGACCAGGAGGAACTCCAAATCCACAGAAGCCTACAACAACTTCAAAGCCACCACCAATGCCCACCACCAGCTCATCAGAAACACGAGGAAAACTGCAATTGAAGACAGAATCTCCACTCACGCACACAACAGCAAAGAACTCTTCAACATCATCAAGGAATTCGCCCAACCCACCAGCGAGTTGACTGACATTCCTCCCTCACAAGACCTCTGCGACAAACTCAGCACCTTCTTCCACCACAAAATCAAGAACATCTACGACAACTTCGACGAAGACAACCAACACACTGAACCCCCACCAGCCACCCCCGACACCCTGAAGCTAACGATTGACAGCTGGACAGCCCTCACCGCCGAAGACACACTGAAAACGATGAAATCAATCCACTCCGGGGCCCCCACGGACCCCTGTCCCCACCACATCTTCAACAGAGCCGCCAACACCATCGCACCCATGCTTCGCCACACCATCAACCGATCCCTGGCAAACGCCTCCTGCCCCGACGACTGGAAACACGCCGAGATCAACCCCCTCCTAAAGAAGCCCTCGGCGGGCCCCACTGACCTAAAAAACTACAGACCCATCTCCCTGCTCCCGTTCCCAGCGAAAGTCATCGAGAAAGCCATCAACAGCCAACTCGCCACCTTCATCGAAGAACACAACATCCTCAATCCGTCCCAATCCGGCTTCAGAAAAAACCACAGCACAGAAACCGTCCTCCTCGCCGCAACAGACCACATCCGCTCCCTACTGGACAAAGGAGAAACAGTAGCCCTCATCCTCCTCGACCTCTCAGCGGCCTTCGACACGGTATCCCACTGCACCCTAATACGCAGACTCCACGACGCAGGGATCCGGGACAAGGCCCTCGACTGGATCCACTCTTTCCTCTCCAGCAGAATGCAGTGGGTCAGACTCCCCCCTTTCCTCTCGGACCCTACACCAACGACCTGCGGAGTCCCCCAGGGGTCCCTCCTCAGCCCTACGCTCTTCAACGTCTACATGGCGCCGCTCGCTGCCATCGTCAGAACCTACGGACTCAACATCGTCTCATACGCAGACGACACCCAACTCATCCTCTCCCTATCCAACGAAGCCAACTCAGCCAAACACAACTTCCAAGAAGGCATGGAAGCTGTCGCCAAATGGATGAAAAGCAGCTGCCTACAACTCAACACCGACAAAACAGAAGTACTCATCATGGGCCCACACCCCGACGCCTGGAACAACACCTGGTGGCCCCCCGCCCTCGGAAGCCCAGCCACCCCCACGGACCACGCACGCAACTTTGGAATCATCCTAGACTCCGAGCTCAAAATGGACCGCCAGATCAACTCCGTCGCATCCTCCTGATTCCACACCCTCCGCCTCCTACGTAAGACCTTCAAATGGATCCCTCTCGAGCATAGAAAAACCATCACCCACGCCCTTGTCACCAGCAGACTCGACTACGGCAACGCACTCTACGCTGGAATAAACAAAAACCTCACTGCAAGCTACAAAACATCCAGAACGCCACCGCAAGACTAGTCCTCAACCTACCAAGACACTGCCACATCTCCCAGCACCTGCGCACACTCCACTGGCTCCCCATCGAGGATAGAATCACCTTCAAGATCCTCACCCACGCACACAAGGCCCTCCACAACACCGGACCAGCATACCTCAACAGCCGACTCAACTTCCACGCACCCCAAAGAACCCTACGATCAGCCCAGCTCTCCTACGCCGTGGTTCCCTGCGCCAGAAAGACCAGATCGGGAGGCCGCTCCTTTTCCTTCCTCGCGGCCAGAGCCTGGAACGCCCTACCGCTCCACCTCAGACAGACAACATCACTCCCCATTTTCACAAGAAACCTCAAAACTTGGCTCTTCGACAGACCCCCCTCCTTGATGGACTGGAGCCTGCACCTCCCCTCCCCCCCCAGCGCCTTGAGACCCTAACGGGTGAGTAGTCGCGCTTAACAAACACGTGATTGATTGATTAATTTAACATGTAGGGTGAGATTCAGAAACATTTGCGCTGGCTTAGTGTCAACCAGCACAAAATGATGTTTTTCCTGATTCACTTTCCAGTTGGAAACTTGTTTTGTGCTGGAAAGTACCCAAAGGTAACGCAGAGCATCACGAAACTCTGCTTTGCATTACTTTGCATCAAGGGGCTTTACATTGGTGGTACATGGGAGTTCCCATGCAACCACCCATGCTTTTTGACGCAAAATCCTATCTACTAGCATTAGTAGACAGGGTTTAACACCACAAATAATGCTCCTGAAAAGCAGGCGTTAAAAGGAGAAATGTTTTAATATCTTCTTTCTTTTCTGATTTTGCATGTGTGTTGCTGCACTGTACAGCACACATACAAAGTAGGATAAGGTTTTTCACTTGTCTAGCCATAGTATTTTGTACAGGAAGGGTACCCTTTCTATACAAAACCTATGGTAGACTCAGGCACGCACCCTAGCACTCTGGCGCTAAGGTGTATACCTGGCGCAAGGAAGCTGAAATCAGCACTGGCACTAAGGAGAGGGGAGGAGAGAGCCATATCTCTGTGAATATGGCACTCTCCTGCTCTCTCCCTGTCACACAATGCAGCACAGCATTTTTGTCTGCTGCGCTGTGTTCCGTGGCACCTTTGAGAATCTGAGCATAAGACTCTTTCTAAAGCCAGCAAGCATTTTCTCTAACTGGGCCTTAAAAGGTATATATGTACAAAACCCCTTCCTATTGCATTTGTCATGGAATTGAAAATGTAAAGCCATTTCTGTTGAATTTGTCAAATACTTCAGAATGTAAAGCCTCTTCCTAAGCTGTACATCATGGAGTTACCAATGTAAAAGCCTTTCGTATTGCACTTGTCAGAGAGTTCACAGCACGAAACCCCTTGCTATTTTTTCCTCAGAGTCCACATTGTAAAATACCTTTCTATTGCTTTTGTCAGAGGATTCACAATGTAATGCCTCTGCCTATGGTGTTTGGCAAGCAGTTGCTAGTGTAAAGCCCCCTGTTATTGTATTTGTCAGGGGGTTTACAGCATAAAGCAACTAACGCCTTGATTAGAAGTTGCACAGTACTGGAGTAACAGTAAAGTTGCATGTAATATTGCCATGCAGTGACTTTGCACCAGTATAATGTAATTATGAGTAAAAACTCATGGAATTGGGAATTACAGCAGTAGGCAGATGTTCTGGTCATAACACCACACTGAATTTTCTATGCCATGGTGTTTTACAGAATACATTTATCACCTACTCTGAGCAAGTGATAAATGTATGCAGCCTCCTGTAGGAGGGATAAGCCAAGAGAGGAGGAGTGGAGGGAATAGAGGAGGGAAAAGGAAAGTATTTTCCGAGAGGGGAGAACTGCATGCTCTACCCTCTCAGAAATAACATGAGAATTGGTGGCTACTGCAGCCAAGGTCTCAAGTGATTTTTTGGCTGTTGTTACTGCCCACAGAAACCTAATCAGGTTCACCCACACCCTGATAAACTTGTAGTGGAAAAACCTAATTAATCAGAAGCAGGCTGTGCAGGATTCCATAAGTTAATTGCACTTCACCTAACTCATAATCAGGCCCTTAGTATTGTTGTAGCTCAAAGTAAAATCTCTTCCTATAATATATGTCAGAGAGTTCACAATGTAAAACATCTTTCTACTGTATTGGTCGTGGAATTACACCATGCAAACCCTCTTTCTACTGTACTTGATCTGCATTTCACCAAAATATCAAATAAAAAAATATAATGAGACTATTGTTGCAATGATATTGTGATTCAAAAATATTGTCAACTTTAATATCACAGAGAAAAGTATATTTTTAAAGTTTTTTCTTATATTATTGTTAATAATATCGTTGTTTAAAGTATCGTATTTAATATTGTTGTTTAATGCTATGTTTTTGTGGGTTTTTTTGTTTTTAATTAGTTTGCATTTTTAGGAGTGGGATGTGTGGTTTATGGGGGAATATGGTGGGCAGCAATGTTTTGTTTTAATGCTTTAAAAAATGATGTAGTTTATGATGTATTTCTTAGTTTTTTGTATTTTTTATTTAATGTATTCTTAAAATGTGTATGTATTTGGTATTTTTGGTATATTCTTTTTTTTGTTTTTTTTTTTTATTAAAAAAATAAGTTTATTATGTCCATAGGTCCTTAAACCACATAAAACACCATAAAACAGCATAAGACACTTTGGGGCCGATTCCGATCTCGGCCGGTAGGGCTCCGAATATCCGATTCGGAGCCCTATTTCCCGACCGATTCGTACGCGCGTCCGGGCGAGCGAGTGCGATGCGTATTCGCCAACCGACTCGTCCGGGCGTCCCGACCGCTCCGACCGACTCGATCCCGGGTCGAACCGCACCGACCGACTCGCACGGACACGACTCGCACCGCGCAATGGAGACGTTCCCCGGCCGGGTAAGTACGATGCGCGCCGTGAGCAGTCCGACCGAGCCGCGCACTCCGGCTCGAAAGAGCTGTCGGAGCCGTACTTTGGGGGTCCGTGTCGGACCCCCCTGTACGCGTAGGCGCGCGAGTCGCACACAGGGGGGACCCATGGGTCCCCCCTACCAGTGCGTGTACGGCGCGAATCGCTTCGCCGCGTACACGCTGTAGGGGACGCCCTTGTCCGCCTCGCACCCATTGAGTCAATGGGAGCCCGCGTACGCGTTGTACGACAGGCTCCCATTGACTTCAATGGGAGTCCGACCGACTCGAGTCCGATGGCATACGTGCGCATCGTACTCGTTCGGTCGGACTGCACGGGTCCGATTCGGTCGGAAATCTCTCCGGGTCCGGCTCGGTCGGAGAGATTTCCGGCCTGAATCGGAATCGGCCCCAATATATAGATTAAAATTCTATAAAAGAATCATAAAAACAGGATTAGAAAATTATTACAAGTTCATTATTTCTTTATATCATAAAAACTTGTTTTCCTAGCATCAATCTTAATTTGTTAGAACAATTCCATACTCAAGTTATGAGCGCGATCCAATACACATATATGGTCCAACGTTTAGTTTCTACTTAAAACAATTAAAATTACCCAATTTAATTTCTTTTACATTTTAAAAATTTATTACGGGCAGGATGAAGGGTTTATTGTGTAATTGAGTTAGGACTTTTTAAAATGTGCTTTTTTAATGTTTTTTTCTATTTCAAATTAGAATCTTTCACAAGAATTTCAAATATTATTACAATATTTTTTTTGTCAAATATTATTTTGGTTTTAATTTAAATAATTTTAGTGTTTAATTATATGTTTTATAAAATCATAAGTATATATATCTTTTATAAAGTATTAGTATTTATTGGTTGATTATATTTTTCTCCTTAGATATCATTTGTTTTTTTAAATTACAATTGAGTCACATTTTAGTACAATTATTATTTAATTTACATTAATTTATAAATTTTTATTTTCTAACTAATGTTTGGGTATATTTTATAAAAAATAGTTATCTTATTTTTTATATTTCCTAACATATTTGTAAAGGATATATTTTTATTTTTAGTTATATTTTAATGTGGTTTTGTAAGTTACTTATTAATTCTTTTATTTTATTACATGAAAGAATGAAAAGTTTGTTTAAATATTATATTTGATAAATATTAATTTTGTTCACAAATATTTTTAATTTAATTTACATATTGTTATTTTCAATGTCTACACACTTTTTTTATTATTGTGGTTATGGTCTGTATATCTTGGATTGTATAGCATTTTTATCAATAAATTTTGCATTCACTGGGAAATATATTATTTATATTTTATAAAGTTTATATATGTCTTACATATTACTTAGATTGGAGTGGGAATAGTAAATCTACCAGACCCTCCTTAAGGGCAAATGCTTTCCCCAGTGTGACTTAGTTTGGAGTGAAAATAGTAAATCTGCCCCATTAAAGTCCAATGCCTTTCCCAATGTGGCTTAGATTGGAATTGGGAGTAGCAAATCTACTCCCTTGAGAGTCCAATGCTACTCTGGCATGGTTTAGGGGCTTATTATGAGTCTGGCGGTCCACGGACCGCCAGACTCACTGGGACATGCCTATTATGACCAGGGCGGTTGGGCCACACTGGGACCAATGCAACCACCAGGGATTAGAAATCCCCGGTGGTGGCACAATAGTCTTGAGGCCGCAACATGTTTGGCGGCCGCTGCAGCCCCGTCAAGCATATTACGAGTTTCCTCACCACCACACTTTTCATGGCCATGTGGCCGCCATGAAAAGAGTGGCGGCAAAGAAACAAAGGGCTCCCTGGTGCCTTTGCACTACAGGGTGCATGTAGGGGAGCACATGGTGTGCCCCCCTGTCTGCATGCACCCCGGTGTTCCTGCACAGAACGAAATTCACAACATTGTGCATTTCCGTCCAGTCAGGAACATGCTTTGACGGTCCCATTGTGGTGCCTATTTGAAAGGCACCGCCATTAAAACGCCAAACAGCGGCCTGCCAGCGATTTAAAAAGTCATAATCTGGGAGCGGTCTGCTTTGGCTTTGGCAGTGTGGGAGCATGGCGGCAGCATGGCAGCCCGCTCCCACACTGCCAAAGTCATAATAAGGCCCCAAGATTGAAGTGGGAATATAAATCTACGCTGCTCAAAGTCTAACGTATTCCACAATGTGGCTTAGATTGGAGTGGGAATTGTAAATCTACACCCTTTAATGTCTGCAGTGTATTTTAGTTAGGGGTTGATGTGGTCTCCATGGATTGCTATCACTTCTTTGGAATTGCCTTTTTATCCTTGAAATTTTTCTATTTTTTGGGAGGTTTTTATATTTTTATTAGTGGATTGTTTATTCTTTTTAATATATCTGTATATATTATTTATTATTCATGATCTTTTTATATTCCATATGTTTTAGATTGCATTTTGTGTTATGTGTTGTAGTTTTTTGAGTTAATATTCACTTTATTTAATATTTATTTATGGATTTTGTTTTTGTAAGTGGAAGATTGAATAGCAAAAATACTAACATTATATTAATACATCAATAAATTGTTTAGTTACATTTGCTTAGGGTTGTTTTTGGTGCTTGATTTCGGATTGGTTAGTTTAGAGTAAGGTTCTTGCTATGGAGTCTAGATATTGTGGGCCTTGATTGTAAGCAAAGAGTTGGTCTTAGCTTTGTAACATGTTGTGCATTTCTTTGGGTTGTTTTGCAACATTAGGTTTTAGTTGAGTTAGTAATTGTTCCATTGGTTTTTTTTTTTCTTAGCCATCAGTATAATTCATTATAACAACAAAAATGCAGAAAAGAAAGAAAAGAGAAACATCTCATAATAAAAAGTTAGACATACATAATCCAAAAGAAGAAAGAAATAGTTAAATATCATCAATCAAGACTTAATATACTTTACACAAATATACCAAGAAAGGACAGCATCAACAGGGCCAATTACACATTATTTCTTAAGAAGAAAGTGGTCAAAGAAAGAGCAAAAAAAAACACAGAATAAATTATCAGTTCCATTGAAGACTGGACCACACCTTTTTAAATTTAAACCAAGATCGCGGGCCTCTAACTTTAGCTACTGCTGATTCCATTTCATATATTTGTCTAAGTAAGACCCAAAATTCATTAATGCTTGGACTCGTGTTTTGGATCCATACTCGAGCAATACATAAACGGGCACACGCTATGACAATAGAAATAAATGATCTCATATAACTGCCCATTTCTCGTATAACTCCTAATACTATTTCCTTCTCGGCGATCTGGACATCATGGCCAACCATGGTTATGAGTTCAGAAGTTACCTCTGTCCAAAATAGATTCAGCCTTGGATAAGTCACAAACATATGTCTTAAGTCTGCAGCATACATTTGACATTTTGGACATATTGATTTGGCCGAGGATTGAGTTGTGGCCCATTTGGAAATAACCTCAGGGGTATAATACAGCATGAATATTATCCGATGCTGTTGTAGTTTCAAATTAACTGATGTAATAGCTGTATCTATAGATTCCAATGAATCCTGTATTTCCTCCTGAGTTATCTCAATTTGAAAAATCCGACTAAGTTTCGCTGATACCTGTAGCCCATCATCGCTAGCAACTGCTAGCAGTTTCTGATAAACTTTACCAATAACTCCTCGGCCTACAGTCGTAAACAATGTGGATAGTACTTCAGAGGGACTCGCCATTTCCAATAACCTCCGACCCCGTACAAAATAGTCCCTTACTTGCAGATACTTAAAAAAGGTGCTCTGCTGCAATCCAAACTCATCTTTCAGGGATACAAAATATCGAAACCCTTGTCCATCAAAAAGTTGACCAAGTTGCAAAATACCCTTACGCTGCCAGCTTTTACCAGTAATCATGAAATATGTCAGGCAAGATGGGATTACCCCACAATTTCATATATGAGTGCAGCACTGGCAAGGAGTATTCCTTGCAGATATCTTGCCATATCCTAGTGATGTCCCTAATTGTCTTGAACCTGACCCATTTGTAATAATTCGGGTCTGCCGTTTTATAGAGAAGGAACCCAGTGTCAAGTCCACAGGCCAGTTGATATGAAAGCCATGCGGAACTGGTATCAGGCCCATTAAGTAAACTTCGAATTCGACCGGCAAATGCAGCCCAAAAATACAATTTAAAATCTGGAAGCTTAAAGCCCCCTTGTTTGTGTGATAGTTTAATATACCGAAGAGCTCTTCTTGCACGTCTATAACCCCAAATGAAGCTGCCTACTACGCTATCTAGCCGCTTGAAAAATGTCCACGGAACCCTTAAAGGAATTGTGCGATAGAAATACAGTAATTTTGGAAGAATAATCATTTTGACTATATTACACCTCCCGTATATGCTAAGTGGGAGTCGGTGCAAACTGCGTAATTTTGCCGTAATAGTTTTGAGCAGTGGTTCGTAATTCAGAGAGACCACATTGTCCAATCGGCTACTCAGACATACTCACAGATATAATGCTGTTGATGTAATCCCTAGCATTTGTGTCGCCGTTTCGGGTTGATAATTTAAAATTGTCTGGTTCTTATTCAAATTAAATTTATAACCAGAAAAGGAGCCAAAACGCTGTGCCTCCTGCGTGATTTCAATTATAGCTTCAACTGGGCTGGAAGAAAAAACAGCAATGTCGTCCGTGTACGCAGTTAATTTTAATTCCATACCGCTGAGCGGCACTGAAGGTATCCTCGCGTTTTGCAACAGATGCCTTATAAAAAGCTCAATATAAAGAGCAAATAGTAAAAGGGATAGCGGACATCCGTGCCGCATACCCCTCCGAACAGAAAAATGGGCCGATGAAAGGCCATTCAACTTTACTGCAGCTGTCAGGTTGTTATACAATTTTTGAACTGCCGAGATAAACCTTTGACCGAGGCCGAATGATTACATAATTGGCCATAGTGCTCCCCAAGCAACTCGGTCAAAGGCCTTCTCAGCATCCAACATCAACATCCCCATATGCTGCTTTAATTGACCAGAGACGTCAAATGCAGCGATAGCTGTATTGATGTGTGCTGCCGTGTCTCTATCAGTGACAAAACCATGCTGTTGTTCTGACACTAACTGATGTATATTGGGAGCCAGCCGAGAAGCTAGGATTTTGGAGAACATTTTGGCATCAGCGTTAATCAATGATATGGGGCGATACGAGCCCATATCCTCTACCGATTTCCCCTTTTTAGGGAATACTATAATATTAGTGATTTTCCATGAAGGAGGAACATCCTCCCCTTGAATGATGTTATTAAATAATGTGGTAAAGACAGGTGCCAGAATATCCTTAAAGTTTTTATAGAACTCCAACGGGATAGTATCTTCACCAACCGCCTTGCCTGATGGCAAGGAACTAATCGCTTCCTCAACCTCCCCAAGTTCGATATCTCTTTGCAGAAACTCACAATCCAATGGGTTCAGTAACGGTAACGCACACTCCTGTATATAGTTCAGAACTGTTTGTATAGTTGAGGACGTTGATTCATCATATAAGTCTGCATAAAAAAGTCTAAATTGTTCAACTATGTCCTCTGATCTAGTATAGAATAGACCATCTCCCCCTTTTATTGTTTTAATACAAGTTTTGGCCCTTTGGTCAGCAATCTGAGTTGCTAACAGACGGCCTACCCTTCCCCGTATTCATATTGCTTGGATTTGTATTTGTGGTATTTGGCAGCTACTTTGTCCAATAACCCTCGATTAAGTTTAGCTCTTACTCCTACCAAATGCCAGTATATTTGCTGTTCCGCCACATCTTTTAGAGCAATAGCTCTTGTGTGCTGTTGCTCTAACTCAAATAAAAACTTATGTTCCTGCTCCATCTCCCTAATAGCCTGATGATTCTGCCTTAAGATAAACTGCAATGTGGCCCCTCTGACATACGCCTTCAAACAGTCCCATACCACTGCAATGGGTGCAGTGCCCTTGTTATTCTCAAGATATTCCCCTAGTATACCCCGCATAAATTCCCCAAAATCTAAGTTGCTCAGGAGATGTCTGGGAAATGAGAATTCCCTAAATGGCTCTTTATTACCCCACTGGGGCTGCACGGTTAACATCACCGGGTTATGATCCAATGTAATCTTGGGACAGACCTCTATAGACGGTTTTTCCAGCTTAGTTCTTTTAATGAAGATCATATCGATTCGAGAGTATTGTTTATGCGGGGATGAATAAAAAGTAAACCCGAAAGCAGTTGGATTTAGTTTCCTCCAAGCATCCTCCAGCTGATGTAAATGGAGGAGTTCCAAAATAGCAGCCCTAGTCCTGCCCACTCTAGCCCGAGCTGCTGTATTAGTAGTATCGATTCTCTTATCGATAATACAATTAAAATCCCCCATAACTATCAGCTCACCATCCCATTCCATTAGTTCGGAACATAAGAAATGAATAGTTTCAGGGCAATCCGTATTTGGACCGTAAACCATGCATATCATTGTCTTACGCCCCCAAATCAGTAATTGTACAATTGCCCATCTACCTTTAGAGTCGGCTAATGTGCGTAAAACTGTTGCTCTACAATTTTTCGATTTTAATATGGCTACCCCTCTAATAGAGACTACCTGTGAGGTACAAACTAATAGTTCAAAACCAAGCTGCTTTAGCTGTGATCTATCCTTAAAAGCTAGGTGTGTCTCTGTAAGACCCAATATATGGGGTTTAAATGTGCGAAGCTCCTCCTTTACTAACCAACGCTAACTGGCCTGATTGAGCCCTGCTACATTCCAACACATGTACTTACAATCAGACATTAAACCATCTTTGTAAACTCGATTTGGTCACTTCTCCCCTTGTTTCGTAGTCCTTCCCCTTTTGCTCTCCCAATAGTATTCTAACTAAAATTACTAAAGTGTGGCTATTTAACCCCCCCTCCCTCCCCAACCCCCACCCTTCCTGCCGCTCCACCAGGTCGACCAACAGCGGCCAACTGTCATTCATAGTTCTTAATAGCTTTGTTGCTTTTTAAAAATGTAAATAAGTGGTATAATATAGAATGGCTTTGTCCTAAAGTTCCTTGGAAAGGAACTGTTGCCCCCTTCTACTTTTTGTTGACTTTTGCCTGTTGTGCCATGGTACTGTCATAAATGTTACACCTTGGTATATGATGCTTGGGCTGGCATCTGTGACCAGAAAGGTGCAGTCTGCCAACCCAAGTATCTTCAAAGTAGTCCATTAGGGGAGTGAATTTGTCATTCATATATTTTTATGGCTAGGTGATTCAATTAATAAATTGTAATGCTTTGCTACTTCAGTGCTAGAAAAATTAGGGCCATATTATCAAGAACGGGCGATAACATATCGCCGCTTTAGCGGCAGGAATGTTACGCAAAGCGGTGATAAGGGGCTTGATAATATGCCCTATAGAATTCCAATAGAAGCCCAGGTTTGATGT
Source organism: Calotriton arnoldi (assembly GCA_963921515.1). Lineage (NCBI taxonomy): Eukaryota > Metazoa > Chordata > Amphibia > Caudata > Salamandridae > Calotriton > Calotriton arnoldi. Next base: position 130,012 of record CAWUFW010015290.1, read on the forward strand.
CCTTCACACCAGAACTTGGGCTTCTATTGGAATTCTATAGGGCATATTATCAAGCCCCTTATCGCCGCTTTAGCGGCAGTTAAAGCGGCGATAATGTTATCGCCCGTTCTTGATAATATGGCCCTTAATGTCTCACTTTCATAGGGAAATTTGGCATTTTGGAGTATTCTACAGTTAATGCTGATGTTTGCAGTTGTCTCTAGATACTTTGATGAAGTGTTAGTAACACCCTTCAATGGCTGTATGTTGATATATATTTAAAATGATGGAAATGTATGCTTGTTCAAAATGAATAATTATTTTTGGTTGATTGTAATTGCTGGTTTTGGATTTTATTTCATTTACTAGTTTTTTCCATGTTACCCTTTGTTTTTTTTGGTAAATGTGCATACAGTAAGGGGATGTTGGTAGTTTGGTATTTTCCATGGATTGCACAGGATTATGTGAATGGTGGAGGGCACGATTTGAACGTGCCCTCCATCATGCATGTGCTGCTCCGGGTAAGTTGTAGTAGGCTATTTTTAGTAGCAGATGTGCTTTTCCTTCTGTCATTGCTGCGGTAATCATGTAAAAGGAAAGTATAATTTGTGTGCATTAAGGTTAGGATTTCGGGGACACATATCCTCAAATCGTTTTGAAGCAGCAGTTGTTTCTCTGGTTGTTTTTTTTTCTGGCTATGAGTCTTTTTTAATTTAGGAATTGCAGGGAGCTGGACTGTAAGACAATCTGAACATTTGGTGATTATATTTTTAAATTGTGTCAGTAGGATCTTGCGAGCTGGTTCTAGCAGTGCGTTTCTCACTTCAATTTCTGTAATGCTGGGAGATGATTTTGTCCTGTAACATTTTTAACAATTTCATTTTTTGTACTTGTCATAATGTAACATTTATTAGACTAATATGTTGTATTTTCTTTGCTGTTCGTGTATCGAATGTGGTTTGATAATTTTCCTTCCTGAGAACTTATGTATGTGACTCTCTTGGACATTTTATCTGAGGGTTACACAAGATTTAATTATTAATAAATTATTTTGTACTAGCTAAATATTTATGCAAAACATTTTTGTACATTTTGTGCCTCAAATTTAGATGTTTTAGACATTTTTAGAAACTTTTTCATAACTTTAGTTGTTTTTTGGCACAGGTGTTTCTTTTGAACTTCTGGGGATATAGGTAGTATTTGTTTTACTGGATGAATGATTTAGTTCTAATGTTTAACTCTTGTTTCTTTTACTGTTAAAAGATAAGTTGTTAGTTAATTATTTTATAATATTTATAAAATTTTACTTACTTTTTATTTTGTTATTTGGCTGCATTTTATGTACCTGTTTATAGGGAACATGAAAAAATGCTTGTTGAAATAGATTTAAGCTGCTTCATTCAATGCCCACTTTTTAAAATAAGGTCAGCTACTATGTACAGCTCCTATAAGGGGTTCTGAGTAGTTTGCTCATGACACTTGTACACACAAATGTGAATACATGCAGGCTGAGTGAGGAAGATGGATGTCTCTCCCAGCCCAGCATCTAAGCATAGACAGAAAGTGGCAGGTGAGGACCAATCTAAACTGTCATAATTTAACTTCAGGCTGCTTGGAACTGTGCCATTTATTTTGTGTAAATGTTTCACTTTGCACACTTCAGGTATAACATATTTTAAACTGTAACTTTGAATTGGAACATGGAACAAAAATCGGAGTCGCCACTTGTACCCATTTTGTTAGGTTGGAATTCAAAGCTAAGGCTATTTTTACCTAGATTCATTCTTTAATATTGTTTATTTAAGAACACATTTACCTGTGCTGACCCTTCAGCCTTTGAGTTGCAAGTCTGGGCCAGTTAATTGCCCTGCTTCACCACATGACAGAACAAAGGCCCCAGTAGACAAAAGATTCATTCCAGGGTGATTAAGAATTTCCAGGTGGAAGAACAGGATGGGGCTGGAATCCCCAAAGCCATAACCTGCAACTTCTAATAATTAAGGGAAGCAAGTTCCTATTGGTAACAATGGAACATGTTCAGATTTCTGTCTCTCCTATCCATTATTGGGCACCTTTGAACATTTTTGGAGGGAAGAGCCTACCTCGAGTAGGTAGGGATCATTTCAGACAATGAGGTGCTGGGATTCAAGAAAGAGTTTTAAATTCTACATAGAATGTTGTACTGGGATGAGAAATGCTGTGAATCTTTTATTGTTATTTTCAGATGGAGGAATGATGTAGCATTATTCACATCAAATGCAGAAATCTACGTCTCCCTTTCTAAGACCTGGTACCTGCAGAGAAAGCTGAGAAGGAGCCTGGAAGAAAAACAAGAAGGTCCAAGGCAGCAGAAACTCGTCTGGAGTGTTGGTGATGTACACATTGCTGATCTGAACTCTTGCCTTTGCAGAATTCCCTGACACTCTTCCTTGACCAGTGAAGAGTGGACTTGCTAGGACCCTAAAGGAGGAGGTCCTGTGGACTTCTGTTGTGCCAGAGTTTTGGGCACTGTGGAGTCTTGCTGTTGTGCACAATCAACCTACAAGAGGTTGAATGTCTGGGTGGCTATGAAGTGCAGGCGATAAGTGTGGTCAACTGTGGAGAATCTGTTTCAGGTACTATTGAAAATGTTCACCCAGGGTGGAGGAGTGTCAGGCTCCACTGAATCAGTACCTTACACTCCTCCTGTCTCTGTTCCATGTCCCACTTCAGTCACAGTATCTCATAATCTGTCACTGATGAGCAAGCAGTCTTAGATATGTGCATATTGCACACCAGTGTAGCAGAGCACCAAGCGGGCAGAGCGGCCTTTCTTGCTGCTGGTGAGCACTGCAGGGTAGTCACCAGCCAAGAGATAGGCGGGGTCGGAAAGGTGTATTGGAAGACCCAGCTTAGGGGCAGAAGTGCCAAGGTTTCAAGCAAAGCCCCCACCAGAACAGTGGGGGGTTTCAGAATCAAAAGAAAAAAACATAATGGTATTTTGCCACCCTGGTTGCTAAGCATTCAGGGATACTGTGCATGAAGGAGGCAGCCTTACATGAGGTTGCTAGGCAACCAGTAAACCACTGGCCACATGCTGGAGATGCGAGCTGGTTGTGCAATATTGTGTTTGGCTGAGATGTTCGGCACTTTCCTAGTGAGTAATTTCATGATGACATTATACCTGTTCTTTCCGGGTCTAACCATGTGAAATTCTCCTATCTCCAAAGGAGACCTTATATTAATGGTTCAATATATATTTAGATCAGCCTAACTTCTGCTTGGTGCCTTTAAGTGGCAACTTTATGTTTATGATAAAGCCAGCAGGCTTGTAGTTTTACATATGAGAAGTGATTGGCCAAGGCAGTAGACCTTTTTTATTGTAAACCAATGTGAAAAGAATATGTGTTGCAATAAGCCTACATGGGGATATTTCTGGTCCTCAAGGTAAGTGCCTGCTGGCACACAAATTATCCCACTGTACTTTACAGATAACGGGACTAAACAAGGATTTTGAGGTTAGTTTCCTCAAGATAAATATTTGGGGTATGTGATTTACACTCTGGTTATTCTGCAAAGTCCATTTACGAGAGTTTTCACTTCTTCAACTTCACCAAAAACGTGTATAAATGTTTAACTTTGTGGGTAGTAATGTGTGTATTAAAGTACTTTTCCTTTTTAAGTGAACACAGCTTTACTGAGTGTTATTGTTGTCCTTTGCTGACTTCTGATTTTTTAGCCCACAGCACCTTCTCCATGTGTTAGCCTTATACTGGCCTTCCTCATTATCCTGAGAATTTTGTGCTAAATACACTACTTGATACCAACTGTACGGTGGTCACAAGGCACCAAAGGTAAAAGGCTCCCTTTGATACAATTGGGTCCACTAACATTTGATTGCCCTGGAAACCCCCCCCTCCCCCAAAGTTGGATTTCTCACAACCCCCTTTCCGATAACCCCAGCTTGATATAGTACTTCTACCAATACAATCACGAGCTACTAAGATGACTATGTCAAGATGGCAGGGAGACAAGCAGGATTGTGATGAGAACGACTTGGACTTACAGTAATAAAGAGTACTGTTAAGTAATCATGCCATTGCTAAAGCGGAAACGGGAAATAAAAAAAAGACACGGTTTACCATCAACAGGGCTAGCCCCCGCCACTTTGACACCTATTGCAATGAACCTTTGCTGTTGTCGCTGAGAAGAATAGGGTTAAAACATTTCTTGAAAAATAATTACAATAAGTATTCTAATGATTTTATTCGGTAATGAGAGTTTTTAAAGGTTTAAAAGAATGTATTAATTAAATCTTTTGTAGATCATCTTTATTGAAAGTCACAAGTTAAAACCTGATTAATCTCAATCATGATTAAATGACAGAAATATAAATCAATAATGGTTAAGCAATTCAGCAAAAATATTGCATAAAAGTGTGTTCCATAAAGGAATAAATCCGTATTCTAAGAATCGGCAGAAAATGGTCAGAACCCATAAAGGTTCTAAATCGCGAGAGTGAGAGCAAGCATAAAGCTTTAGCATTTAAATCAGCTCAAATAGATCAAAAATATCAAAGCAAGAACTTCCCATAAAGAGTAGTTCAAGAAACTCAGTAGGAGTCTCAATGTGATAAAGTCTGGGTAAATAACAAACTGAGCAAAAGAAAGTAGTGGGAAGAAGTGTGGAATGGCAATGGGTAAAAGTGAAGAAACCTACTATAGGTATGCGCACTATTATAGACTTCACATATGCTTCTTTTCTCGTCTCCCATCAGCCAATCATTGTTCAATGCTCTACTGGGAACAGATCACTCCTCATCTTCACCCACGAATAGAATGGTCCATAGACGATAATCTTGCACTCTCAATAATACGCTAACAATTAGACTTTCACATGGAGTCAGCTTCCTTCAGGCTGGCTTTCTCACAAATGTACCATGTTATTTAATTCTCTAATATCATTCTAACCAGTAACCTATGTAGGAATCTAAACATCTATTTAATAAAAGAAAAACATTTCTGCAGGATCACGATGAAGGGGGAAAATACGCAGGTTAGAAAGTCAACTTCACATTTTAAACTTTGCAATTCAATGCTTGAACTATTCATTACCTCATTAATCGGCAAAGGTTAGTTATATGTAGCTGGAATCTTTATATATGTGGAAGCATTGTGCGAGAATACTTGAAACTACATAAGCAACTTATTTGTTCATCAATACAAAAGTTCATTGTGTGGTCAAGAAGCAAACTTTTTATGTGCATTTTATGTCTATTCAAGCTTCTTTTCCAAGCAGCATTGCTTTTAGCCATTTATTGAGACCTAGTACGTTTTGTGCATTCTAATTACGTTATTTCTCCATGCTTTACACATTTATTCTGCTCATTATATAAGAACAAGCATTAATTTCTTGTTAATTATAAATCTGCTCTTCCACCATTCTCAACGTAAGCAACACCCACTAAGTGGCGATTTTGCGGCCATTCACAAAAACTATCAATCCAATTTCCTTCGCTCATTGGTGTTATATACTTATGCATACTACAAGTAAGGGTAAGTGGTACAACAAGTGTTAGGAATGCCAGAATGGCCCCCATTTTCCTGGTGATACAGCGGATAGAATTTCTTACCAGTGAAAAATGTTTCCCGTGTGAAGGAAAATAGAGGGACAAAAATGCAAAGGCACATTCACTTCAGGCTATAAATGCACATTTTCTTTTCAGTCCCTACACAGCATAAAAATAAGCAAATTGTAGTCGCGACGAAGCAATAACGGGTTAACTCATTATCTGTGACTCTGCCTCATTAATTTTGCAAGAGCTGTGTCTGCTGCGGGGTTAGAATTGCAGACAACTTAAAAATTTAACATAGTTTCCGCTAGTGTAGCTGCCTCACACTTTCGTCAATCGCAAAAATGAGCAAAACTACACAAATCATTAGTGCACGCTTTCACAATAATGGTTGGGCTCATTTTGGTAATTTGCCACATTGACTTTGCAGGCGCTGCCCCCATCATAGGAGGGCACCGCGCCCAGCTGTGCTGTCACCACTGCAGCTGCCCTTCCACAGTCTTACTGTGGCACAGGATGAAATGAGGGACACTGCCAAAGATGGTAAATCAACCATGTTTAAATCTCCCTCGATATTTTCGTTCAGCACTTTCCTGGCAGTGCTTATGAAAATTATGTTGGTCTTATCACATGCGGGACAGTTGCAGAATGAATACCTGACTGAACATGGAAGAGCTCCCAGGGTTCGGAGCCTCCATGGCAGTTAACCCTGCTAATGTGAACATGCTCATATGACTAAGATGAATAAGTCAATTATTTTTACACACGCTATTCATCATGTCGACTCTTTCCCATCACTTGATTATGTTAATTAATTTAAAAAAAAGATCTGTGGTCTTCGTTTTATTTAAGTCATGTTCAAACTGTCCATACGTTAATCAGGAGCAATCATCAATAATTCCTTTGTTCCGGCCAGGATAGGACTGAAAACAAAATAAACCGAGGTAGAGCGGAAGGTACATGGAGTTACTTATGATTGAGTGCATCCAGAAGGAATGCAGACATTTGCTTAGGAGGACACAGAGGAAGTTTGCAAAAGGGTACTTTTAGTCAGAAAAAAATCCAAATAACACATTCTGGACTGTGAGCAAACCTAATTATGTTGCCATGGGTACACCTCAACCATGATGACATAATTATCTGCAGCGTTTTCGCATCTGTGGGCCTCCAGAAGCGCACATTTTTTATGACTGGGAATTGTAAAGTTTTAATATTATGGTTAACGCACCTTTAGATTTCTTAAAGTAAATACTCGTGTTACGAGTGCCAATAATTAAGTTTGGTAGACTAACCGGATTTATGTTTAATCCATGGGCCATGATTCAAAAAAGCCACTGGGTCACTTCAGTTCCTCTGTGATTGCTGAGCTCAAGTCTTTTTTTTGGAAACAGTTTAGAGACTTGAGGGCCTATTACGATGTCGGTCTGAGTTTCCTCCACCAACACAGTGGCAGAAACGGGACCGACCGACCTCTGGTGGTCGATCCCGACTGACCTCCGGTCAGCTGTCTCAACCGCCTGATTTTGATGCGACCACATGGTGCGGTCGCAAGCACAAATTTCCCTATGGGAGCTTTTGTTATGGCGGTAAAATGGCGTAGTACATGCTCCCGTAGGGAAAAGTGAGGTTGTGTTAATCCCTGCACCTCAAGGTGCCTGCCACAAGGTGCAGAGATTAGCCCGAACTGGAGGCTGCAAGGAAAATTGGGCCCTGCTAGGTGCCCCCAAACACGCATTCCGACAGAGTTTCCATGTCTGAAAGGCCGACATGGAAACCCTGCCGGAAACCGTGTATCGTAATCCTGATGCGCGTTTCGGTGCACAACCCCAGATGTGGGTCACACATCTGGTGTTGTGCACCGAAACGCGCATCGGCGCTGTTGTCCACTGATCAAAACGTCTCCTCTTATATCATCATCTATTTGTTTATTCTGAGGTTCACATGAAGCTTCAAAAGAATTTGTAACAATGAAGCTTTGGATACACATGGTAAAACTGTGGATATTCGTTATGGAGGAATAATTATGAAGCATTCTGTGTTTAAACTTATGTAAAATACCCTCAACGATCAATTTTGGAAACCATTGTTGTTTGATACAGTGGATTGCCACTGAGCAATGTGTTGTGTGAGTGAGTGAGCATGATTCTGTTGATAGTATGTGTGAGGTATTTGTTTGTGCGTTGCACCTGGGCACAACCTATAAGCACAATTATTTGTTGATGTGGTACTGTATTTATTGGACTATTTATTAAAGGTAACATTTTGATACACTGAGAAAGGGTTAAATAAATTTGCAGTTCATGCCCTAAAAACAATGGTTTTACTGCATTAGCTGTTGAGCGTCTTACTGTCTCTGTTTTTGCACACTGTCTTTTTGCCCCGCGGGGACAGGATTATTTAGTTCCCTCGTTTTCCATCCTTGACGTATAGCGTATTTCAACTGCTTGCAGACAGTGGGTTTTGTTCTTTATTGATACTTGTGATTTTCCCCTGCCTAGGTATCTGTCCAGGTCCCCCTTCAGTGTGATTGTTCTTCACAGGCTCCTTGATCCCGTCGGAAGCCAGCTGGGATGACTGGCTGGTTTCAATTCCGACCGGCTGTATCGTAATCAGCCAGTCGGAATTGAAACCGACAATGTCGGTCATAAAGCCTCCGACCTATTGTCGGAGGCTTTACGACCAACATCGTAATCGGCACCTTAGCTGTTTTATCAGCCTAATGCATTCAAAAATATTCATATTTAAAAAATGCATGGAGGAGCTTTGGGTCAGCCATTTTCTTCCATTTTCAATTCAACTGCCATTTACATTTTGTTTACACCCTGCACAGCACACGTTATTGGTCAGCTCACTTCAGCAATTGGCTCTCTTGCACTGTGAATGTCGCAATTTCTCCTGATCACATGCGCATATCTGCCTAAACAGTGGTGCACTTGAGTGCCATGGCTGGTAGGCTACAACTTTACTAGAACACTGCTTCTATCCATTCTTTATCCTTTTCTATTTGTTAGTCATTCTTGTGTGTTTAAACTATTTCTTTGGGTTACACTAACTAAAAAGCAATATTTCCAGCTATCTTGTAGGAGGCACCATTGCTGTTCAATCAAACGTATATGCAGTAGTTAATTTATGTTTCAATGCATATATTTTGTTCCAAGCATATATCCATTATGTTATGTAGTGGCATGTTTACTTTTTATTTTTGTGATATATCCTTGCAATAAAAAAAAAAATTAGCCCTGGTATCCGCTTGCCAAGGCCAGATAAAATTGACATTGTCAATGCTTGTTTTAATCTCTTCTCTCAATAATCCATCAAGGGCAACCTTTCTGCAAAATTCCTGCTTCATCTTCAATAGTAGCACTATGCAGAAGTTGAAAGTTGGATTTTTCTGAAACTCCTAACTAATTACGTAAGTAAACAATTTCCAATGATATAACATAAATATGACATGGAATTCAGTTGTCCGTAAACGTGTAGAATTACAGCCTGTATACTGGACAAAGGCAGTAGCTTTATGTTTCTGTGTCAAAAATGTGCATTTCCGATCAATACAGAAATGACAAAGAATAGTGGTCAGTACTTACCTGTCCTGCAGGCAATAATGTAAGAGACAATTACTCCTGTCCGATATGAAACAAGTATTGTTTTGAAACATATTTTTAGTTTTCTCTTGTCACTTACTATCAATCTTCTGGGAGGCAAGGTAAGGCACTATCATGCAGCTCTGTGATGAGAAAGTGGTTTAAATCAAACAAAATCGATACTTTTTATGTGGCTACATCATCATAAATGTACACGTGGGTTCACAGCTGACTTCGAACAAAACGTCGAAAGACAAAATGAGAGAATAGAAATTATTCTTACAAGAAGTAAAGTGATTGTACATGGTTTGTGAAGTCGCAAACATTTTGTGTTAAAAAGATCAATTTAGGAGCTAGAAAATATTTTGGAAGCAAATAGCATATCCTGATTTGTAGACTCAAGTTCTGCAAGCAGAACCAGAATATCAAGGGCAAAATATTGGCACACATAACTATTGTAGCCTAAATATCAAGTACCAAGATATTACAAAGGCAAGTATATGTAGGTTAGCATAGGTTTACTATGCATAAGTCCATATCTATGTACTTTGAAAATATATATTCAAGTAACTTGGATTTGGAGTTAAGAATACTAAATCTAGCCTTTCCTATATATTCTTACCTTCACGATATTGTGGTAATCAACATATAGGCTTCGATATTTTTGTGTGTACATAATTTGTCCACAATATTCTGACATACACCCTTTGAAACTATGATGATTTTCTGTGGGCATATATTTAGGGCCGATGGTGGGAACATGGTTTTTCCAATGGGAATAGCAGCGCATGGTCATTAAGAAGGCAGTGAAACCCACAATTAGTAAACTTTATGAATTTTCAGTAACCTTATTAATGTTTTTGCTCTCCATTTTCACACTTACACTTAATGCCAAAAAGGGCTATAGTACATTTTCAAAAAGGCTGGTGTAAACATATAAACAATCACTGAAATAGCCCATATAGATATGGTGGTGTAAAGAAATATTTTCTAGGTCAAGAAAAAAATGAAAAAGTAGAGGTACCACAGATGGAACTGGTTGGTTTCCGAAGAACTTATACTTATACTTATCTCACATCCAGCTTTGACCATGACTCGACTGCCAAGGCATCACTGTAAAATGGCTTGCTGTACCTGCAGTTTTCTTGACTCCTTCCCACTGAATGTACCGAACCTTTAAAGTCAAAAATTAATTTGGGGGTGTGGCTTAGGTGCAGGCGAGGGTGGATGCCTGGTAGCGGAGCTCCTTGGCGGCTCGGGATGGCTGTCGACCCCCCGGCAATTTCAGAACCGCACAACGCTTGAATTTGGCAGTTCATAACAACATGAAGATCTAAGGCTCCAGGTAAGAACTTTACGGCACAGTAAGGCGCCAGTAATTGTGGTTGCGACGGGTGCGTTTCCTCCTCAGAACTTGTACCCGCCATTTTGTTTAATTGCCGCCCCGTTTTGTTCCAGTAACACGGAGCGGCATTTATTTATGTTGTGTACCTCCACTATAAGTCTTTAACAGAATGTTCATCTTCCACAATGACAGGTACTACTACTACATTATGGCAGGTTTGAATTTCAACTGAATTTTTACACATTGACCCATTAGGTCACACAGCTCTATTTTTCTTTTCAATATTATGTAGCTTTGGGTAGATCTTCCCCCAATAGCTTCATATCTATTTTTTCCAATATAGAAATATTTAAATATTTTATTACTTTGATTACACCTTACATCATTAAAAGGATCCTATTTGAGGCTTCTTCTGCTTGTTTATGGGGAGAACGAAATCTACATGTCGCACACCCATTTCTTCTGCTTCTTCATTTCCTGTAGAGGATTATAATCCCTTTTATATTCTTACAACAAACATGGGAGACTCAGATTGTAACTCTTTACGTCCTTCAACAGAGGCGCTGCCACCTCCATCAAATATTCCAATATCAAGTGCCAAACTTACATCTAAATCAATTGCCTCTTCTTCAATTGTATCTGGCAAACGCATCAAAAAAGACCCTCCTTCGCCAACCACTTCTCCTCTACCTACCTCCATGGATTTGCTTCTTGAGGAGATTCGTGCCTTCAACCATCTATGGAGGAAACCAATAAACGTCTTCATAATATAGAAGATAAATGTTCATGCATGGAGAATAAAGTTCCACAAATGGAACAACGTATGGACTCTTTTCAAGCCATGGCGATTAAGGTTCCTCCCATGCAATTAGAAATTGCTCCCTCAAAAAACACGTGGAAAATCTTGAAAATCGTAACAGACATAACAATTTACGTATTTATGGTTTGGCAGAAGATGTGGAGGGTTCTGATCCTATCTCATTTATCAAGTCTTGCCTTCCAAAGATTCTTGATCTTCCAATCACTCCAGTTCTAAATATTCAAAGAGCTCAGCGCCTGGGTTGTGAACCTCGTGCCTACTCTTCACCTACCAAACCAAGAGGTGTTATCATCTACTTTCTGGAATATACTGACCTCTTGAAAGTTATTCAGTCAGCCAAACTCAAAGGTCGAGTTTCCTGGCAGGGGTCTACTCTTTTCTTCTCCCAAGATTATGATAAAGAAACAGCAGATAGGAGGAAAGATTTTCTGGACATGAGACCTGCTCTTCGCAATATAAATGCCTGGTTTGGTCTCTTCCATCCCTGTTTGTTTAAAGTGATGCATAAAAATAAGACTACGACTTTTGAGGATCCTGTGATGTTCCAACAGTTTTTGGATAATTGCAGAGAAGAAGATATGGATATTACTAGGCTTTCAACTGTTTGATTATGTTGTATCATGTTATCAATGTTTGATGGTTCCTGGTTGGTTATAACTATATATTGTGATTGTGGTCATTAACTGTTACTAATTTTTCATGTCTCTTCCTTTATTAGGTGCGTTTTTTGTGTTAGATCATTGTCTTTACTACTTTTTGTGATTGTGCTCATTAATTGTTATCCATTTTTTCATGTCTCTTCCTTTATTGGGTGTGTTCTCGTGTTTGATCTTTGAATTTTTAAACCGTTTGGCTGGGGTGTTTCTCCCTTCCGGTCTGCCTTGGATTTTCTGATTGGCTGTGTGTCTTCCTCAGGTTGCGTCACCATCCCCATTTCATCCGTGTCTTTTTCGGTATGGCATTTTATTCTTTATTTGTATGGTTCATGTTTGTTTTGTTCTCTGTTTCCTTTCTATTCTTCTTTCTCTCTCTTTTCTTTTCCTTTGCTGACAATCTATATTCAATACTATTTCATTCTGGTTTCTTTCATATCGTTTCCGTACTTCTCTCTTCATGCTTATCTTTATATTGGCACTTCATTTTTTCTCTACCCTTAACCATGTGTTGCTTTTTGTATGCTACTCAACTTTGCTGGTTTATTGTAAATTATTTTTCGATAGTTCTCACTGTATTTCCAAGTTTAACATGTTTTAACTACTGTTATTCTATAAATCAAAACATATTCTTGTTTTTACAGTATAGATGACTTTAAGACTTATTTCTTGGAATGTTAAAGGTTTGGGCTCTCCTATAAAACGTCACAGAGTTTTAACACATCTCTCTCATTTAAAATGTGACATACCTTTACAGCAGGAAATTCACATTCTGGACAAAGACATTTCTAAACTTAAACTGCAAAGGGTTGGCCATGTTTTTGCTTCTTCTGGCACTGGGAAACGTAATGGGGTTGTCATTATAGGTCATAAACGTTTGGATGTACAAGTGATCGCACAACATACTGATACAATGGGCAGATGGGTTTCTATTTCTTTGTTAATCAATAAAATTCTCAGGACAATTTTTAACCTTTATGCTCCCACTTCCCCAGACAACACTTTTTGGCCTGACGTATTAGCCACATTAATGTCTTACAAAGATGACTATTTAGTAGTTGGTGGGGATTGTAACATGGTTTTTGACCCCATCATGGATCGAAATTCTAAATCTAAATTCATTCCTTCCCGCATGAATTCTCAATTCACATCTGCTATTCAACAAAGATCTTTAGTGGATGCTTGGAGATTGTGTAATCCCACACTTTTAGAGTACACATTCTTCTCCCCTGTACATCTTTCCCAATCTCGACTGTATTATCTATTTCTTTCTAAATCGCTTACACAAAATATTACTAATTCAAGCATAGGATCCATATTAATTTCAGATCATGCTCCAGTCATTTTGGACTTGGATCTTCTTCCACCTAGTCGAGGTGCTAAAAGGTGGAGATTTAAAAATTCTCTTTTATTGGATCCCAAGTTCACTCAGAGTTTTGTTTCTTTTGCCAACACCTTTTTTCTTGAAAATGAGGACCCTTCTATTTCTTTTCCAATTATATGGGATACCTTTCAAGCTGCCTCTAGAGATTTCATTATCTCCTTTGTATCACTTAAAAAGAATGCTTCATTCAATCAATTGAAGTCACTTACAGTTCGTAAGAAATAATTAGAAATATCGTATCTCCACAACAATTCCAAAACTTGTTTAGAGGAACGTATCAAATCCAAATTCTCCTTTAATAAACTATCGACAGAGAATGCCTTCCAGGGTTGATAAAATAAGTAACACTGGGGTAGATAAGAATAAACATCTGTTGGTTCAGCTCAAAGAGGCTCAAGGTTGAACCTGTACTTTGCAAACACACGTTATGTTTTATATTCATTGGGACTTTTTAATTATACTATGAAGGTTTGCTTCCCACAATTACCAGAGTAAGAAGAAGAGATTCTGTGCTTACCTTCTAAATGGCATGGAAAGCAAAAAATGTATCACTCAAATATGCCCCAATACTGAAAAGAGCCCATGCATTAAAATCGCCCTGACCAACACCCAATCAGCACAGAAACATTCATTTGACACACACGAACAAGTGAAAATGAATTAGAGTTCATCTGCATCACAGAAACATGGTATGAAGACAATTCTGTGACCTTCATGGCTAAGTTGCTGCTTCAGGGTTCTAAATCTATCCAGAGAAATCGGCAAAGGGAAAGAACATTGATGTGAGTAACATGTCATGGATCAAAATTGTGATGACCGCATATTTAGCTTTTGGAATTGGAATGTGGATATCTTTATAGGAAATGGTCACACGACTCATGACCATTTGATTTTCTTCTAATTCTTTTCAGATTGTAGCTCTAGCATAGATAATAAAAACGTCGTTTGTCATAGAAGTCATTTATCATACACCAGGTTTCAGCATTGAGGTCTGGACGAATTTCTCCAGCTGTCAGTACACCGACAGACATTAAACAAAAGGTTTTTCTTATAGAGGATCTTAACTAGTAGAAGGGTATCCTGGCCAGTAAGGAGAGAATGGGCCTAGTGGACCATTTAGAAGTGCTGGGCTTCAATTAGTTTAAGAGCAGATCTACGTTTGGATTTGCTCTTCAAACAACATATGAAAATTGAACCCCACATTTCACCCATACATTTGTCAAGGCTGTTCATTTATTTCCTCTCATCCATCAATCAACGCATCCATGGCCTTTCCAAAAGGGCACAACTTTCACACATATGGGCAAGACAACTCAGCAGAAATTAATGAAATCACATCCAAACCACATTTTCTCACAGAAAGCCTGCAGATGTCACGAAAGCAAAGGCTTCTTAGAGACCCTGCATCTCATTAAATTTAGAGAGTGGATATAGTTGCTCTAAGAACGTGGCCTGGCAGACAATTCCATCCAGTCCACAGAGATGAACAGGCTTTCCAATACATTTCTTGACTTACCTAGAGCACTGGAGCGGTATTGGAGAACATTTAGTTGATTTTATGTTTACAATCATTACCACTATCATGAAGGATAAAACTTTTTTAAAGATGTGAGTAGATAGATAAAATTGAAACAATGGTGCGAAGACTAAAAAGGGATAAATGGGATGAATGGTTTGTGTGTCAGGAGGAGTTTCAAATTGATCCAGTTCCTGGTTGTTGACCCAGCATATCATCCTATTGAGCTGATGATAAATCTGGATATTGGTTAATAATAGATTTGGTGAAGCAGGCTCATAGAAGATTTGAGTTCTGGCTGTAATCAAATGAATTTTTATATTTAAGTTTAGAAAGGATTTTATTTATAATAGAAGAATACAATATAATACATACAAGATAAAATCCATATATAGAAATTGTTAAATCATTAGCTGAAAAAAACAAGTGATATGAAAAAAAAAGGACAATCATATATATTTGATTTACATCTAACCACTGTATAATAATAATTAAATAGCAGAGAGTAAGAAGAAACAAAAAGTCAAATACTAAGTACAATAAATTCAATACAGATAAGTAATTCATGGGGGTTTAGGCACTTCTTCAATACGGGGATTATGCAAGCCTATTTTACTTGCAGATAAATCTAAAAAAGTAGTGATGGGTAACCATAAGAGATCTCATTTGATAGCAAGGGACACTGGAGTAACAAATGCTCTGGCTAGTCTGTGATTGGAACAGACACCATACCACCAGGCCTGGAAATACACCTTAGTACAATCCTTCCATGCCTTGGTAAATTGTTGAAAAGCAACTGCAAGAAGTAAATCGATTATTTGAAAATTAGGTGAGAGAAAAGCCCAATCCTCAGAGACACTGCCAAGGAATATATTAATAAAGTGAAAAGGGATTTGTATATGAAAGATGCTATTGATTTGTTGCTAAACCTGCAACCACAAATTTTAGGTATGTGAACATTCAAACAGCATATGTTTCAGGTCTGCTGAATTAGCATTGAATGACCAACAGGAAGAGGAAAAAGTAGAGTTTATTTCGTGTAAGGAAAGAGGAGTATACAAAAGCCAATTATAAATTTAAAAAAACAATGATTGAGTAGTATTAGCTGCTCTTGGGGTTTTCCTTATTTTAGTCCAAATTTTATTCCAAAGAGGAGTAGAAAAGGAAGATTGGAAGTCAGATTCCCATGAAAGTTGTACCTCTGTTTTAGTTCGAGTAGCTGGAGGAGAAATTATCTGTTTACATAATTGAGAAGCAGAAGGAGAGCAGGTTAAAAGTGAAAGAATAGTAGGACTGGAAGGTGCAGAAAGAGGAACAGATGAAAGTTGATCATAGGCTGAGTGAACCAGTGAAATTAGAGATGTATAATGAGACTGGAAGGAGTTAGGTAGGGAAAAGAGTGTTTGAGCAGATTCAAAAGAGATACATTTATTATTATGAAAAAGTTGATAAATCCAGCGAAGACCTTTAGCATGCCAAACATTCCAGAAAGTAAATTTGTTATTAATCTTAAGGTGTTTATTGTACCAGATTGAAGATTGCAAAAATCTCTCTTTAGGATCTTGATAAGAATAAAAATAGGCAGAAGAATTTTACATGTGTTATTAGAGATAGGAAGAGATACAGATAGGGGTCTATGTGTAAAAGTAAAAAAATCTTTAAAAGAAAATGGCTGAATAAAGAATTTTTCAATATTTGTGTAATTTATGTAATCAATCAATCAATCAATCATGTCACTTATAAAGCGCACTACATACCCGCGAGGGTCTCAAGGCGCTGGGGGAAGAGGGGGGTGGTGCTGCTACTGATCGAAGAGCCAGGTCTTGAGGAGTCTTCTGAAGGCCAGTAGGTCTTGGGTCTGTCGGAGGTTGGTGGGGAGGGTGTTCCAGGTCTTGGCGGCGAGGTGGGAGAAGGATCTGCCGCCGGCGGTCGTTTTCCGGATGCGGGGGACTGTGGCGAGGGCGAGGCTGGTCGAGCGGAGCTGGCGGGTGGGGGTGTAGAAGCTGAGTCGTCTGTTGAGGTAGGCTGGTCCGGAGTTGTGGAGTGCTTTGTGTGCGTGGGTGAGGAGCTTGAAGGTTATCCTCTTGTTGACAGGGAGCCAGTGCAGGTCTCTCAGGTGGGGTGTGATGTGGCTGCGTCGGGGGATGTCGAGGATAAGACATGCAGAGGCGTTCTGGATGCGTTGCAGCCGTCTCAGGAGCTTAGCCGTCGTTCCTGCGTAGAGGGTGTTTCCGTAGTCCAGCCTGCTGGTGACGAGGGCCTGGGTGACTGTTTTTCTTGTTTCGGTGTAATGTGTTCACTGCAGCAATTTTCCATCATGTCCACCACTGGGCTTCCGGGTCATAGTGACGGTCACCATACCCTATTTAGGGAGTGGGTAGACCATCACTAGATTTCCCTGCCCTAGACTGCCATGGAAGACATGTTCATCCCAGGCAGAGAAATCTATCAATGGCCTCCATGCTCATGCAGAGTTCTCTTTATGTGCCAGCGGCTTTGGTTGTTTTTTTTTACACAAAGTCTTGTGTTGAGGGGGTGAATACATTGATTCCGCAGCCTGAAGGTAAGTAGATAACTTCTTTATTTTAGTCCAGAATAAGCAGGCAGCTACACAGCCCCATCCAAACACTACCACATTGCTTTCTCTTGTTGCTGTTACTCTTGAACAAGATTTGCATTCTGGAATGTTGATAAGCCATGTGCGGCGACTAGAGAACAAGGCCGCAATACTCCTTTCCCCTTACAATTTCAAACAATATACACAGTTGATAATCAACCTCAAACACAAGAGAGAAAACAACAAAGATTACAATGCAAGATAAATGAAAAAAATATTGCAATATAAATAAAGAATAAAAAAGGTTGAGCAGGAAGTTTACCCTCCTAGGTTTAGCACTTGCTAAGAGGAGGGTAGCTATCAGGTTGGTTGTCTTATACAGCCCCAAAGGTGTCTAAATGGTTGTGAAATATGGCTGAGTGGGCAGTGACTGAGGAGAGTCATAAGCAACATACTCTTAGGGACAAAAAGCTAGGGGCCGACCTTCATGCATGGGCGGCAATGCTTGCTGAACTCCTAGAACCCCTGGATGCCCTCCCCACCTGAGCTAAAGGTGAGAGGCTGGGGGCAGAGGTGCAGTGCTAGCCTATGGGTTGGTGCCTACCTTGTGTCATTTCTGTATAGGACTGTGTGGACTCACAGCCCCGACTCATCCTTTGAGTTGAAACATTATCCCTTATGCTTTTTGTATTATTGTTACATGTCCGTTTGGAGCAGTCTGGGGTGAGTGGGGGAGGGAGGGTGTTCTTGTATTATCTTTGAACTACATACTGAGTTGTGTAACCTTGTCTTACTTAAATGCCAATAAGAACTTACACTAAAAAAAAACATTTCAAGAACAACATACCATGAAAATTATATGGCAAAACAAGAGAATGCATCTAGAACAATGCACGAAAACTATAACATTCATTAGAAAATATAACCAAAGCATTTAGCTGGCTGATAGCAATAGTTCACAGAAATAATAAAATTAATTCCAATATGTAAATATTAAATTTAACTGGGTAACAGCTTTTCCACAACAGCTTTTCCATGTGTTTTGACCACTGCTCTTGACCACTGCAGGAGCATCTGAAGCACACCCACCATTTGTCATGTTCACAGAGCGCTCTCTGAAACTGGGCTGATCATTCTACGGAATTGAGACATTGTTCATAAGCCCACACAGGCTCTTCGATCTGCTAAGTTAGCTACGGTGAGGGCCAAGCGTATCACAAAAGTGAGAATGGCAGACGCTCTTTCAGTCATTTAGCAGCAATTCTAATTCTTTGCCTCTTGACATCCATCTCACCCCTGACCTCCTTATGTTGGAAAAGAGGCTGAAGACCTGGTAATCCCCCCAATAATGGTTTATGTAGGTATCAGGCAATTTTATATTCTAGCGTCAGGATATACCTTTGGGGATGATCGTAGTGCTTTACAAATACTGTAAATAAATGAAAAATAAATAAATAAATTCTCACTGATGGTACTCTCAACCGAAAATTCAGTGGCAGATATACAACTCTCACTAGTGATGCCACAATCACTTGCAGCTACTTTTGCCACCCGTGCAACATTCCACCATTGTCCATTGCTAAATTTAACAGCACAACCACCATCACTGACTTCATCTACTAAGGAAGGAGAGCTGTACCTCACTCTACCGTTTATCACTCAGTCTGGATTCCGGCAATTTGACTCGTCCCCAATCCCCTTTATGAAACAAACCTGTTTGGTTCTTTTCACATCATCATGTCTAATTTTGCTAAATAAATGACAAACATCCATTTCAGCCATAGCCTGGTTTATCATTTGAGGTATATCTTCCGTTGAAGATATACACTTAAATTTTGTCAACCGTGCAGATCTTAAAGAATCACAGGGATTGCTTCCCCTTAATGTTTTAAAAGGTGTGACTCCTGTAAATGAATGAGGTGTGTTACGATAACACCAGAGCATGGCTCGAATGGCACCAACCACGTCACCATCCTCAATCATTGCTCCTCTGACACACTCAGCAACAATCCTGTTAGCTCTCTCTACTTGACCATTAGCTTGGAGATGATATAAGCTAAATCTCTTGTGTTTAATGCCTGCATCATTCAAAAATGTCTTCCTCTTTATCAACGTGAATTGCATCCCATTATCGGATACCATTTCTGATGGATATCCCTTTCTTGCAAATACATCGGTGAGAAATGTGACAACAGCTTTGGTGTTCGGTTCAAACACAAACCTGGCCTCTAGCCTCTTGGATAAGTTATTTGTCATCACAATAGCATACCGCTGGTTAACAGGTAAGAGTTGAAAAGGACCCAGAAAATATATGGACAATTTCTCCCAAACCTCTTTAGGAGCTTCAGTCACACCCATGGGAGGTACACAGCACTTGAGACCCTGGTTGTTCTGCGTGCAAATCACACACTTTTTTCACCATTCCTCCACCTCCCTGTCCATTCCTGGCCACCAATAGGTTTCCCTCAAATTAATTTTTTATTGAGAGTCATTCCCAAATGTCCATGATGATTGAAATTAAGGAGGGTGTTCCTGACCAAGTACAGCAGAACTGATTTCTCCCCTCTAAAAAGCAAACCATCTTCCACACTCAACTCAGTCTGAACTTTGTTGTATGATTGTAAACCTACGGAAAGACTACCTTCTCTGGGCCACCCTTGAATTGAAAATTCCATAACTTTATTTAACTAATATCCTTCCCCAGAGCTTCCCTCCAACATTCTTCACTCGCACTTTTACAGTCACCGTCATTCCAAACCCATTTGCCACCAATCAATCCACATCTTGTGACTTTATATCACTAATTCCTTCCATGCAATCACCAAGATGCGGAAGACGTGAAAGAAAATCTCCTCTTTTTTGTTCCTCCCACCTGGAATGTTCTCCACATCAAAATGATGTTCAAGTAATTTCACACTTAGTGGGATATTCTCAAGAACGTGCGATAAACATCGCCAAAATAGGTTAACGCAAGTTTTCATATCGCCGTCTATCGCGGGAAAATAACTCTGTGTTAATGTCGTATTTTCAACACGGCGGTAACATGCGATAGTCTCCCGATAACGCGTCAAATGTCCGCGATAACATTACCGGGACGGCAATGAAAATCAAACCCGAACGCGAAAAAGTTGCGATGGGCCCAACCGCGATAAGACAATCCAGCGAAAAGCAGCGCCAGGCCTGCAAATCACACACGTCAGGCGGGAAAAATCACTACAAAAGCAGGAAAAAAAAACACAAACAAAAACCAAACTACAGCGAAGCACAATGGAGGCAGCCAGAGCAGGTACAGAGGATGGCCAGAACCCCAAAAGCCCCCCGGAGGAGAAGCCTGGGACCTCGGGGACAGGGAAGGGCAAGGACAAGAAGAAGAGGAAGACGCGGTTCAGTCCACAGGAAAACAGGATCCTGATCACGGAGGTGATAGAACACCATCAACAACTGTTCGTCACCTCCACTGTGTCATTGGCAACAAAAAATGCAACATGGCAGTCCATCCTGGACAAGGTGAATGCAGTCGGAGTGCTGAGAAGGACAAAGGAAGAGCTCAAGAGGCGCTGGAATGATGTGAAGCGCAAGACCAAGCAGAAACTCGACCAACAACCAGAAGGCAGCAATGCAGACTGGAGGTGGGAGTCCAGACCCACAGGAGGAGCTGGACGAGATGGAGGAAATGGTGTCCACACTCATCAGTGGGGAGACGGTGGCAGGAGTTGGGGGACCGGACACTGCTTAACATGACCTGACACAACAGCAACAGGGTGAGTAATGACCAGGGACTGGGGGGACGGGGGGAGATGGGCACAATGGCACACATGCACAATTAAGTACAGCACAGTGCACACCCACAATGACTCTGGATCATGTCCCTGATCCCCTTGGCACACTGCAGCACACCTAGAAACAGCAAGTAGGCCCCCGTCGACTATGTGCCCAGAGGGGGCCCTTCCCACACATCACCAATCTCACAACCAACCCATGCATATGTGCCAAACCCAGCAATGCGGCGTGTCTGTGAGCCACACTGACAATGCAAGTGACACTGCATGACGATTAGCATGGCTGCAGTCCGATCATCATGACATGGTGCACGCCACCACACTGAGGTGGCTGAGTGTGGACCACATCCGTAAAGGAGCAGGTCACACTCTGACACATCCACCTGCACAAACAACCCCTGACGTCAACAACACATCTGCGGACAAACCATGCCCCAGAGTCCCAACTCCCACCAAGTCCCAAATTCACCCATGTCTGCAACATCTCAATACTGTATGGGCATAGAAGTCAAAGGCACACCGCCTGAAAGGGACAAGGGGCAGCAAAATCAGAGCTGCAGGGGCGACTCTCCCAAAATGGCACACACACATGACATTCAGAGCACATCAGCATTGACAACAATGTGGTACAAACTGCAACACGTTTACAACAGAACAGAGGACACAACAGGTGCCGCTTGTGTGTAGAAATTGGCCAAGCACATTTGGCATAGCAGGGAAATGTGAGATGTCAATGTACAAGTACAAACACATATCCGTGATGTTGACGAAATGTCCACTGTCCCGCATCAAATAGGCAGCTCCTCCTAAACAGTCACAATGTACATTGTCATGCAGTCTGCATGTGAACTTGTACAATGGTCAACATACATGTGAATACAATGTAACACTGCATCTCCCCTTCACATTGCAGAGGGAGCATCAACACCTCCTGCAGAGCAGCCCCAACAACTCTTCCCTGATGACGATGAGGACATCCCCAACATCGACACCGAAGCCCTCCAAATCCTCATTGACAGCTTCGGCACCCCACCTCCAGGAGCAGGGCAGCCCAGCTGCATCGAGGAGACCCCACCCCCTGCACAGACCACACAGCTGGAAGCACCTACCACCCCGGCTGTCTCCCAGGACCCCCACGAACAACACATGGCCTTCCAACGCCGTGTGTTAAAGGTCCAGGAGAAAATGGCTGATCAGGTGCGGGTGGGGTTCGACCTCATGGCAGCCAAACTTGATGCCATGCATGGGTGTCTGATTCCCATCAGGGACCACTTACAGTCCCTACGGACACCCACAGTCCGCTCCATGCTCTCCAACGATCCATGGCTGACAACGCTGGAGTCATGATACTGAGACAAGAACAACTGTCCAGTCAGAGTGGCTCCAGCGATGTCAGCCGGGAGTTGGGACACACGCGGGGGCTCATGGAGAACATGGAGCGGATGACGGTGGAAAGAATGGCTGCCACAGCTGCACACCAGCGAGACGTGGCTGGGACCTTCCATGCCCTGCAGCACATCGTCATGGCATTGCTGCCTCAAGGCCTTGCGCAGATGAATGCTGCTGCTGCTTCTACATCCACATCTCCGCCCCCTGATGTGTTAGTGCCTCACAGTGCGGCAGGCAATCCACCACCACCCACGTGTGAGGCACATGTGACATCAGAGGATGAAGATGCGGGTGAATCAACCTTACTGGTAAGGAGGAGGCAGTAGCATTCATCTCCGCCATATGGCCTGTTTCTGCTTGGTTCTGCCCTTTGCATCATCACCTTTCACTGTCCTCCGATACACTCTACGACACTCAACTTGGACCTGGACATGGACTGCCATTTTCTGTTTGGTTACCAATGACACAGCGATCAGACTGCGGATTGAACTCTTCCTCTTCCGATGTACTTGTCATTCCCTGAAGGACTCAGGCTGGCCTTCCATGGGCAAATAATGTGAAGTGGGGTTTGCATGGCCCTGTACTGCTCCTGCTGCAACACTCCACTGGATGTGAATTAAACATTCAGAATCGCACAGATGTTTCATGTCTTTGATCATTCAAGTATGAGAGTATGGATGAATGTAGGGTCAGTGATTCCCCCTTACGTCCATGTTGCTCATGTCGTGGGACTTGAGTCACAGGGTGCAACATTGCCGATTGCGGTCCGGGTGGCGTAGACACTACAAGAGAGACACAAGCATCAGTTACTTCCTTGTCCAGCCCAGAACTGAAGCACGCCCAGAGCCCCGGGCACATTGTACCCACCCCTACGCTGGCCTGCCATTCGCCAGGCCAGTCCACTCCGCTTACGCTCAGAGGGGGGGACGACAAAGCTACATGTCCCAGGTCTTCCCTGTAGTGATCTGCTGATCACTGGTCTAGTTGTCAGCATGCCACATCCACTCCCTGAGGGCTGGTTAACACCCACACCACACCCATCCAGCACAGGTGTCACAGGACATGTGACCCTGCCAATAAAAGGGGCCTAGCACATCACATTCCCCACTGCCGGAGATGACATGATAGCGTCCACACCACGAGACCCAATCATAAAGGGTCCATGACTTGTGGTGCACCTGGTTAGTGGCACCCGATGCACTGCGGCCGGCACGGGCCTACCGCCACGGGATGATGACTTGCGGCGCACTGAGTTGGTGGCACCCGATGCACTGCGGCCGGCACGGGCCTACTGCCACGGGACAATGACTTGCGGTGCACTGAGTTGGTGGCACACGATGCACTGCGGCTGGCATGGGCCTACCGCCATGGGACGATGACTTGCGGTGCACTGAGTTGGTGGCACCCGCTGCACTGCGGCTGGCAGAGGCCTACCGCCACGTGACGATGACTTGCGGTGCACTGAGTTGGTGGCACCCGCTGCACTGCAGCTGGCAGGGGCATACCGCCACGTGACGATGACTTGCGTTGCACAGGGTTAGTGGCACCTGAAGAGCTGAGCGGGTGTGCAGCCTGCGATGACGCGTAGGCCTCGATGAGCCGTCCTGCTAATCGTGGTTCGATTTGAATTGTGAGTCCTGCTGGACCGTAGTGCACGCCGAAGGCAGCAGTCAGCACACACATGACTCCGCGGTGTGGTGCTGCAGGGTGTGCTGGGGGCCTGTGGTGCAGAATCCAGCGATCGGCTGAGGAGGATGCACCGGCATGTGGTGGGCCCTCTTGGAGACACGCCGGTGGCGGCAGGTGAGCATTGATGCCTGGGTGCGCAGGGGCGGCCAGTCATCGCTGGGCGGAGGACTGGCCTGGGGACCAGGGCTGGGGTGCAGCAGGCGCACAGGATCACGCAGACACCATTGGTCACGGCGGCAGACTCGTGGCTGGGTGGGGGGCGCCGCCCTTGCTGACATGACCTTGCAAGCGATGATCGTGATGTGCGCGGGTTGGTTTGGGACGTAGCCACCTCGTCTCCAGTGTGAATGTGCCCATTGAAGGTGGTCGGCTACCTGTGTGTAGGCCTATGGACAGGTTGTGGCGGAGACTGAGACACATGCAGAAGTCACTTTGGTG
Source organism: Calotriton arnoldi (assembly GCA_963921515.1). Classification (NCBI taxonomy): domain Eukaryota; kingdom Metazoa; phylum Chordata; class Amphibia; order Caudata; family Salamandridae; genus Calotriton; species Calotriton arnoldi. Next base: position 154,696 of record CAWUFW010015290.1, read on the forward strand.
GTGGATTTGTGACGTGTGCATTCCCACAGTTGTAAGTTGGGGGATTGTGGAGTTGAGGTGTGTGGTGTGTTCAGTTGGTACTTGCCGATGGGCAGTGCATTTCCATGGGGGCCATCCTTAAAGCGCTGGTTGGTGGCGGACTTGGGGACATGTGGGGATCATGCACACTGCCTGGGGTATTTGCGACGACATTGGTGGACAGGCCACGGTGGTCAACTTTTGTATGCACAGTGATGGCATGCGTGTGGTTGCTGTTGCGGTGATTGTGTGCAGTGTCGGCAGGGGGCACAAGTTATACATGTGTGCTGTGAATTGCCCCTAACACGTGCGTGATGCCAGCTATGGCATAGTTCCCTTGCGTGGTCTCAAGATGTTCCTGCGCAGTGTGGGGAGAGTGAGGGGCAGGGGTATCGAGCTGACACACACCGTGATGCTTTCAGGTATGATGAGTCCTGCATGATGTGACCGTAACAGCAGTTTGTGTGGTCGTTACCTTCCTCTTCATTCCTACGACGGTTACGGCCACACGAACTTCTGTTACGGTCTTCTCATGCATGGTTTATCATGCCTGTGAGCATTCCGGTTTGTCCAAGTGCAGTACACTGTACCAGATTAGGCATGTGACTATACGGAAGTTTGACTTCTGTCACCATTTCTCCCACAGGTTTCTGAAGACACGTTGCCCTATTGAAGCTCCCCGTTGGGAATGGAACGCGTTGGCTGAGCTTTTCGTTTTGTTTGTTTGTGTATTTGTAATAAAGTTCTGTTTTTAACCTACTGTTGACTACTGGACTTCATGACCTGGCACACCCACATTTTCGGTTACTACGATCTTGGGTCTGGGGCACGGAGGCATCTAGCATGGCTAGCATTGGGGTTGGTAGCGCAGGTACACTACGAATTGGAACTATCGTGTGATGCGGATACAGGGGCCCGCCGTTGCTTTTGTGGACATGCATCCATGTCATATGTGAGGGAGTTTGATGGGGCTGGCTGTGAGACTCCTCTGACTCCGGCAGTTGTTGGTTGGAAGGTACCAGGGGCCAACAGGTGCAGCACAGCCAGCAGCTTTGTCTGCGGGGGATGTAGGTTGTCCTCTGTGTTGGTACCGTCAGCCTGTGGGCAATGTGGGTCAGGATGCGGTGAATGGTTGTCCTTTTGAGCCTGTGTTGGCCAATGGCTTCCTCTGGCATTGAGTCTCTGGGGCTGGTGCGTTTTAGGGTCATCCGCTGTCATGCACTGCCTAGGTGGTAATCCGAGGGGGGTGGTCCGAGGGGGGGCCTGGGAGTGGTGGCGGTGGGTGTTGTGGCCCTCTTGGTTCTCCGAGCTGCATGATCATTGGCTCCTTGGCATCTGTTGGTCTTCAGATACAGCTCTGGGCTGGGCTCCTTTTCATACTGCAGGTAGTCGTCCTGCTTAACACCAGCAAAAGGCAGGTGTTAAATCCCTGCTGCTAACGCGCCTTATCGCCTGTTCTTGGTTTGCATCGCAGATCTGGCTGGTCGTTGAGAATATCGCAAAGTGGTGTTTTCGTGTGTTTTTGCACGGGAATGCCTACTCTGCATATCATTAGCGTTAGTTGTCGCACTCATCCGTGGCGATGTTTTTTGCGGCAGCTATCGCTGGTAAACTGGCGATATCGGCAGTTTGCACCAGCTTGAGAATAGGGCGATAAATCTATCACCACTTTTGCTGCGCTAAAGTGCCGATAAATCGGCGATAAGTCCTTGAGAATATGCCCCTTAGTCTGACCAGTGTGGCTGTTGCTTTAGTGAAATGCACATTTGTTCCAAATGGGAACTAAAGGTTTGTGGTCTGTGTGTTTAAGAAATGTTGTACCCCACACATAAGCCTTAAATCGCTCAACCGCCCAGGTACAAGCAAGCATCCCAAGAAACACTTGCAGTTGTTCACAATTAATTGGAACAGGTACTTCCTTTATTGCTTTCAGTAGCCCAGGAAGTGGGGCAATACCATTGCCTGAAACAACATGCCCTAGGTACTTCAACACTTTGCTGATGACATCCTGGAAAACAAGAGCCACAGATGCTAGGCCAAACAGCATTCTGCAGTATTGCAATGCTCCAAATGGAATAACAAAAGCAGTGAGGAGTCTAAATTTCTTGGCCAAAACTACTTGATGGTAATTTGAACACATATCCAGTTTAGAAAAGACATTTGCTCCTGCCAATGTAACCATAATGTCTTCAATTTTAGGTAATGGATGGGCATCAACCCAATTAGACTTCGAAGATAAACTTTGCACATATGCTATTTGTTGATCTTTTTATCTGCAAGTACTATAGACAATAACCATAAACAAGATTCTGTAGGCTTAATAACACCCTCAGAACATAGTTGCTGAATGAGTTTTTCCAAACTTTCCCTAACCAGCATTGACACACATTTCAATTTGTGTTTGATTGGAATGCTACCTTCTTTTATGGTTTAAATCTTTTATTATTTTGAAAAGACAAGTATAAGAATAGCCGCCACCTACATTGACCGGCCGGTGGGGATCAGTTGCATTCAATGAAATGAAGAATATAGGGAAAACAAGAGAGAGGAGGGGAGGGGGATAGGCCTACCTTCTTCGGGGTGTGTACTGTGAGTCAAGTGGACACTGTGTGGGTTTCCGGGGGTGGCCGGGGTCAGATACCCTCCTTCGTCCTTGGAGGGAGGAGCCTTAGTAAGCTGGAGCACTCGGAGATATCTCGGGCATGTAAGTTCTGTGAATTCGGTGGATAAGAATTCTATGGTGGTGCCCCATGTTTTGTCGAACTTAGGGAGAGAGCGTGTGAGGCAGGCTGTAATCTTCTCCATCCCCAGTGTTTCCCATAATTTATATAACCAATCCAATCCGGAAGGTATCTCCTCAGTTCCCCACCTAGACAACAGCGCCTGTTTCGCTACTCCCAGTGCTAGGGTGATTGCTCTTCCTCGACAAGATCTAAGAGGGTACATCAAGGCATTGGGGAGTCCTAGCAATATGAAGGAGGGGAATTTAGGTAGGTCGTGTGGTATATGCTGTCTATATCTTAGAGGATTGCATCCCAGTGGCCCTGTATCTTCGGGCATGACCAAAGATTATGTGTAAGGGTGCCCAAATGACCACATTGACGCCAGCATTGCCCATTCCATTCCGGTTTCCATCGAGCTAGCCTCGCCGGCGTATAATACCAATAATGTGCTATTTTTAAAAACATTTCTTTACCAACGGTACTGCAAGAGGAGGCTCTGGCTCTATGTATAATGTCTTGCCATTCCTTGGGGGAGAACTTGTACTCCAATTCCGCTTCCCACCTACGCTGTGCAGGAGACTTACTATGCTGCTTAGGGGCATTTAGGAAAGAATAAATGTCTGACAGTAAGCGCTTTTCGAATGTCCTTGTAATGTACCACAACTCAAACTTGGTCAGGGGGCAACCTGCGTGGGGACACAACTGTGGCTGTTTCACCCAGTGGCGAAGAGCAAGGTATTGCCAGTATGCTTTCTGGGGGATCCCGAAGCCTGTGGTGAGGCTAGCGAACTCCATCACTCCCTTCTCATCAAAGAGGTCTCCAATTTGTTTGCAATTGGCCTCTTGCCAATGGAGATAACCATTACCCACAATTGCCTGGGGGAAGTCCAGGTTTCCTATAAAGGTGGTCAGGGGAGACATAGGGGTTGAGAGGCCGCACGACTCCTGTACCCTATCCCACACTCCCAGGGTGGTTCTCAGGACTGGGGACACATACACCCCACTGGGTTGGTGCCTCAGAGGGAGCCAAGGTACTTTCCAGATGTGCATGCCCCCTATCGAGCGGTCAATGAAGCACCAATGCTTCTCCGACTCCAGCTTGTACCACTCGAGCATATATCTAAGTTGTGCCACCTGGAAGTAGCACTCCAAATGCGGGATACCAAGCCCCCCATCCTCCTGCTTCAAATATGTCAGGTGACGGGCCATTCTCGCCTTCTTCCCTCCCCCGGACAAAGTTACCTATAAGGCGTTGTAGTTGTGCTAGCATTGTGGGTGGCGGTCGTAGCGGCAGTGTTTGCATCACGTATAGGATGCACAGGAGGATGGTCATTTTAATGGCTGCCAGCCTTCCCAGCCAGTTGCAAAAAGAACAATTGATGGACAGAATGCAGAACAATGTCATACATTCACCCCAGTACAGAGATCTGGGCCTAAATCCATCCATCCATCGTCTTCCCAGCCAGGACATAGTGTGCCTCTCCCAGTTCGAGAGTTCTCCCCTGACTTCTGACAAGAGAGTGGAATAATTCACTTGGGCTATCTTATCTAGAGTGGGGTACATCTGCAAGCCCAGGTACGGGACACCATCGGCTGCCCACGCGAACGGGAACTGTGCTGCAAAAGCCTGTTGCTCTGTCTTGGGGAGGGTCAGGCTAAGGGCCTGTGTTTTGTGGATATTAACTTTGAAGCCCAAAGCTCGACTGAAGCACTCAAGTTCCTCCATTAAGGGGGATAGTGAAGTCGCTGGCTGGGTTAAAAACAATACCACATCATCCGCGTAAAATGAAATTTTATGCTCCCTATTACCCATTCTGATCCCAGAGATAGCCGGGTTTTGGCGTATCCTTTCTGCAAATGGCTCCATATATAAAGCGAAGAGTAGGGGCAATAAAGGGCAGCCTTGTTGAGTACCTCTTCTAATACGAAACGGTCGGGAGGTCACCCCGTTCACCTTAATCCACGCCTGTGGGTCCCTATATATGCAGTCCACCCATATCAAGAATCGGTCCCCGGCTCCGAATCTGCGCAAATCCCGTTGCAAGTATGGCCAGTGTACACGGTCGAACGCCTTCTCGGGGTCTATCGAGAGAAGCACCGCGGGTCGCTGAGTACGATGGGTTTTATCCAGCGAATGGCACATCCGTCTCGTCCCATCGTTACAGTTACGGTCTGCAATGTACCCCGACTGATCGGGGTCGATCAGACCTGGCACATAAGGTGCCAGTCGGACAGCCAGGATGCTCGTAAAGATCTTAAGGTCGACATTCAATAAAGAGATAGGGCGGTATGATGCCCAACCTAGCGGTTATTTGCCCTGCTTAGGGATCACAACAACCTCTGCCATGGTCGGGGTCAAGCTACCGGTGTCACTAAAGGAGTTAAATAAACAAACCAGCATAGGGGCCAAATCGTGGGCAAAGGTCTTATAAAAATCGGTCGGAAATCCGTCCTCCCCAGGCGCCTTCCCGGACGTGAGCCCACGAATGGCACTAAGAACCTCCTCCAAGTGGACGTCTGCATCTAAGTTCGTCGCTTCCAGTGGGGGGAGGCCGCCACCAGGACATCCCGCACGTAGTCCTCAGCAGCTTCCGGGTCTAGAGCGTCAGCGCTATATAGATCAGTGTAAAAGGACTCGAACCTGCCTGCTATGTCGCAATCCGCGTGCAAAACTTCGCCTTGGGCGTTTCAAAGTTCTGCAATACGCCGTGCGTTCGTCTGAGCTTGGAGTACGTTTGCAAGGAGTTTCCCGACATTATTACCTCCAGCGTAATAACGCTGTTTGGTCCGCAGGAGAGAATATTCCGCCCGGTCGTAGTCAAGGGCTTTCAGCTGCTGTCTAGCAGCGTTGAGTTGCCTCCTAACCTGTACGGCTCCCGTACGAGGATGGACCCCTTCTAGCTCTTTCACTTGCTTTCGAGGTGTTCCCATTTTTCCCTTCTAACTTTATTGACCCCTGCCGCTATTGCAACAAATCGCCCTTGGATGACGGCTTTGAGCGCGTCCCACAGAAGAGCGACTGAGGACACGCCATCCTCATTAGTCTCAAAATAAGACTTAATTGTCGCCCGTATTTCCTTAATATTGGCTTCATAGGCGAGCAATTTGTAATTGAGCCTCCACGGCCTGTGCCCTTGGGAGCCTCCCTGAATGTGAAGCTCTAGGCTAATTGGCGAATGATCTGAGAGTGCCGCGGTTCCTATTGAGAACCCTCCTGTGGCTTTCGTGACCCTCGGGGAAGTTAAAAACCAATCTATGCGGGCATAAGTTTGGTGAGCCGCTGAGAAGCATGTGTACTCCCTGGCGATAGGGTAACTCTTTCTCCACACATCCGTCAAACCCAAATCTCTCTGTTTTTGCTGCATAATATCCGATAGCGCCACAGTGTGTCCCTGTCTTTGTACAGATCTGTCTAGTTGTGCATCAGGTACTATATTGAAATCACCCCCCAGGACAAGGTCTTCGTCTGGTGACTCCAGGATAGCATTCAAGGTGTCAGTAAGAAACACTTCCTGGTGCTCATTTGGGCCATAAATGGATGCAATGGTATATGTGTGATTCCCCACTACCACCCTCAAGGCCAAAACTCTGCCCGGCACCTCTGCGTGTATACCCAAAACTGAGCCAGAGAAGTGTGTAGCAAACAGGATCGCTACTCCCGCCTTCTTGACCCCAATGAAGAGAAATATTGCCTATCGAACCATCTGGATTGAAGGCGTTTCCAGTCTGTTCTCAGTAAGTGGGTCTCCTATAAGAGGCAGACATCACACTTAGACTCTCTCAATAGTGCCAGAAGCGCGCGTCTCTTAACCGGGGAGTTAAGGCCCTGACATTGAGGCTCAAAATGCTCACTTTAAGGGTCAACATGGGGTCTTATTGGTGGTTCTGATCTAATTTCATGCCCGGGTATCGACAGTGGCCTCCAACCTTCCCGAGTCCCTTCCGTCCTCCCGCCCACCAGCCTCCTATCCCCACCCCATCCCCGAACTGTCCCCACAGCACACACTCTAGCCTGTGATCTCATGCTCCCCAATTGAAGGCCTGACTCTAATCCTACAGGGAATAGCACCGGAGGGTCAGGAGAGGGGTAAGGAAAAGAAGAGAGATATATAACATAAGGTTGAGAGCAGGAAAGTCCCCCTCCATCGCATTCTAAGCACATCAACGTGCATGGGTCTGTGCGTCAGGCGGTTGGTCTTCCTCTCAACGAAGTGGGGCTCCCAGCCCTGGCCGATTTCGATGAGTTTGGGACATTTAAGGAGGCTGACAGGCTCTTGGATGAGTCATCTGCAGGGCTTCTTTAATCAGTCGCTCTTTGGATCTCCAGGGTCGCCCCAGCTCTGTAGCTGGCGGATCAGGGCCTCCCTCTCCTGCTGCTTTTTGAGTTCCGTGGGTTTTTTGGGCTTCCCTCTCCCAGTCCTCCTGCGTCTTCTCGTGTTGGCCTGCCTAAGGGACATCGCAGCAGACCGTTGGCTGCCCTCCGGCTCTTCCTCATCTAGGCTGATGACGAATATTTCCTGCGCCTCCTTCAGGGATCTCACTGTTCGCAGCTCCTTATCCCACGTAAAGGACAAACTGAAGGGGTGGCCCCAGCGGTAGCGTATTCCTTTTTCCCTCAATAGAGAAGTGATTGGCCTCAGAGCCCTCCGGCGTTGGAGAGTAAGAGGTGAAAGATCCTGATTTAGCCAATCTGGAGACCCTCAAATGTAATAGTTGCCTTGTCTCTGGTTGCCTTCATGATAAGTTCCTTCTGTCTGTACAAGTGGAGGCAGGTAAGTATATCTTGCTGCTGTCCCGGGTTCGTCACCGGTCATCCCACACGGTGCGTGCGGTCCAGGATAATCTCTCCATCTCCGAGCTCCGGGCTGCAAGACAGAAGAAGCGCACCACCCATTATTCCAGCTTCCCTCCATCCGCCTGCAATGGCACCCCCTTGATGCGGCTGTTGGACCTCCGGGAGCGATTCTCCAGGTCTCCCAGGTGGAGATGTAACTCTTCGTTGTGATCTCTGAGCTCCAATAGCTCTCGGACTTGTTACGTAATCTCCTCATCTCTGCGGTCGCCTGCTCGCTCGAGGGAGTCCACCTGGTCCCCAATCTCCTGAACGTCCACCTTGAGCTGTTTAACGTCTGAGGCCACCTCATGCCGGAGGGCCGCGAAGTCCTCTCTGAGGGAGCCAAAGAGTTGTTCCAAGAAGCCCCTTGTTATTGGCTCCACCGTCTGGTTGCTCGCAGACTCCCTCTCCTTCTCCACGAGCGACCAGACGGCGGAGCCCGTGCAGCTCTGCCTTCTTAGAGTTAGACTTATGTAGGAGGTCTTTAATTGTGGAGTCCTTCCTTGCTCTGTGGGTGGACATCCCGGTGGCTGATTATTTCAGAAAGGGTGGTGCAAGAGTAGATCAGGGAGCCGCTCCCCCCTTGTGGCTAGTTTAGGTCAATGTCTATTCACCCCACACCAAGCTCCTCCAGCTGACCACCACCTCGTGTCCCCCCGCGGCAGGCCAATGCCCCAAAGGTCCAACTAGGCCACCTCCGAGTCTCGTGGTGAGCCGACTCCGCGCGCTCAGCAGTTCTGCCAATCGTCCAGCTCCCAGGCCTAGGCCCTCCTCACGTCACTGGGCTGCAGGCCTCGCCTACCAACCGTAGCCCGAGGAGCATTCTAGCGGCGCCAACCAAGTCACGGCATTATCTTTGTCTACTGGGGCCTTCACATGCCGCGGGCAGGCTCCTCCAGCCCTGATGCAGTGTCCGTGCTGTTTGGATAAGGCCTCACTCTCAAGGCCTGGTGTGCTGTGTAGCAGGGCCAGTCTCCTCCCTCTGACCCCAGGTCTTCACTTGGGTCACAACGAGCCTCCACCAGGCAGTTATTACTTCTGGCTCACTCAGCTCTGCGCTGCACCTCCGTGCAGCCTCAGGCTCTGTTTGTCTCCCCAACACCAGTGAGCTTGTTGCGGGGGGGCCCTCAGCTCCTTGTGCTCACCTCTTAATCCAGGCACCGGGTCTGCTCCTCTGCAGGCTATGCCTGCTGCTGCACGTTTTCAGCCCCCCCGGGGGCGCGGCCCACCTTCTCTCTGCCTCAGGAGAAACGAGGTGCTCCGGCAGTCATCCGCTGCTCCGCGCCAGCCGGGCCCGCAGATCCGATCAACATGGCGGGGTGTTGGCGGCGGGCCGTATGGCCGGATCTGGCGGCCAAGGAATCCAGCCACTCTGCCGCAAGGAATCCCACCTCTCTGCTTCACCGGCGGCCATTCCGCACTGACCGCGCCTCCTCTCAGTCGGGCGAAGGCCCAAGGCTGTATCCGGCACTTCACTGCCTCACGCGGCCTCCTCCTGCGCTCCTCGCTCCTGCAGGCAACCGCTCCTGAGCCCCGGATCTACGACAATGGGGACCCTCCGGGCATGAAAATTAGAGCGGCTCCATCTCTATGGCACCCGCGACTCCTCCAGAGCCTTTGGAGTCCCAAATCAAGCGGTATGGACGCTTTAATCAGCCATGGCGAGCAGAGCTCCTAAAGTTGGCTGCTACTCCGCCGCCATCTTGGCCACGCCTCCCCCTGCTGCCTTCTTTTAGTTGAATCACATGCTCAAAATCTCGAAGTTACCCTAGTTGATCTTCTAAACCTTCAAATGTTATCTCCAAAATGCTTTGCGTATTAGATGATACTTCTATAACAGTATTTACATCATCAACTCCCAACACTTGCTTCACACACCCAGGTTTAAAAGTTATGTCCAAACAACCCTGATGATGCCAACTAAGGATGTCGGGATACATAAACTTTACCCATAACAGTTTGCCCCTTGAATACTATTGTAGTATGAAAGTAACCTTCCAGATCAATTTTTGTGCCATCATAACTCTGCGGAGTAATATCAGAAAGATACAGCACTTTTTGTAATTTCTTTAGAGATTTCCCTCTATGTGAAAATTCTCAATAGGATCAATAGACTAAGGAATATCCTCCTCCTGTACTTGTTTATACAGAACTATATTGTCCATGCTATCGGTCACTCCATCTCATCTTCATTACCACCAGCAATTATGTTCACCCCATAAGATGATTTTGTCGCCCCTTCTACAAATCCTTCAAAATGTCCAGTGACACAACATTTGGCACATTGTTTACCCATGGCTGGACACTGTATAAAAGATGGCAGATGAAATTGTGATCCACAGCGAAAACAAGAACCATTGCAGACTTTCTTTTTCTGTGCTAAATTAATTTTGTGGCGTTGCTTCCGCTTTGCAATACACACTGCACCCTCATTGTCCTTATTTAAGACTTTGGTTGATTCTCTTGAATCTTGAATACTGTTGGCCATGTCTACTGCTTCTTCTAAAAAATGATTTTTGCAAGTCAGTAACCTGCATTTTTTTATTGTAGCATATAGTAACTAATTGAACTCTGACAAGTTGATCAATAAAAGTCACATTTTAATGCTAAAACTCGCAAAGAGGCCATATACATATCCATGGATTCGTTAGAGGGCTGTTCTCTTGAAAATAACTTATGTCTCCTCACTACTAGATTTGGAGGCCTTGAAAAGTGTTTCTCTAGTCTTTTAAGACCCTCCTCATACTCATCAAGTTGCGCATCCTCATCCTCTGGAATATAAATGTTCAAAAATCTCTTGTCCTTCTAAACCCAAAGACCCAAAGAATGTTCCAATACCCATCTCATTCTATCGGCTTTAAATTTGAACCCATCAATTGAGCCTAAATAAGCATTGAATGCTCGGAACCACTCTTTCCAATGAATAACTGGTTCTCCTGGTGATTGCAGGAATGGTGATGGGGAATTAATCGACTGAATAGTAATGAGTAAAAAAATAAAGGGCTAAATGTACAGTCAATGTTATGGCAGTGTACCAGCCAATAAAACAAATAGGCAAATACTGTTGCAAAAACTGTCTTATAGCATGGGCAGGAATGTTTAGTACTTCAGAATTCAACAATCAGGCAATCCTTTTAAAGGTTAAAAGGCTGCATGGCCACCGGGGACGTGCTCACGCTGATGTGCATGCATGTGACGTCATCAACCCGAAGTCAAATAATGCTCCGCATAACTTTAGCCAAAATAGTAGCCACCCTGCTTCCGTAGATAGACCCACCTCAATTATTTCTTTTTTTTTTACTGCCTTGGGTCACTTACTGCCACGGCTGTGTAGTGGCACAAAACGCTATGTCAGCAGTGCCGCCCCGCACAGGTAAGAGTGGTGGGAAGGGCGGTATCGGAGTCCGGGAAGTCGGCATATAACGGGATAAGTTAAATTACATTTTGAAAAAAATAAAACCACTTACCATGTGCTCGCCGCTGGGTGAAAGCGGTGGCAGTGACCAGAGCATGCGCAGGCCCGGCCCGGTGATCGGGGCCTGTCAGGGATGGGGATTCTGGAGAGACTCCCCCAGGCTTGTGTGGGGAGTCTCTGGATGCTGTTTCTTGCCCTGTCTGCTGCCCTCCAATTATGGGGACCACCAGGACCAGTTCGCCTCGCGGCAGGAGCCGTGTCACGGACCAGCGCCAGCCGGCGCTTTAAAGCTCGCTCTGGACGCTGTTTCTTGCCCTGTCTGCTGCCCTCCAATTACGGGGACCACCAGGACCAGTTCGCCTCGCGGCAGGAGCCGCGTCACGGACCAGCGCCAGCGGGCGCTTTAAAGCTCGCACAGGCTCCCACAGCGCGGGACGCGCGCGGGCGAAGCCCGGGCCAAGGGCGGGCCCGTCCACGCCCGTCGGAGTCAGGAGCGGGCAGGGCTGGGCCCCCCCCTAACATCTGCTTATGTGGATAAAGGAGAGCACTGATAATTGCTCATCTAAGCTGCAGGTACAGCGGCGCCAGAGGTCCTGATTGGATGTTTGTTATTTGTGAGGCTAGGTTTCTATCATGAGTATTCGTAAGGGGGTAGCTGGGACCTTGGATGCTTTTATCATAAGGGCGGAATCTATGTTAAGTCTCGAGATTGAGCTTACCGAACGACGGTTGTTGCTAGACTCTCTCACTGCACATAGACGACTATCATTAGGTCCCCCCTTTGCTGGTGGGGCCCCACAAGATTGTATGCCTGTAAGCCTGCCTAACCAGCCCCAGTCCCCTGCCGTACCTGTGGCAGAGGTGTCAGAGGCGGTCATATTGTCTCCCGTTACCCCTAAGTCCGCATCAAACGGGCCGTCTTTAGGCACAAGGGCAAGGACTACCAAAACCCGCAGTAAGGAAAATAAATACACCTCAACAGTGGGGAGCAAGAAGGGAGCCAATACTAATGGCTATAAACAGAAACGACAGGGGTCTGGAGCAGCGAAGACACAGATGGTTCAATTCTGTTCTATTAGCACTCAGACAGACATTGCTTTTTTGCCATCAATTCAGAGTGCCTCTGTCACTGCAGCTACTGTTTCCGCTGTTGCAGGAGATGTTGTTTCTGGCTTGGACATTGTTATGGATACCCTGGACAAGGCTTTTATTCGGTTAAAAGAGCATATGGATACTAATTTTATTTCCCTTAGGGAGCGGGTTGATCGGGTAGAAACTACAGTGATTAATCAGAATAATCAAAAGGAGTTCTTGCAGAATACTGATAGTGCAGGGGGTATTGCCCGCTTTAACAGCGATGGGCACTAATCCTACTTCACTTACTGCACATATAGGCTTCCCTCTTGGTAACCTATGTATAACTTGTAGGAATGTTAAGGAGCTGGTTGCTCCTTGTCAGACCAACGTGTTGGGTTGTAAAGTAGTCCACCCCACAGCCCCTAATATATATTACACAGCAGGTACTCACCAAAAGCTACCTACCACCAGCGCGCCTGATCCTGTGGTGAATCTATCTACAGGTACCTCAAAGCCAAATAATGGGCTCGTGAAAACCAGGGGTAAGGGTGGCGGTGATACCAATGGGGAGATTTTAGGCCTACCTCCAGAGGCTTGTCCATATGTTGTAGTATTAGCAGGGGTCCCTACCCTTGAGAAAGGTAAGGGGGAAACGTGGTTACAGTTGAGAAATAAGTGTGCGGATTGGTTGTCTAAACATGGGAGGTTCGGGGTGGCAGACATGCATAACATCATTATGGCTAGAAGGGTAGGCTGGGTCGGTATGACATCAAAAAATATCGAGGGGGACTGCATAGTGGTCAACTTTCGCAGCCCGCTCGTGGCTAGATCAATTTTGAGGGCCCAGGAAGATCTTGCCTTGAATTCCACCAGTATCTGTGCACTACCCTTGGGCTACTTTTATAAGCCAGCTCCAATACCTTTGCCTATTGATGCCCCCTTTCCCTCAGTGGGTAACAGGTTTTCCCCCTTGTCTGATCTTGACAGCCAGGGTTGACTAATCTTGCACACGTTATCTAGTGAAGATGGCCCCCCTTTATCAGAGACATGTCAGCACACATACACACAGTCGCCTGAGTCATTGAACCCTGCTTTACATGATAAGGTTAGTCCTTTAGTGGCTAGTGGGGAGTTACCCTGCAATCAACAGAGTTTAACCTACATCTGTAGAAGAAGCCCGTCTATAAAGAGAAGGGAAACCCTTAACTGTCATATCATTAGCTGGAACATTGCGGGTCTGAGAAGCAAAAAAGAGGATCCCAAGTGGCGTAAGATGCTAAAAGATTATGAGATAATTAGTTTACAGGAAACCTGGGATACGGAAGATAATTTCTGGGTAGATGGGTTTCATTCATATAGTGTCCCCGCGCAGCCGTCTGCCTCAGGTAGAGCGAAGGGGGGTCTTTTAATGCTCTTTTCCCTAAAATTAGCATGGGTTCATAGGAGGGTGGATGTGGGTTCCCAAAATTGTTTGGCAATAGAATTTAATGCACACAACTCAAAGAAATGTTTGTTTGTTAATTTTTATAATTCTGGTGTTATGTCTTTGGTAAATGAACATTTAATTAATCTGAAACTTTTTTAGATGCGTACCAAGAGAAACAAACCACTTATTATTCAATTATAATTATGGGAGATTTTAATATTCATGTTTGCAAACTGAACTGTCAGGGGATAATTATTTAGGGCCCCTGAACTTTCAAACCCCTCATTTTGAACATACACAGGCGGGGGAAAGTCTTGAGGAACTCTTAGCAGAAGCTGATCTTTATGAACCAGGTTTTCCCGTCACAAAGGAAAGGATTCCTACTTTTAAAGCGAGAGGTATAGATACCATTATAGATTTTATTTTTTTCTCTCCTACACTGCTGTCTCAGGTAATTTTTTATAATGCAAAGTGGACTCATTTTAGTGACCATAACCCTGTTATTCTTGTCTTAGACAATGGTTGTGGTCTAAAAGGGAGGTTGGAGAACCCAGGGGGTGCAACCCGTCTGAAAACATCTGACCAAGGACGTAGACTAAAATGGGCTAAGGTAATCCAGGACCAGTTTTTCCAGGAGTTATATGATAAGGCAAGGGATTTGTTCGAAACCTGCCTTGATAACTTTGGGCAGGGGGCGGGAGTCCTTTTGTCCTTTGAGGGCATTTGTGCTCAGGTGAAGTTAGACCTCTCCCTACCTATAAGATCTGGGAATTTCCTGGGAGAAAGATGGTTTGATAGGGATTGCTCTGAGACCCACCGTAAACTGATAGCTGCACTTAAAAAGGTCCCACGTGATAAAGACCATGTTGCTAGGCTAAGAAAGGCATATAAATTTGCAGTGGTTAAACGGAAGAATGAACTTAAAGAAGAAGCCTGGAATGCACTTCTATCGGTGGAGGTCCTCAAGGATAGCTCTAGATTCTGGGCCATTATTAACCAACCTGCCGTGTCAGGGTTTGAGAATTGCTTTGTTGATTATAATATTACAGAAGATCAATGGCTCGCACATTTTGAAGATATTTATGAGTCCACTCCTAGCCTGGATTCATCTGATAACCTAGATCCCTGCAGGGTCTCTCCCATTATGGTTTTTGACGCAGGTGAAGTGGAAATGGCCATTATGCAAATGGCCAGTAATAAGGCCCCTGGACCAGATGGTGTCCCAGCAGATCTGTATAAACAAAACCCATCGCTCTGGGCTAAAGTTTTGACGAATGTCTACAACAGGGCTAGTCATCAGGGTTTTCCGCCATCTTGGTCGACGTCTATTATAATCCCGGTCTTTAAAAAAGGCCAGAGAGGGGACCCACGGTGTTATAGACCAATTTCACTTATTGACTCTGCAGTAAAGGTTTTAGGGAGAGTGATTTTAACAAAGTTAATGGACTGGTTGGATGAGAATGATATTTTAACTAATCTCCAATATGGATTTAGAAGCGGTAGAGGCACTCTGGACCAGTGCCTTAATTTACATCTTTTAGCAGGAAAATACATCATAGCCAAAGAGGGGTCGCTTCAGTTAGCTTTCATGGACCTCTCCTTGGCTTTTGATCTGGTAAACAGATCTAAGCTATGGCTTGTCCTGCTAGATATGGGCATAGACCCAAGCTCAGTTTACTTCCTGGCGGACCTCCATAGTGATCTTTCGGCAAGGGTGAGGGTGAGGGTTAACCACGGCATTTTAAATCTGGTAGAGGCGTACGTCAAGGCTGTATATTAGCCCCATTACTTTTTACGTTGTATATAAATAAGTTGGGCAAAGTTTTAGATTTAGCCAGCCTGGACATACCACGAGTAGGGGACAGGGTTATCCCTGTACTCCTATACGTGGATGATGCCGTGCTACTTGCCCGCACTGCTGTAGGGTTACAAAGACTTTTGGATTCCTTTGGGGCTTATATGAATTCGTTGGATCTCGTGGTCAATAAAGCAAAATCACAAGTTATGACCATGGGCTTGAAACCGAGGAAATCCAAAACCCTGTTCTGTGAAGGTACTGAGCTGACTCTGGTTAGTTCCTTCACTTACCTAGGGGTAGTCTTTGATGAGAGGGGATCTTGGGTACCCCAACAGAAAGTTAAGAATAACATAATGGCTAGGGCTACGGCTGCCGTGCATGGATTTGCCCAGCGTTTGGGAGCCAAACCAATTGATGCTATGTTGAACATCTACAGGTCAAAATGCTTGGCCATCGCTTTATATGGCGCGGCCATCTGGGGTTATAAGACGATGGAGGGGGTGCAGGTGTGTGAAAACAAGTTCCTGCGTTCCCTTCTGTCGGTCCCCCAATCAACCCCGACTTTCACAATACATCAAGAAATGGGAGTGGGTTACGTAGGAGATCAGTTGAAGTTGGCCCCGGTGGTTTGCTGGCTCAAGACCTGGCTTAACTCAGATTTAACCCTGAATCACATGATTTTAAAGGATTGTGTTTCCATGGATCGAGCTAACAATATTCCATGGCTCGCCTACGTCAAGTCCGCTTTAATTAAATTAGGGCGGCAGGAATTATTTGACCAGCCTGACAAAATAAAGAGAGAGGACCTGGCATGGGTTAAAACACATTTCCTGAATGGGCTGATGGTGGAGCGGGAGGAAATTGAGCTAAAAAAATCCACTGTTAGAGCATTTTTCTTACTGAAAACCTCCCCCCTGATTGAACCCTATTTGAGATGGGTTACGAGGCCCGCCCATCGTGCACTTTTAACTAGGTTCCATTTTAATTTAATTCATTTCTCCCTAGGCAACCTGCAAGGCTGGGGTAGGCCATGTGACCTGGGTCCTTGTACGTGTGATGATTTCTCAACCCAGGACACATTGCATTTTATGATGTTTTGTGAATTTTATAGCGTTATTCGTAGGAGGTTTTTGATCCCAATTTTGAAGGGAAAGGGTTTTATTCAGGCGAAACCCGCCTTGTTTTATCTCCAGCTGCTGAACAATCCGCAGGAAACTTTTTATATTGCCAGTTTTCTAGTTGCTGCTATGAGATTGAAAAAAGCGCGGTTCCACCCGATACCCTACAGAGTTACTACTTAGTTTTTATTACCTGGAATTATTGTGTTTTTCCTGTGTCGATCTTTTGATTTGCTTGCGTATGGTAGCCCTGATTTATATGTAATTGGTTGAAGTTTGATTTTATGTGAATCTCCCTTTTTTATTAGATTGTTTTTATTTTGATGAATTGGATCTGTGTCTTTTTAAGTGTTTTAATATATTGTACTATGTGGTGTACTTTTATGGTTTTTAGTAACCGAAATAAAGTGGTTTGATGATGATGGTGTGGGGAGTCTCTCCAGTACGATGGAGTTCACCAGTTACAGAACGAAGCATGTTGTATTGGACAGGTTGCAACAGGATCCGCAGGGTTGTTGGGCAGTGGGGAGGTGGGAGTTTGGTTGGAGACACATGCCTACACTTAATGGGTGATGATGCCAGAATATTGGCCCCCTCCTATCGCCTTATGATGACCTAGAACATCAGGGGCATGGCTGCACCATAGAAGACAAGGGCTGTGCACTCTTACCTCACACAACTTCGCATCCACATTGCGAGAGACACACTTGGTGGTGGAGGAATTGAGAAATCTGCAAATGTGCTGGAAGGGGAATGTTTTGAGTACGGCCCACTCAGCTTTTTCAAAGGGTGCTAGTCTGGATTGCTCCTGGGGTTCCTCATGTGGTGCATGCACAGACAATAATCCACGAGGGTCTCTATGTAGTCTTGGAGGGGCTGCTAGATGGGGACCCCCTTCTCCATAGTGGCACATATAGTGCCACTATGGAGAAGGGGGTCCCCATCTAGCAGCCCCCAATGTACGACACGCCAACTTCTTGACTGGATTGTCCCCAGTCATGTTGCTGCAGCCCAAGGTACTGTGTGTTTGGGCGGGCGATTACAATTGCGTCCCCGATGCAGCACTTTATCGTTCTACCCATGGAGGAAACGCTGTGCCTGCAGGTGGCTCGCCACTTTCGGGGGTGGATTGAAGACATGCGAATGCATGATTTGTGGCAGCTACAGCACTGACTACCAGGGAGTACTCATTTTACTCCCCGGTGCATGACATGCACACACAACTAGATCTCTTCCTCTGTAGTGCTGAGCGGTGAGGGTGCGCGGTATCTACTGACTATTTAGTGGCCACTGTCTCCAATCAATCGCCACTGCTATTCATGATGTGATGGGGCTGGGACTTAGCGGTGGTCCCCACATGGAGATTAAAAGTGGAGGTTCTGTTGGACCCGCCATTCAGAGAAGTCATATCGTCGGGTATTACACAGTACTTTGAGCAGAACGCGGGTTCTGCGATGTCCTGTGCTTCAGAGTGGGAAGCCCATAAAGTAGTCATGCAGGCAAATGTATCGCTATCATGTGGGACGTGAGGGGAGCCTTGCTCAGAGAATTGTTAGATATAGAGAGGGAGCTATGAGACATTGAAAGAGAGACCCCGAGATATGCAGAAAGGGCACAACCACTCCGGGAACTTCAACAGTGTCACCAGGAGCTCAGGCCAGGCTTGCAAAGCTTGACTACAAAAAATATGTCACTCACTTTCATGGTGAGGGGGACAGGGTGGGTAGACACCCCGCTCCCCCATCAGGGCCATTCGCACTGCAAAGGGAGGGGGAAACCGCGTTTACAATGCTGTCATTACATCGCAAGACTATTACAACGCGATCCATTTACATCGCAAGTCATTACAACGACTTGCTGTAGGGGGCGCTGAGGTATTGGAAATGAATTCCAACACCTTCCCTACTGTTGCGCAAACTGGAGTAGGAATAGTAAATAATACTATTCCTAAGTCCAGCGCGCCCCCTACAGCAAGTCTTTGTAATGACTTGCGATGTAAATGCATCGCGTACTAACAACGCGGTCGTTGTAACGACTTCGTTGTAAAAGCACGCGATGTAATACATTGCGTTGTAATGTGCTATATTCGGACGGAGGACTAAGTTACTCCCAAGCTGACATTAATGCAGCATTAAAGACTTACAACAATGCCCTGTGTGGAACACAAGATGTTACTACACTGGACCAGATCAGAAATTACCTGCAGGAGATTTCCCTCCCCTGTCTGGGCCCGCTCCAGTGTGTGGA
Source organism: Calotriton arnoldi (assembly GCA_963921515.1). Classification (NCBI taxonomy): domain Eukaryota; kingdom Metazoa; phylum Chordata; class Amphibia; order Caudata; family Salamandridae; genus Calotriton; species Calotriton arnoldi. The sequence goes on from CAWUFW010015290.1 coordinate 173,352, forward strand.
GCTGGAGGTACCCCTTCAAGGAGAGGAGATCCATGAGGCCATCTCTTAGAAGGCACGTAACAAAACACCTGGACAGACGGCTTACCAATAGAATATTACGCGTTGTTCGCCACATTGCTAACCCCACATCTGCTAAAACTAAACGAGGAAGTGAAGATTCTTCCACCCACCCTTATGGAGGCCTTGACTACAAGATATTGGGGAAGATCTTGGCGAATAGACTGCTGGCAGTTGTGGGTAAACTAGTTCACTCAGACCAAAATGGGTTTATATCAGGGCATAACACATTTATGAATATCCGTCATCTATTGAACCTGATGAGGTCATCTGAGGGAAGTAATGAGAATAGTTTAGCGGTGTCCCTTGATATAGAAAGGCGTTTGATTCCTCGGCTGGAGCTTTTGGGTTCTGGAGCATCTGGGCTATGGGCCTGAGCTTTCTGAGGTGGGTGCAGACTCTGTATTGTAACCCGAATGCATGTGTCAAAAGCGGTACATTCATACTGGATAGCTTTGGCATACTGCGTAGCACTAGGCAGGGATGCCTGCTGTTGCTGCTAATTTTTGCACTCACCATGGAGCCCCTGGAAGCCTGGCCTTGCACTAGGGTGGAGGAATGGGGACTGCGGCAGCGGATAATTGGCATGTTGTGTCACTATACGTAGATAATGCCTTTATTGACCGGTGGGATGCCGACGCTTCCTTAAGACTCCTCATGTCATGCTGATGCTGAACAGATTTGGGGACCTATCGGGCCAGCACATGAATTGGGCCAAATCCTGCTAGTTCCTGCACAGATGTATGGATGAACGTGCATGCGAGAACGTGATGCCCAGGTGACTGAAGTGGCAATTCAAAACGCTTCGATATCTGGAGGTGAACGTATATTACTCCGATGCAAACTTATTGAGCAGAAATTTAGAAAGGGCGGTTGTGTCAGCTCGTGGCTCTCTTCCCTTCTGGCTGTCGCTCCACCTGTCCCCCTTGTGTTGAGTGCCAATCGCGAATATGTTGATATGATTACTATATCTGTTTTCTGCTTTGCCCCTGCTGGTACCGGAATATTTCTTTAAGGGATTGAATTTGATTCGGGGACTGTGAAGGAAAAGGGCTGCAACAAGGCAGTAGCCCCTGGTGGATGGCAGCCTAGGAGAACCGGATTATGAGCTGTACTATGCTGCTGCCCAGCTACAGTGGCCAATGCGCTGGCTGGGAGCGGCACCTTTAGTGGAGCGGGAGGCTGTGCAGCATGCCATGCGGTGGGTGCTGGTCTTGACGTGGCTGTGGCAGGCCGCACATCCGAATCATCCAGAAAGCAGGCTGATGCAAGAAGCACGGAAGTGTTGGTAAAAGTATGTCCGTGGTAGGGGGCCCACTGTATGCGCCCCAATTACCAACTCAACATCTGCCGTCTATAGTGGATTAATCTGACCAGAGTGCCGTACGCATTTGGAAGGAGGTGGAGGTGTGACTAGCTGACGATTTCTACCAGGAGAAGCTAATGTGAATGTTTTTGGCTAGGCGTGATGAGTACAGGATACCAGTGCAGCGCTTCCTGGACTAAAACGCCATCTGACGTGTGGGATTAGGGCTGAGGAACTAAAGATGTCACTCCTGATGTAGGTCCTAATTACACATGGCGATGTCCACGCAGCAGTCACAGTGATTTACTGCGCGCTACACACCCATCGCTGTGAGGCAAATGCTACCAGGGATGGCCAAAGGGACAGCGGTTTTGGGCACCAAGCTCTCTGACAAGCAATAGGTGAGGGCTATGGCACATGTGAAAGGGGTGTACAGGAACCTGCATTTCTGATATACATAATTTAACTACTTACACCAGACATACATGACACCACAAAGAATACATTGTATATTGCCAGGGGCTCCCTTTGAGTGCCCGCACTGCCACACACAAACCGCAGACATTTTGCACATGGTGTGGGATTGCCTTACCCTTTGGGAGGCATACAGGTGATGATGGAGGCACTGTCAAAGGTGGTGGGCCATGTGGCGCCTCTCACCCCACTGTCTATTGGGCATACAACTCAATTCCACCAGGGATAAGCATACCAGCAGGTGTGTTGCGCTGGCCCTAGTACTCTTTATGAGACAGATATCAATGTCCTGGAAGGCCAGCTCGGCACCAGGGGATGGGGCGCTGGCAGCGGGATCTGGTGAAATGGACCAAGGTGGAAGTGGATGTGATGACTAGACTCCTTCAATGGGGTGGTGGGAGTGCAGATTGCACAGTGTGGGACATGTATATCCTGAAGTTAGAGGCGAAGGATGATGAGAGGCCGTCATGAAGGGAGACATAGCAGATTCATGCATGTTGACTTGGGAAGTTGCTTATGATCTGTAATTTCTTGCATTGAGCTCCTTTGCTTTCATTGAGTTCTGATGGGAACCCTGTGACCCGCCTCTTCCGGATAGGGTGGATCTGCTTGTAATTATGTGCCCTGATGTTGCTGTAGTGCCTGTGATGAAGGATGAGCATTGATTTGGGGAGATGTGTGATCGCCCGATGTTAATACATGAATGGACTGGGAGAACTTCTGCGTTGTGAACTGCAGGTAGTGCACTCCCCCCAGAATTGTATTAGTGTTTTCTTATTGTAAACTCCAATAAAAAGATGTAAACAAAAAAAGAAAATCAATTCTGATGCTGTAACTTCTGATTTGTACAATATATTTTATCACTAGACATTCAATGCTGAATTTGTATTTTTGCTTATTACCTGTTCATAAAAATGTGTATAAAAACCCCAGGTTTTGCGAGTGAAAAAGAGACTTATTGCTTTCTGAGACTCTGCCCAATTTATTACAGAGAATTAAATGATTTACTTTTCCTGTTAGAGATGCTGTTTGTTTCTATTATGATTTGTGCTGTTCATTGGGACTTGACCATGTACTCTGTATTTGCGCCTTCATGACATATATTTGAATTTCTCTGTGCTGCTTAATTGAGATTTTGTAATGGAACCCTTTTAACTTTTTGCCTGATCTAAAATACAGTTATTGAGTGACCCCAGTTACTTATGTTATTATTCAACTACACTAGTGTAGGGCATGACGTTGAGGAGGGTGTTCTTTATTGCAAGATCAAGGGTGATGGAGCAGAACTTCTACGGTAAATTGGGGTGATCTGAATTTTGGGTGCATTAAATTTGTAGCTTGGGGTTCTGCTCACACAAAAAAGGCAGAAGAGGAAGGTTGTGTAAAAGCACCTCCTCTTTCTTAGGGATCCACCAAAAGATTCCAGAGTTTTACTTGTCCTTAATGCCCAAACTGCAGTTTCATGGAGTTTTTTGGGACATTGCTAGTGCTGGAGACTAGCGAAAAGTCAGAGAGTGTGTTTGTGAACCATTTGGAGTGTAAGTATGAACAGGGTAAACTGATTTGAATGTGGTGTATGCATCTCTGATGTATGTTGGAGTTTGTGCTTGAAAATGGATTTCTGCTTCTGTTGTAAGTTGTTTGGATGTGTGATGATGATTGTGGACTCAATGGTTGGTTTATCACTGTAGTGTTGATGTACTATTATCCATATTTGAAATTGCATTTGAAGTTCAATCAGTTATATTGTTTGGTTTAGTTATCTGATTCATCAAAATCCAAGATCTTGAGATATATTGACTTTAGTTCTCTGTATAAGGTGGTGCATAGCGCGAGGCACCACGTACACACAGACAGGGATGTTGAGCTAATGAGTTTTCCTTTCTAGGCTGTGTTTTTAATTTGCGTTCGTGTAACTTGCTCTTGAGTGCACAGAAGCAAGTGTACTGACTAAGATGGATTGTCGCTGGATGGATACTTATTGTAAATTGAGGTTAAAACAGGGCTTTCTGTTTTCTGTTCTTGGTTTCAAATTGTGTTCTGGATTTTGAAGTTTTATAGATGTGATTGAATAGTCCTACTTGATTTGCTGACTTTGCCTTCCTACTTAGGGTAAACGCACAGGTTTTTTGTGAGTTTATTGACTTAAAAGAGGCTTTACAATTGTTTTCTGGTTTACAGAGAAGATGTGCTGTGATTGGTTAGTCAACCATGGAGCCAAGCTGCGACTGGTGAGACATCACCACAAAGCTTTGCTCTGATTGGTTAGTTGCTGATGAAGCTGCCCTCTGATAGATTGACCTTTGACAGAGCCACACTGTGGTAGGTTGTTGTTTGCTAGTTCGTTTGTTGATATTTTGAGGTGATTTTGATTTCATTTTAAGTGGAAACAGTAGTGGCTGTATTATAAAAGCCTATGGTTTCTGTTATGCCTCCTATGGTGGGTCAGAAATTATATGCAGAGGGGATGCCTGCATTTGAAAAGATGACGGACTTTGGGTTTCACACATGTACCTGGAGCTCTGAATGGCATGATTATACTGCTTCTAACAAAGATTTGCAATTTCCTTTAGAGGGCACATTTAATACTAATAAGTTAGATTTCCTTAGATGGACTAGGTATGATATGAAGCCTATGCCCAGACCTACACAAATTGAAGCTCTAAAAAAGTGGGATTGAATGGCAACCAAGAAAGAGAGAAAGAAAATGACTAAGCAGGTGCAGGGCTCATTTAGACAGTGGCTCGAGAATAAGTTGGACAAACAGGAGAAATGCTGGTGGGAGGATATGATCGAGTTTGTAAAGATGTTTTCTGATATAGTTAAGGAAGCCAATGATAAAGATGAGACAAACAAAAAAGAGAAGCAGAATAATGATTATGATGAGGAAGATATTTTTTATAAATGAGCCTTTGAATTCTCTACCACCTTCAAGAAACATAGCAGAGCGAATGACCCCAAGAAAGATGGTGTCAATGGATTTGTGTCTGCTTGAGTGATGGTTTTAAGGCCAGTAATTAGCAATCACATCCAGTCAAATGGATGGTCTTGGCAGACAAAGGTTATAGATAGGATTTTGAAGCTGGCAAAATACAGTAGTGATTATGTTGATGCAAAGCAGAAAAGAATTAATGAGAAGTTGATGACTGTCCAGACAAAGCAATTCGAAAAAGGATCTCAAATTGAATGAGTTCAAATATGAGTAGAGTGAATCAAATGCAGATCCAAGGTGGTGGTAGAGGGGATGGTATGAACGCAGATGTTGAAATAATGAAAAAGAATACAACTTCTCAATTTTGTAGGAAAATTGGGCACTCGAAGATGGAGTTTTGTTGAAATCCTAATGGGATTCGGGGAAATGCATTTACAATTTCCACAAATGCAGAGAGATAATGCAATGGTTCTGAATATGCAAAATTCTGAACACAATGTGTAGAGTCAGAAATAATTCTGAATGCAGATGCCGTCTACCCCAGTGATACAGCAAACCATGAGAAACAAGATGCCATATTGTGTAGGGTACCAGCAGAATCCATTGATTCTTGAATGATGAGTTGGCAGAGAGCAGTTCAGAATGACGGCTCCTGAAGAAGAGTAGGATTGCTTACGTGGTGCAGCCCTACAGGTAGACCAAAGTGGCCCATATGTTGACAGAGAAGTCAATGACATTTCTGTTTCATTTTTTATCAATATGGGGGCTACCCATTCTACCGTTTGTTCTGTGGAAGTCCCACACCTACCTCTCTCAGGAAGAGAAGTCCAAGTTCTAGACTTCTGTAATAAACAAATTGTTAATTAGGTTACAGCAGATATTCTAGTTTAAATTGGTCAGGTGAGGAACAAGCAACAATTTATTTTGTGTGATTCAAGTCCTGTGAACTTACTGGGAAATAACATGCTCTGCAAAATGAATTTTTTGATGTATTGCAAACTGCAAGGTGTTGCAATTGATGTACTAGGTGAGGATTCTATTTTCTAGATAAATTCACCACAAACAAGAGTTTAATTATTCCCAACTTTAACAAAAGCAAACCTGCCTTTGGATTTAAGACATACTGTCAAAGATGAGGTAAGGTATTTCACTGGAAAAGATATTGGATTGACTCAAAGAGCAAAGCAAATTAAAATAAAAGTAAAGCCAAGTGCAATATTTCTGAAAACTAGACAATACAGACCTACAAAAGAGGCAGAAGAAGGAATTAAACCAGTGATTGAAAAAATGATCAAGCAGGCAATCCTCCGGGAGGTACTTGGTAGTCCTTGTAAAGCTCCTGTGATGGGAATTAAAAAGTTGAATGCTAAGTGGAGATGGTACAAGATCTCCGCTTGAGTTCCGTGTTGTCCAGTGGTACCGAATCCAGCACTGATTTTGTTTCAAATTCCATCAGGTGCAGAATGGTATTCAGTTATCGACTTATGCCAAGCATTCTTTTCAATTCCTTTGCATGAGGAATCACAATTCCTTTGTGCATTTCAAATTTCGAATAAAGTTCTGGTGTGGTGTAAGATCACTTGAGAGTATACTAAAAGTGGTTTGATTTTTTAGCCAAATCCTGAAGAAAGATCTAGAGAGTTTTAGGTGGTCATGCAATTCAGTCTTAGTTCATTATATTGCTGACTTATTGGGCGCATCTAAGACAAAGGCAGACTGTAAGTTTGATACAATTGCCTTGTTGAATCATCTAGATGTAAATAGACATGAGGTCTTCTCAACTAAAATGTAGATTGTAAGAAGGAAATCATCTATCTTGGACACCATTTTGAAAAAAGTGTAAGGAAGTCTCAAAATAATGCACTTCTGTAGTTCCAAAATTATGCCAAATAAGCCAGCCAACCACCCAGAGGGAGATTTGGATGTTTCATTTAATATCTGGCTACTGTTGTCAGTGGATTCCAAACTTTCAAAACCTTTGGTAATGTTGACAGGTAGTGATGATCAATATCCGGTACCATTTGACAAAGAATGCTCTGATGCATTTGAAAAACTGAAAGAGAGTGCACCCACACTAGGGATGCCTGATTAAAGTCTGACATTTTTTTTTAATGAGAGAAGTGGATGTGCACCTCTGATTCTTACACAGAAAACTGGTGGTCTGATGCACTCAGTGGCTTTCTTGTCAGCTATGTTAGATTCAGTAGCTGTAAGTCTTCCAGGTTGTTTGAAATCGGTTGCAGTTGTTTGCACTGCCATTGAACAAAGTGAAAGAATTGTGATGGGCCATACTTTAATTGCATATGTCCCATATTCAGTTGAAATTCTTTTGATGAGGACACAGCATATAACCACCAGCAGGCTTACTGGCTATGAGCTGCACAGAACATCTCTATTAGGAGATTTAATATCTTAAATCCAGCATCACTGCTTCCTATTTTAGACAGAAGTTGTGAAGACAGGGAAAATTATGATATTGATGATGAGACAGACCACAATTGCGTTGAAGTTACTGAATTATGCAGAAAGCAAGACCAGACACTAAAGAAATACCTTTGAAATCAGCTGATTTGACACTGTTTGTTGATGGTTGGTGTTTCAGAGACCAGTATGGGAAATTAAGAGCTGCTTATGTAGTAGGTTCCATTTCTGAAACTTTAAAAGCATCTTCTCTGACAAATGTAATGTCAACTCAAGTAGCAAAACCATTTGCATTGACAAGAGACAGCGAGTATGGTTTTGGAGCTGGGAATGATTATGGTCGATTGTGGTCACAAAGGGGTTTATGATATCCTCAGGAGCTCTGATAAAGAATATTGCTTACGTATTGGATTTGTTAAAAGCCATACCAAGGCCAAAAGAGATTGCTGTGGCAAAGTGTTTTGTCCATAAGGCTGGAAATGACATGATCACATTTGGAAATAAATATGCTGACCAAATGTTAACATACAGAGCATTGCAGGATGAGACAGTTGTACAAACTAGTAAAAATGATTAAGGGCTTGATTATGAGTCTGGCGGTCCACGGACGACCAGACTCATGGGGGCGCAGCGGTGGTGGTCTCCCAACCACAGAATGTACAATTAGGGCAGTCAGACCCCCATTGCCTGGTCGCAGCCGCCAGGGAACCGCCGTTCCCTGGCAGTGGTGCCGTGGTCCCGCCAAGCATAATACAAGTTTCCTCTCTGCCATGATCTTCATGGTGGTTCCTCCTCCATGAAAACATAAATTGTTTCTTTATGAGTTCAATATAGACTTCTTTGAGTAAAGTTAGAGATTTACAAGATGATGCCCCAGAAGATGACAAAATAAAATGGAGGAGACTAGGCTACAAGAGGAATATCAGGATTTGCACGTAAATGCTAAGCATAAATATGTGTTACCAGATTCTATGTTGTACACAATGTGCTGGAGGGATAGCTGATTGTGGATATTCAAAACATACTGGGAAAATACAGGCTTTCTGAAATTTTGCAGATGGTGTTTGCAGCTGATGTATAACTTTTCATTTGAAAAAACAAAAGGAGAGAGTCAGGACAGTATGTGCGCCGTCCTTGTCCCAATGTAATACTCAAAAAACCAACAGAGACGGGCCACTAGAGAGTGACTAGTTAACCTGAGTAGTGTCTAACACCACAGGAATTGTTTAAAAGAACCCTCACACACCAACCTAGTTGGTGTCATGCTTCATCATTGGGTTCCCAGTCGGGTAGCCGAATGCTACCCAACTGTGCTACGACACCTGATTACAGTGGAGCAGGTTTTTGGTTTTTGTGTGATGATGTTGTGAGTGTGGTGACGTTAAAAATACCTCTGGGAAACTCACTATTCGATACTTTATTCCCAGTGGCCCAGGGTATGTTTAAAACAAGGTGAGATGGATAATATGTCAGAACTGCAAATAAGTGTCTGGATTATCCTTAGGTCAACATGTTTCAGCTCTTCAAAAAATTAGTGGAGCTTTCTTCAGGACCTCTCTATGTGGTGATTAATGTGCGAAAGTGAAAAAGTGAGTGGTAAAAATTAAACCACGTGTGTAACGCATTTTTACACACTCGTTCCAGTGGACGCCGCAGTAGGTTGAGACGTGGGGGAGCACAGAGACCAAAGTACCTAGTAGGAGCTCTTCCCGCCCTGGACTCGTATGGCCATGGAAATACCATTAATTACGAATTTTACTACTGATGGACCGTTACTCATGGTTAGTCCATCCCCACATGTTAAGCACGCCTTAGCGAGTGTGTAAAAATGCGTCACCACACTCACAACATCATCACACAAAAAACAAAAACCTGCTCCACTGTAATCAGGTGTCGTAGCACAGTTGGGTAGCATTCGGCTACCCGACTGGGAACCCAATGATGAAGCATGACACCAACTAGGTTGGTGTGTGAGGGTTCTTTTAAACAATTCCTGTGGTGTTAGACACTACTCAGGTTAACTAGTCACTCTCTAGTGGCCCGTCTCTGTTGCTTTTTGAACTTTTCATTTGAGCAATTAAGTATAAAGGACAGTTACTAACATGTAGCACATTGGCTAATCGGAGGGCCCATTTACAAGACTCCAAGCAGATTTTATTGAGATGTCAAATTGTAATGGTTTAAAGTACATCTTGGTAATTATCTGCTTGTTTTCTAATTGGGTTGAAGCCTATCCCACCAGAGTTTCAGATAGCCTTATAGTTGATGAAATATTATTGAGGGAGATGATATTGCGTTTTGGCCTTACTACTTCTATTGAGACAGATTGTGGTACTCATTTTAGAAATGAGATTTTGCAAATAATCTGCACAGCATTTCAAATAAACCAAAAGTTCCATTGTAATCACCAACCACAATCTTGGGACATTGTTGAGAGAAAATGGCACTCGCAAGAATAAGCTGGCAAGGTTTTGTGCTTCAACTGGTTTAAAGTGGCTAAATGCCCTTCCTCTTGTTTTGATGAGCATGAAAAGTACTCCTTATAGGAAGAGTGGTTTATCATCCCATGAAGTTATCATAGGAAGAGCAATGAGGCTTTCATATGTTCCTTTAGCTGCATCAGTGTCTATAACTGATGACATCGTACTAGATTATTGCAAAGGTCCGGCTGATATGGTGAAATCTGTCTCTCATCAGGTGAAAGTGGCAACAGAAGAATAAAGGGATATTGCCTGTCATTATCTGAGCCCAGGAGACTGGATTGTAATACGGAAACATGTCAGGAAAAGTGACCTAGAGGAGCAATGGAAAGGTCTTTTCAAGCAATATTGACAATGATCACTGCAGTCAAATATGCTGGTGTGCCACAGTGGACGAAGAGTGAGAAAGTTGAATAAACAGTTAAAGAATCAACGATGACACAGATGTAAGTCCACAAAGTCAAGTGCAAATTCAAGGTCAAAGATGATCTGAAGTTCGCAGCGTGGATCCAGAGAGGGATAAAAACAAGGGTGGGCAGAACTCATGTAATCCAGTGTAGAGTAATTACCCAGAATTACCTGAGAATTCCACGAGATTAATCTTAAAGAATTCTGCGTTTAGTGCTATTTTTTAGCACAAAAATGCCTCTTCACATCCACGAGAATGCATTTTGCACTAAGAAATAGTGTTAAATGCAACAGAACATGAATAGCAAGTGTGAACAGCTACCCCGCTCGCTAAATGTGCTCTTGGGGTAGGATGTTCATCCATTTTACCCCTGGCGTTTAGCACTATTTTCTTATTGCAAAATGCCCCCCTCATGCACATAATCACTACGAGAAGGCATTTTGCTCTTGAAAATGTGCTAATTGTGCCGTTGGGGTAGAATTGTCCCCACATCTTACTTCCAGCACCTAGAGCTATTGCAAAATGCACCCTTGCACCCAAAATGGACATGAGGATGCATGTTGTATTAGGAAATAGCACTAAATGAAGCAGAACACAAATAGCAAGTGTAAGCGATTGCTCGAAGTCACTAAATGAGGTTTGCAGTAGGATTGTTTTACCCTAAATTACAAAAACAGGTGTAATCATGTGATTGTTGGTAATTCCGAATCAACAAGTAACACAGAATTACCTAAATTATTCCAATTATGCCAGCATAATTAAAATACCACTTGGGCCTAGTAAAAACTTTGAAAATTTTTAAACATTTGAAACTGGTGAAGACAACAGGCAAAAGCAAAGTAAAGTGGTGAATTTCAGGTAAGTGAAAGCTCTGATGAAGAATCTAAGGGGGATATTCTCAAGAACGTGCGATAAACATCGCCAAAATAGGTTAACGCAAGTTTACATATCGCCGTCTATCACGGGAAAATAACCCTGTGTTAACGTGGCATTCACAACACGGCGGTAACATGCGATAGTACCCCGATAACGCGTCAAATGTCGCGATAACAGTACCGGGACGGTGATGAAAATCCAAACCTGAACGCAAAAAAAGTTGCGATGGGCCCAACCACGATAAGACAATCAGCGAAAAGCAGCGCCAGGCCTGCAAATCACACACGTCAGGCGGGAAAAATCACTACAAAAGCAGAAAAAAAAAATAAACAAACAAAAACCGAACTACAGCGAAGCACAATGGAGGCAGCCGGAGCAGGTACAGAGGACGGGCAGAACCCCACAAGCCCCACGGAGGACCAGCCTGGGACCTCGGGGACAGGGAAGGGCAAGGACAAGAAGAAGAGGAAGACGAAGTTCAGTCCGCAGGAAAACAGGATCCTGATCACAGAGGTGGTAGAACACCATCAACAACTGTTAGTCACCTCCACTGTGTCATTGGCAACAAAAAATGGAATATGGCATCCCATCCTGGACAAGGTGAATGCAGTCGGAGTGCTGAGGAGGACAATGGAAGAGCTCAAGAGGCGCTGGAATGATGTGAAGCGCAAGACCAAGCTGAAACTTGGCAACAACCAGAAGGCAGCAATGCAGACAGGAGGAGCTGGATGAGATGGAGGAAATGGTGTCCACAGTTATCAGTGTGGAGACGGTGGCAGGAGTTGGGGCACTGCTTAACATGACCTGACACAACAGCAACAGGGTGAGTAACCACCAGGGACTGGGGGACGGGGGAGATGGACACAATGGCACACATGCACAATCAAGTATAGCACAGTGCACACCCACAATGACTCTGGATCATGTCCCTGATCTCCTTGGCATACTGCAGCACACATAGAAACAGCAAGTAGGCCCCCGTCAACAATGTGCACAGAGGGGGCTCTCCCCACACATCACTAATCTCACAACAAACCCATGCACATGTGCTGAACCCAGCAAAGCGGCTTGTCTGTGAGCCACACTGACAATGCAAGTGACACTGCATGACGAATAGCATGGCTGCAGTCAATATATCATGACATGTTGCACACCACGACACTGAGGTGGCTGAGTGTGGACCACATCCGTAAAGGAGCAGGTTACACTCTGACACATACACGTGCACAAACAACCCCTGAAATCAACAACACAACTGCGGACAAACCATACCCCAGAGTCCCAAGTCCCACCAAGAACCCAATTTCCCTAAGAATGCAACATCTCAGCACTGTAGAAGCACAGAAGTCAAAGGCACACCGCCTGAAAGGGATAAGGGCCAGCCAAATCAGAGCTGCAGGGCGACTCTCCCAAAATGCAGCACACACACATAACATTCAGAGCACATCAACATTGACAACAATGTGGTATAAACTGCAACACGTTCACAACAGAACAGAGGACACAACTGGTGCCGCTTGTGTGTAGAAACTGGTTAATCACATTTGGCATAGCAGGGAAATGTGAGATGATAATGTACAAGTACAAACACACATCTGTGATGTTGTCAAAATGTCCACTGTCACGCATCAAATAGGCAGCTCCTCCCAAACAGTCACAATGTACATTGTCATGCAGTTTGTATGTAAACCTGTACAATGCGTCAACATACATGTGAACACAATGTTAAACTGCATCTCCCCATCACATTGCAGAGGGAGAACCAACATCTCCTGCAGAGCAGACCCAACAGCTCTTCACTGATGACGAAGAGGACCTCCACACCTTCGACACCGACGCCCTCCAAGAGTTCATGGACAGCTACGGCACCACACCTCCAGGAGCAGGGCATCCCAGCTGCATCGAGGAGACCCCACCCCCTGCACAGACCACACAGCAGGAAGCACCCACCACCACGGCTGTCTCCCAGGACCCCCACGACCAACACATGGCCTTTCAACGCCGTGTGTTAGAGGTCCAGGAGAAGATGGCTGATCAGGTGCGGGTGGGGTTCGACCTCATGGCAGCCAAACTTGATGCCATACATGGGTGTCTGAGTACCATCAGAGACCACTTACAGTCCCTAACGGACACCCACAGTCCGATCCATGCTCTCCAACAATCCATGGCTAACATTGCTGGAGTCATGATACTGAGACAAGAACAACTGTCCAGTCAGAGTGGCTCCAGCGATGTCAGCCGGGTGTTGGGACAGATGCGGAGGCTCATGGAGAACATGGAGCGGATGACGGCGGAAAGAATGGCTGCCACGGCAGCACACCAGCGAGATGTGGCTGGGACCTTCCATGCCCTGCAGCACATCGTCATGGCATTGCTGCCTCAAGGCCTTGCGCAGATGAATGCTGCTGCTGCTTCTGCATCCACATCTCCGCCCCCTGATATGTCAGTGCCTCACAGTGCGGCAGGCAATCCACCACCACCCACGTGTGATGCACATGTGACATCAGAGGACGAAGATGCGGGTGAATCAACCTTACTGGTAAGGAGGATGCAGTAGCATTCATCTCCGCCATATGGCCTGTTTCTGCTTGGTTCTGCCCTTTGCATCATCACCTTCCACTGTCCCCCGATACACTCTACGACACTCAACTTGGACCTCGACATGGACTGCCATTTTCTGTTTGGTTATCAATGACACAGCGATCAGACTGCGGACTGAACTCTTCCCCTTCCGATGTACTCGTCATTCCCTGAAGGACTCTGGCTGTCCCTCCACGGGCCAATAATGTGAAGTGGGGTTTGCATGGCCCTGTACTGCTCCAGCTGCAACACTCCACTGGATGTGAATTAAACATTCAGAATCGCACAGATGTGTCATGCCTTTGATCATTCAAGTATGAGAGTATGGATGAATGTAGTGTCAGTGATTCCCCCTTACGTCCATGTTGCTCATGTCATGGGACTTGAGTCACAGGGTGCAACAGTGCCGATTGAGGTCCGGGTGGCGTAGACACTACAACAGAGACACAAGCATCAGTTACTTCCATGTCCAGCCCAGAACTGAAGCACGCCCAGAGCCCCGGGCTCATTGTTCCCACCCCTACGCTGGCCTGCCATACGCCAGGCTAGTCTACTCCGCTTACTCTCAGGGGGGGGACAAAGATGCATGTCCCAGGTCTTCCCTGTAGTGATCTGCTGATCACTGGTCTAGTCCTCAGCATGCCACAGCCACTCCCTGAGGGCTGGTTCACACCCACACCACACCCATCCTGCACAGGCGTCACAGGACATGTGACCCTGCCAATAAAAAGGGGCCTAGCATGTCACATACCCCACTGCCGGAGATGACATGATGGCGTCCGCACCACGTGACCCAATCATGAAGGGTCCATGACTTGTGGCGCACTGAGTTGGTGGCACCCGCTGCACTGCGGCCCGCACGGGCCTACCGCCACGTGACGATGACTTGCGGTGCACTGAGTTGGTGGCACCTGCTGCACTGCTGCCCGCATGGGCCTACCACCACGTGACGCTGACTTGCGTTGCATAGGGTCAGTGGCACCCGCTGCACTGCGGCTGACAGGGGCCTACCGCCACGTGACGATGACTTGCGTTGCACAGGGTCAGTGGCACCTGCTGCACTGCGGCTGGCAGCGGCCTACCGCCACGTGACGATGACTTGCATTGCACAGGGTCAGTGGCATCTGCTGCACTGCGGCTGGCAGGGGCCTACCGCCACGTGATGATGACTTGCGTTGCACAGGGTCAGTGGCACCCGCTGCACTGCGGCTGGCAGGGGCCTACCACCACGTGACGATGACTTGCGTTGCACAGGGTCAGTGGCACATGCTGCACTGCGGCTAGCAGGGGCCTACCGCCACGTGACGATGACTTGCGTTGCACAGGGTTAGTGGCACCTGAAGAGCTGAGCGAGTGTGCAGCCTGCGATGATGCGTTTGCCTCGATACGGCATCCAGCGAATCAAGACTCAAATTGAACAGTGTGCCCTGCTGGACCACAGTGTACATGCAGGCAGCCGTCAGCACACACATGGCGGTGCTGCAGGGTGCGCTGGGGGCCTGTGGCGCGGAATCCAGCGATCGGCTGAGGAGGATGCACCGGCACGTGGTGGGCCCTCTTGGAGACACGCCGGTGGCGGCAGGTGAGCATTGAGGCCTGGGTGCGCTGGGGCGGCCAGTCATCGCTGGGCGGAGGACCGGTCTGGGGACCTGGGCTGGGGTGCATCAGGCGCACAGGATCGCGCAGGCACCACCGGTCACAGCGGCGGACTCGTGGCTGGGTGGGGGGCGCCGCCCTTGCTGACACGGCCCTGCATGCGATGTTCGTGATGTGCGCGGGTTGGTTTGTGAAGTAGCCACCTCGTCTCCAGTGTGAATGTGCCCGTTGAAGGTGGTCGGCCACGTGTGTGTAGGCTATGGGCAGGTTGTGGCGGAGACTGAGACATACGTAGTAGTCACTTTGGAGGTGGATTGGTGACGTGTGCATTCCCACAGTTGTGAGTTGGGGGATTGTGGAGTTGAGGTGTGTGGTGTGTTCAGTTGGTACTTGCCGATGGGCAGTGCATTTCCATGGGGGCCATCCTCAAAGCGCTGGTTGGTGGCGGACTTGGGGACATGTGGGGATCATGCACACTGCCTGGGGTATTTGCGACGACATTGGTGGACAGGCCACGGTGGTCCACTTTTGTATGCACAGTGATGGCATGCGTGTGGTTGCTGTTGCGGTGATTGTGTGCAGTGTCTGCAGGTGGCACAAGTCATACACGTGTGCTGTGAATTGCCCCCAACACGTGCCTGACGGCAGCTATGGCGTAGTTCCCTTGCGTGGTCTCAAGATGTTCCTGCGCAGTGTGGGGGGTGTGAGGGGCAGGGGTATCGAGCTGACACACACCGTGATGCTTTCAGGTGTGATGAGTCCTGCATGATGTGACCGTAACAGCAGTTCGTGTGGTCGTTACCTTCCTCTTCATTCCTACGATGGTTACGGCCACACGTAGTTCTGTTACGGTCTTCTCATGCACGGTTTATCTGGCCTGTGAGCATTCCGGTTTGTCCAAGTGCAGTACACTGTACAAGATTAGGCATGTGACTATACGGAAGTTTGACCATTGTCACCATTTCTCCCACAGGTTTCTGAAGACATGTTGCCCTGTTGGAGTTCCCCGTTGGGAATGGAACGCGTTGGCTGAGCTTTTCGTTTTGTTGATTTATGTATTTGTAATAAAGTTCTGTTTTTCCACTACCGTTGACTACTGGAGTTCATGACCTTGGGGAGAGGGTCTGGGGAGGGGGTGCCAGGGGGTGGTGGCGGTGGGTGTTGTGGCCCTCTTGGGTCTCCGAGCTGCATGATCAGTGTCTCCATGGCATCTGTTGGTCTTCAGATGTGGCTCTGGGCTGGGCTCCCTTTCTACTGCAGTTGGTCGTCCTGCTTAACACCAGTAAAAGGCAGGTGTTAAATCCCTGCTGCTAATGCGCCTTATCGCCTGTTCTTGGTTCACATCGCAGATCTGACTGGTCATTGTGAATCTCGTAAAGTGGTGTTTTCGTGTGATTTTGCACAGGAAGGCCTACTCTGCATATCATTAGCGTTAGTTGTCGCACTCATCCGTGGCGATGTTTTTTGCGGCAGCTATCGCTGGTAAACTGGCGATATCGCCAGTTTGCACCAGCTTGAGAATAGGGCGATAAATCTATCGCCACTTTTGAGGCGCTAAAGTGCCGATAAATCGGCAATGAGTCCTTGAGAATATGCCCCTAATAGTCCAATTCCAAGGCAGGGATCACGGTGAAGAGCTGTTACAGTGTGAACAGCAAAGACATGCGTGCCAGCAAGTAATCTCTGATCCAAGCAATAAAAAGTTGCAATTGAAAATCAAAGTTACAAAGAGCCCCATGGAAAGAAGACATTCACAATGAATAGAGCAGACAAAGTTGCTCAAAGTTCAAGTTCGAGTCAAGGTTCCTTGGAGAATAAAGAGACTCTGGTAAAGATTGTACTAAACAGAGAATAGCTGAAGAAGATATTCCAAGGAAAAGAACTTGCAAAAGAAAACTTGTGAACCAGTAGAGAAATCCGACAAATAGATTCTGAAACTAATGAAAGTGAATCAATAGTGGCCAAAAGATCAATGAGAATGAGAGTGCCAAATCAAAAATATACATCCCCTGAATGGGTGTATCTAGCTACAATTTCAGAAGAAGAAAAAGATGAAGACAAAATAGAATTGAACAACTATATGTTGGGGAATCAATGCCAGTACAATGTGAATCAGAGACGGAGTCTGAAACAGCAGAACATCTTGAATATAATGAAGAGACTTTTTGAGATAAAATTGTTTTGAAACTTCTGTCGAACAAAGAAGACTGGAATTAACTTTTGAAAAAAGAACTTTTGAGAAGGAAACTGAGGAGATAATTTTGAATTTTGTTGTTGTTTATTGTTTTAATAAACTAAGAACAAAAGAAGAAAAATATTATTTTAAATAAATGTTTTGTTAATTTTTTAATTTGCCATGATACGTTTTTAGTTTCAAGTTGAATAAATACAGAAAAAGCTGTAAAATCATAGGGTTAATGCTAATAATTGTAATAATATTAATAGTTTAGGTGGGAGTGCTATTATGCTTATTTACACCTGTGGGATATGTTTCAAATCATGCTAAAGATGAGTTTACTTCTATTAGAAATGAATTAAAATGTGATCTACTGGTGCATAAAGAAAACTTAGTTAGTGGATTTAAGGATAATGTTTATACTAAAATGATTAGAGAATATATGGACACAATGAAAGTTAGTGGGTGTTTTGTGTGTGCTTATCTTCTCACCTCAGCTGAGGAAGGGTCAACATATGTGCAGCTTCCCATTTTCTATTCCCTCATATGCAATGTATATATAGGGATTTTCAATAATGATGCATTTCCTTCTCCTTATTTGACTAATTTTATTGTGCATTTAGAGTATTTGCCAATGAGAGAAGCCAATAGAGAAATTCAGTATAATGATGTTTTTAGAGTAACAGCACAAACAAGTATGATACTAATACTTATAAAGATTAAGGGCCCTATAATGATGTTGGTCGGAAAGCCTACCACCTGTGGTCAGAGGCTTTCCGATCGACATCACAGGTTTCACATTCGGAAGTGAAACTGGCCAGTCATTCTGGCTGGCTTCCAATGGACTCAAGGAGCCCATCAGCCAGTCGGAACCAGCACATAATCCCTTCAAGACGACTTTTCTGCTGTTGGAATTACGATGTCGGTTTCCCACAGGCTTTCCATGTTGGGCTTTCCGACATAGAAAGCCTGTCGGAAAGCCACTTTGGGGGCCCCTAGCCGGGCCTCCTTCTCCCTGCGGCCTCTGGTTGGGGGCCGAGGGGGCACCTATGTTGCCCCCTGTTAATCCCTGCACTGTGTGGGAGGCACCAGTAAACATATGATATTTTTAGAGACTATATTGCAAGGTGGGAAACCTGTTTTGAGCTGAATTTATTATTTGTGTTAGAAAACTGGTTATTTCAATTTGCCAAGAAATTGGGTGGGTTCACGTTACTTTAGATTTAGTGTATTTTCTAGAGTTTATCACATGAATGAACTAGATAGTGAACATAGTTTGAAACGAGTAAGATGTAGGTTTGAACAAGTAGTTTTAGCTTTATTAGGGGTTATAATTCCTTCTATAGGTGTAGCAATGAATGATGTGAAAATAAACCGTTTATCTACGGTCATAGATACGATTGCAGTGGATACAGTAGGATCATTTAAACACATAAATGTAGAAATGATAGCTATTAGAGCTATGGCAAAATAGTTTAGCATTAATATTCTGTTGGCGAAAGAGGGTGGAGTTTGTAAGATGCGAAAAGCTAAGAGATGTTGTACATATAAACTCAATGTTAGTAAAGTTATTGATTCTTTTAAAACTAATCTGACTAATCTTTAACATGAGATTAAACCTTTTGAAGGACCTGCTTATGGGAAATGTAGGTTAATGATTTAGTGATTTAGTGAAAAGTTTTGATATGGTTGGCAAATGGCTAGGTAATTTAGGTGCAATTGCTTTTCAGGCATTACTAACTCCTTTAATAATCATAATGATTTGTACAATTATTCTGTTTCTTTTGCTGAAAATTTCTGAATGTATAATTAGTAGATGTAAATACAAAGTTAAAGGGGGAAATAGGTTGAAAGTTGAATGGAAATGGTGGATTTGAAGGATTTCATGTTCAACCAGATAAAGATGAGAGAGGAGAATTATCAAATGCAAATGAAGATGATGCCAACATCTACTAACTGATGGCTGAAATTAAGGATTTAACCATTTTTTTTAGTGTCTATAAAATAATCAAAGAGGAGAGGTTGCTAATTTTCTCTAAAATGCACAATTTTGGGTAAGAAATGATTTTGAATACTGATGATTTTTATGATGAATTCTAGTTGGGAATGCTGAAATAGTAACTGTGCAGTTAAAAATATCGTAATACTGCAATTAGAAGTATGTTTCTTAATGTGATTTAGTTCTGCCACATTTTCACAAAGACACCATTTTATTATTATGGATGTTGATCTGATGTTCGGTTCATCTTGCACCTGCTCATTCACCCTCTCAATCAATGTCACACTGTGTGTCATCTCCCCCACTGTTTTCACAACTATTTATTTTCCTTAGAATGTATGTATTGTGAATCAAACTTTCTTTGTGTACTAAATGTTACAATCCTCAGGACATTTATCGTGCCGTTCCGATATGGGCCTGGTAGAATACACTAGTGTATAGGTAATTGTTTGAAAAATGTTTGGTGTTGTGTTGTACAGCAACAGCGCACAAACTGCTGTAGTTTCTCTTAAAATGGGGTTGCGCTTTAAAATCATTTGTGACGCTTTAACTTCTGATTTCTCCGATCTGTGTTATCACTAGTCATACCATGCTAAATTTGCAGTTTTTGCTTATTAGCTATTAATAAAATGTGCATAAAAACCCTTGGTTTTGGGGGAGAAAAAGATACTTATTCCTTTCCTCCTGACACGCTATCCAATTAATTACAGAGAATTAAATTACTTACTTTTATTATTAGGAATGCTGTCAGTTTCTCTTATGAATTTTGCTTTTCATTGGAACTTAGAATAATTCTGATTTCTTGACTATGTACTCTGTATTTGAGCCTTCATGGCATATATTTGCATTTCTCTGTACTACTTAAAGCTATTCTTGAGAAGGAGCATTGAGTTAATACTTAATGTATTCAATCAATTATTGTGTTCATTAAAGATCCAGTCCACACGCAAACTTCCTTGTTCAGTTCCGTATTTTATTTGCAACCATATAAATTCAGAATTTATCCAATAAACTTCACAATTCAATCAGCCTCAGCCTACGCGTTTTGTCCAATCTAGGACGTCATCAGGGCTGAAAAAGGAAAAAATAATATACAAATCAGTTGCGATCCCCACACATCCTATATACATAATTACAATACCATTGTTCTTGACAATTATAATAATGAATCTCTTTAAACACCCAATTATCAAAAAATGTCATTTTCCAAAAATTATCCTAAAAAACTTTTTCCACATCAAAAGGAAGCCTGCCTATGACATACTTAATGATTTCCTTGCATTTACACAATCAAAAATCATCATATTAACATATTTTGAACCACTTGATCCATTATCTAAAAGCTCCTCCAAGCACTTTACCCAATGATTCGTGTTGTGGACTATCCACTTCATCCACTTGCACCATTTTATTAGAAAACATTATTTATTAATTTGATCATAGTCCCACTTCACTACTCACTAATGTTCTAAATAATAAGTCAACACATACCTCTAAATGTAATTTACTCCCAATTCTTTCCAAAAAGGTTTTCGTCAGTATTTCCTTCCTCTCATTCGTTGTACAAATTCTCTAAGAAAAATACACGTGATACAGACAGTTAGTCACTGCCCAAGAAGTGTCCCACTATACTACTTCATCCAATCAAAATGGTCTCCCCGTGAGCTATGGTCTCCCCATCATATGATGCCATCTCAGTAAGCTCTGTACTGCTTAGTTGAGATGTTGCAATAAACCCCTTATGACTAGTCCCCTGATCTAGAACTCAGTTATTGAGTGCCCCCATTACCTATGTTATTAGTCTGCTAAACTAATGTTAGGCTTTATGTTGAGGAGGGTGTTTTTTTATCGCAAGATCAAAAGGGATGGAGTGGAACGTCTAGGGTAAATTTGGGTGACCTAAGTTTAGGGGTGCATTAAATTTGGGGTTCAGGGTAAACCAGCTGTAATACAGGCTCCTATGAAGAAATGGGGGGGGTGTGAAACCCTGCACCTTGTGGCAGGCACCCCATGGTGCCTGCCACATAGTGCAGGGTTTTACTGGGGGCACCCTAGGTACCCCCTCGGCCACCAACTGTAGGCCACAGAGGCAAGGTGGCCCTGCTAGGGGCCCACAAAGTCGCTTGCCAACAGTCTTTCCGTGTCAGAAAGGCCGGCATGAAAAGGCTGTGGGAAACAGAAATAGTATACCGACGGCAGAAACGCCGTCCATTGGGGATTCCGACTCGGTTCCGACCGGCTGGATGACTCCGAGAGCCGGTCAGAACCGAGTCGGAATGAGCGGCCGGTTTACGTTCCGACTGCTGACATCGTAATCGAGCGATCGAACCGCAAACCGATCATGTCAGTCAGAAAGCCTCTCCAACTAGCAGTCATTGGCTTTTCGACCGACATCGTCATCGGCCCCTTTCTGTTTATAAATTGCATTTCCTACGGTGGGCTTTTTGTGTCAGCCCATTGCTTATCACTAGTTGACTTTCTTGTCAATCTCTTATGCTTATTTCTTATTCAATGGGTTCCATTCCTCTTCTTGTATTTGTCTGGCTCCTGGACCACAGCTCCTTTATCATCCTTTTAATTGGATGACATGTATTCTTCCACTGCTCATATTGAGGGAATTACTTTTTCATTTTGCTTTAATCACTCCATATGATTGCATGTGTTTTCCGACTCTTGCTCTTTTTGTGCTGGTTCCCACTTGCATCCCCACTACCCTGCATTCACCTTGTTGCCCCTTCCATCAAGCTTGTCTGTTGCTTCCCACTCCCCTCTACATCACATCCCACCACGCCCACTGCTCGTTTCACCTTTGTTCACAGTTTCCTCCTTATTGTGCTTATTTATTATATTTGTTTTGAACCTTTTTAGAGAGCACAGCAGCTGCAATTTGCTGCCAAGCCACTCCTATTGCAAAAGGCGCTTCACGCACATTTTATTAGTTATATAGTTAATTTACTGCCAACTTGGAATGGTAAATAAAAAATCATAAAAGGCAGCGGCATCATGAAGAATGATAAATAATGCGCGTGCATGCACAGTGATGCATGACCACAAATATGTCATCATGCTTTGCCACCAAAGTTCCGTGACATGTGTGTGCACATGCATGAGGGCACATGCAAGTGTGCACATCACTGAGCATTTTTTTCATTTTTTGCTGGTAATTCTGAACAGCATTGGTTAAAAGCACTGGCAAAGCCAAGGGGTCCGTATTGGCGAAGCCAAAAGGCAAGATCTATTGACCTATTGGCTTTGCAAATGCTTGTTGTAGTTCAAACTTCTATCGGATTCAACTTCTGGATTTTCATACTTTTCTCTTTTCTTCTCCCTGATGTCATGAAGAATTTGGTGCCTTGCTAAGCAATCCAGAATTAACCTTCATTTTTAATCAAGTGCTACAGGAAAGTAAGGTTTTTTTTTATCATTTGTGTTTTTTTCTTTTACTGGGACCCTTTTAAGGAGACACTTGACAACATCCACCTGTACTATAATGTGCCGGTGGCATATTGGCTACTGTGAGGCGTCACCCATGCCTTGGGCAGTTAAGAAGCAGACTCAACAGACTTTCTTAGGGTCCAGTCCTTCATGCAATTCTACATTCATGATGTCCTTTGTTTATGGAATGTACTGAAACAGCAGGCATTCAAAGATCCTCTTAACCCCCATCTATGTTTACACTACCTTGAGGTACCAGTGTCATTGGTTTAGACAATTTTGATTCCTTATTTATTAGACTTTTTAATATTCATAACATGAGATTCTCACACAAGTAGAAGATGCTATTTAATATGTGGCACTTAGTGGTATCTACAAATGTCTGAAAAGCAGTGAGTTTAGCCTGCACTCAAGTTTGCTCAATACTTCTGAGTTCTTTATATTCAATTATTCAAATGTGTGCTGCCTTGTAACAGGACGTGCTCGTGTCCAAATGATAAGTAACCTCAGAGGTGTACATACAATGTACATTCCACACAAAGCTAACTACTTTTGGCCGCTAGGGTTCCAACAATAGTAAACAAATCTAACCAAGGTAAATAGAATTAAAAAAATATATGATTCTTTGTTTTTGTTTATAATTTACTCTTTACAGTTCTTCTAGTATGGAAGCATAACCAACCATGTACTGATTCATATCGCTCGATAGAGCTTACACATACATTTACAATATTACATCACAAACAATGTTACACCACATTGCTTCGACCAATATCCATATTTCAGCTGTATGAAAGCTTCATTTCCCATGCTTCTTTTCCAAATGTATTTCGGGTTTTTATAACACTTCGTCAGGGGAACTGCAAGAATAAAATTTGGGTATTTATACAATCTGATCCTAACCCACCAGGAACAGTATTTACATTAAACATTTTTACATTAGACATGTTAATGAGCAGTGTTATGCTTCCATACTAGAAGAAATGTAAAGAGTCATTTCCTTAAGTTTAAAAAAATTAAATCTGTGAAGAATTTGTGGAATGCATCTTCACTGATGTTATCCTGCTGAATTCTATTCCACGCATTTATGAATGAACCATGTCCCCCCCCCCCCCACGATTTTCCGTATGTTTCTAGCTAATAGAATCACATTGGGAAAGAACTACATTGCATCCCAGAGCAGTTCTCCGGTCCCTCAATTCTTTTCAAAGCCACAGGTGGCACGTAATGCTCCCCTCTTCCAGACCACATTATTCCTTATCTCCTGGCCTTTTCCACCCCTCTGCCTCTGCCTGAAAAAGGAGTCCTTGCTGACATTCACCACCTGCTCAGAGCAAATGGTAAATATTTGTGTTAAACCCTGCAGAATCAGGAATAGCGTGCAGAAATGTTCCCAGTAAATTTAGGTCCACACAGTTGTTTCCCATTCCCAGAAGTCTAACTCGTAATTGCAGAATTCTGAGTGGAGATTCCAGCCAGTATCAGTAACTCTCATGGAATTTCTAACAACTTGTAATCAGGCCCTTGTGACTGTTAACATGCAGGGACAAGGCGTCTTACACAGAGACACCTGCTCACTTACTTTAAGCCAGTGAGTATTCTGTGGTGGCTGGTGGAATTTGAAAGTGGTAGGGCGTAAAACTAGTCAACAAATGTTTTTATGCTAGCGACCGTAGCAAGTGCACTCGAAATTTTCTAGGGGTTTCGATCCTCCCCACCCTGAGAAAAGTTCTTTAAAAACTTGGTGTAAAATAGTACATTTCCCACCACAATTTCTAAAATAAATGTATCAAAACAAAGTTCTTATTGGCCTCTTATTGATGTCAACGCCACATGCTGCTGTTAGGCTCTATGCTGTACACTGTGAGAGTAAAGTGCATTTACCATGGAGTGGGTGCTCATATCTCAATGCAGATATATATCTGACATCTTCTGAAGACTTTCTATATCCCAAAATAGTTGCTCATTTCTGTAGCTCAAGCAGATGAGTCTGTCTGTTGGGGGTTGAATCATATATGTGGTACTTATCAATCTCAGAAGGATGAAACGTCGATTGGGTCTGACAGGATTGGGTTTTGAGACCTACTAGATTAAAGGCATGGGTCTGCAAGAAGTGTGTTAACCAAAGGAGCTATCTTATCCCTGTGTTGGATAAGATAATTATTATTGTGTGTACTTGGCGACCCGGCATGCCCTTTCCTTGTGACTGGTGGAAGTAGCATCACTCATGTTTTTGCTGCCAGGTGCCATTCCTGCAGATAGTATGCTGTGTGTTTGAGAGTCCCAGCTCAAAATCCTCTGCCCAAGACACCCCAAGTCCCATGATTCCCACTCACTCCACCACAACAGTCATACAGCCAGCAATAAACTAAAAACATTAAAATTGGAAATGCAAAAATCCAAACACTAGAACTTTTCAGGCTTTCCTGTCTGTGCACGGTGCACAACACTGAACACTCTCTACATAGAAATAGTTCGCACTGAAATGTACCTGTCAGGCAGTTCCGACAAGCCAAGGTTTCGCATGAAGCCAAAGGTAGCATGGACCTAAATCATCGAACTGAGACTGCCTGCCAAGCGCAACAGTGCGATTGTAAACCGAGGCCGAGCAAACAAACACATGAACATGCAATTGTCGCGTTGTGTAGGTGTTTAAATTCATTACCAAACCAGAAATGTATTTGAAATCTCGTTGCTCCACAACAGATATAAAATTGGAATATTGTCCCCGTGAGTCACACACACTCCAAACAGCGTTTAACCGTGTTCTGCAAAACGTCCAACCTCATTAATCCCAAATTCGCCAACAAACTTGGTCAGCAATCCATCATCGTCCTTTCACGAGTGAGTCAGTACAGAATACAATAAAAGAGTTCAAAAAACAAATTAGCCAAAAGAACAGCATGTTTGGACACCAGGGGGCATATTTACAAGCCCCTTGCGCCACTTTTGCGTCACTTTTAACATGGGAAAAGTGACGCAAAAGTGGCGCAAGGGGCTTGTAAATCTGCCCCCAGGTCTCATATCCAAACTTGGGAGGAGGTCCAGGAAGTATCGCCTCCGCCTTCCTTTAAGGGGATATATTGCAATATTAGATCACTTGCGAAACACACCGCGGAGTTTTGGGAGTTATTAACCCCGCTCTCCCCAGATGTCTGTTTTGTACAGAAACCTGGTTACACGCTTCCACGCTGCCCTGTATCCCCATGATCCTGCCTGATAATTGCCACATGGTTAAACCTGACATGGAAGCCAGACATGGCGGTGGAGTTGCTGTTGCGTTTCACACCCCTGTTAAAGTACAAATCACAGCGAGGCATTCGTTGAGGATTGGGTGGAAATGCGTGCCTTTAAACTTAGGAGCAGGACTTTATTGGAAGGGACTTTAGTCTACCGCTCCCCAGAGTCTAAAAAATACTTCAGTCGCTTGTTGAATGAACGCACCACCCCTGCCCCCACATACTTTCCTCGAATAAATTCCTGTTATTGGGAGGTTGCAGTTTTCATGGCATAGAAGTCCTAAAACCAGAGGTCATGGTGTTTTCGGAGCCCCGGAGTCTTTAAATCTGACCCACCGTAGTAATAGCCCCTCTCACACTGCGGGGCTTACTTTAAACTTGCTTTTCATAAATTACCCACTTTTGCTTAGCGAAGGTGCCCTCCCGATTACCTACAGACCACCATTTAATGACATTTAACATAGCAGTCGCGGCCGGCATGACTCGCGGGGGGGATTGTGGTGGGGGGATCGCACAGGTGTTTACGTGGGGGGGGGGGGATTTCAAAATAAAAACTTACCTCACCGGGTCCCGCGCTGCCTCCACTCCTGGCCGGGTCCCGCGTTTTCCTGCTGCTTTCCTTCCTGAACAGGAAGCAGGCAGCCTCCCTCCGCTCCCCTTAGCCAATCACAACGCTGCAATGGCAGCGTTGTGATTGGTACGGATGGTGCCCAGCTGGGCGCCTGTAGGGAGGCTATTTTCTCTATATAGGCTGCATGCAACTGATAAAGCGGGATTCTTATCTTATCTTACCATCACTAAGAATCCTCAGGTCGCCAGAATCTTTTTACCTGCTGAATAGTGTGAAGGGAAGAAAATCCAATCCTGTTATGTAACAATTTAGAATCCAGCTCGCCTTCAAAGATCACTGACTCCGAATTCAAATTTTAGGGGTTTATTACAAAGCCAAAAATAACTGCACATACAAGCACCTCAACACGAGGTTAAAGAAATAAATGGGCACTAATACAAACATCATCCTACGCAGGAGTCTCATCCGACTCAGGATAAGAAGAATCGTTAGTTCCAGAAGCATTAAACTAGCAATGACGGTTCCAATCTCTATATTATTCTTCATTTACCTAATAAAGAGAAAAGCATTAATCTGTCCCTACCCTACCACTAAGGTGACATCCCTACTTAACAAGTTTCCCCAGGCAAGAGTAGAAAGAAAAGGTGTCAGCTGTGAAGACTTCCTAAGAAGTGCACTCACTTAGCATTTTGAGCTCGTTCTAAGATGCTCCTTCCTAACTAGATCTCTCTCTTTCGCCCTTCTCTCAGGTCTCCTCTACCTCCAATCTGCTCTCCTCCCCCGGGGCACTATCCCTAATACAAAATCCACATACAATAGAACACGCCCTTGTCACGCCCCTTCGGCCAGGTCTTCCTTCTCGTACTTTTCCATCGAAACTCTTACTTCATCCAGGACGGTTACAGTGACCTTCGGTCCCAGGCACCTTCTCCGCTGAAAGTATCATCCCTACATTCCAGTATACTCCCATCTCAATGTCTCCCACCATCCTAACTCCTAAAACAAAGAGCCAGTCTTTCACTAACGAGGCATGTGTCCTTGCACCTGCAACAGAAAATACATTCAACAAACTTTCCTCTGTGCGCATCTTCCAACCGTGCCCAGAGAGCCTTCCCAAGAGAACACCTTCTCGTCCTACAAAATAAGCTAACATAAGAATGAACAGGCCTTTCTTTGACGTATATGCAGTCAGGCCTTTACACAATTTAAACACACAATTCTAATCACTTGATAAGCATTGGTTCATTACATTTCATATGCGAAAAAGTGAACTACACGTGCAACTTAATATAGTACACGTTTTAACTACTGCATCTCGATTGCACATGAGCTAGTTCATTTATGCATCATTTTAAACGCGTTTCAGTTAAGCATTACATTTACATGATTATAATAGCACAATTACTCTTCTATTCACTCTAATAAATGCGGTTTAGAACTACATTTTACTGGCCATTCATTAATATATGTCTGGATATATGCGGGTGCGGACTAACGGTGATTATGATGCACCCCTACAATTTCTCGAGAACATGGCGCTCTATCAGTTCCCCCCTTTGATGACTCCTGTCATCACACTTTTACAACTCTTCTTGGAGAAAGAACCGACCTAAACAGAACTTGTTGCCATTCTCCCCTGTCGGAATCTCTCCAAACTCTTAATATTTCGATAGTGACTGTCCTGCAGTCTAGCCATTCTCGTCTCATTTTCTCTCAAAGCTCTCTCAACTCTGCCTGCTCCATACCACTTGTATGCTCTGATAAGACCCCACAAGCAAACCACACAAACCACAACGATAATGAGAGGTCTCAGAACATAGCCAAGGAAACCCTTTCCCAAATTCGCAAACCAGCTTCCCACTTGACCAAATCCCTTGCCAACTTTCTCCCAAACTCCCTCTTCAATTAAATCCTCTATCTTAGTATGGATCGTAGTGATGTTACTTATATATTTCTCCAGATCCTTGCTGTTGTCTGCTATATAAGTACAGCACTCTTGAACTTTCAACATTCTACAGACTCCGCCCTCTTTTGCCAATAGGACATCTAAAGCAAGACGGTTCTGCAAAACCATTGTCCTTATCGACAACATCTCTCCATCCACAAGTATCAACGACTTTGCTGCATTCATTGACAATTCGTCAACCACAGTCGCCAATCTCCGGCTCTTTACATCATTCAAGATCACTCCCAAACTTGGTATCATCGCTCCAAAGATATCTCCTACTACCGCTCCTGCACTCTCACCTCTTTTCACTCTCGAATGCTTTCCACCTTCCAAAAGTTCCAAATCCTCTGCATGGTAAATCTTTGGAAATATTATTCCCAAATAACACGTGCCATACCAGTTCGCTGGCAATCTCACATAAGCATTCCTTCCACACACATAATACACCGTAGGTATCACTTGTACAGGACCTTGCAGAAAATTCTTTGCTGATTCCTCCATAGTGAAAACATGATCACACTCACTCTGTCCCACAGAGACCTTATCATAATAGGTCTGCACACGTCTCACGCACAACTTCCCCCTTTGCACCATATCCAATGCTATAGGGCAGTGGTTCCCAAACTCTTTCGACCCACGGCTCCCTTGACCTATTGGCCGTTGGCCATGGCTCCCCATTATTTTACTTTTTTTTGTGGGTGAAGGGATGTAAGCCCAGCTTTGGGACTACTTCAATTTTTCACCTTGAAAATAATTGGGATGAAGCAGATGAAGGTATTATAATCATAGATGTAACAAATTAAAAATATGACAGCTGTTTAATGAAAAACTTGGATTTGTTAAGTAAGCCAGAAACAATAATCTGAGGTCTGCATATGGAATTTTAAAAACTATCTTTTGTTTTAAAAAATTGCCTCTAGAGGGGCTCATTCCAGGGAGCCAAGTGGAACAGGTGATGGACGGGGGACGACTTCAATATTTCTCATTTACACCTTTAGCAAGATTGCTTTAATGTGCCAATGCATGCCAGCAGCAGTAGAGTGAATGTAGAGTAGTATAGTTAGCAAATTATTTGTCATCCAGTTCAATGCAAGCACTCAAGTGGACATGAATAAATCTACCCAAAAGCCAATGGATGAACACTCCACTGGGCAGAGACAAGACACAACATGATACCTTTGTGCAATGCCTCAAGCGCACTAAAGATCCCAAACTAGCATTATGTTAGTAATGATGAAATGTTATGTTGTAAGAAAAGATCACACTCCATAATTTTCATCAGAAACATTTTAAGTAAAGGTGCCTAAAATGTGTCTTGCCCTACAGTTCAGAACACCACTGAGACAACCAGCACATGACCTACATTTCCGATGGGGCCCTTTATGACAAACTGCATGCTGGAGGTGGAAGCTCAGTGTCTGCACCCCCACCCCAGGCCTTCAAACGCCCCTTGGCCCACGAGGCCTGCATGCAACATTTAGTAGCCCGATTGGCTCCTGTAAGACACAGCCCTCTACTGACGGCAGACGGAAACACTTTCACTAAGCCATCAACAAAAATCAGGAATTTGTGTGCAGCTGGAGTTAAAATGACTAACAAACAGCAGCAGTAATCTGTGCGTGTGAGTGATGCAACCTACTTTCTATTGGTGTCTATTCAAGATAATTGGTTTCATGTTGCGAGGTAAAAAACATAACGTATATTTTGCAGTGAAATACTCCTTACCAATGTGCTGCAGCTTCTGCCTCAGAGGTCAAACAGCCTTTCACACTGGTGCATTCGTTGGCATCTCAGCACGCCCGGGCTGATGGGAACTGTAATTTGAGCTTAAAGTTTACCAGAGACTTTGACTTAGAGGACGTACATAATTAATATTGATAGCATCTGTTCGCGGCGCCCTGTTTAGTTTTAAAGGCGCACCAGGGTGCCGCAGCGCACAGATTGGGAATTCCTGCTATAGGGCCATAACTTCCCTTCGCTCTGTGTAACCTCTCCTCGTCTGTCCAATCTACAGGACTATCTCCGGTATTACGTGTTTGTGTTAGTTTTCTATATCTATCTTCTACCTGATTTACAAACTTTTTCTCTACTTCTGTTAATGCACATATTAAATTGTGTCTATGTGCATATGCTGTATCTATATTCGAAGTCGGTATGAAGTACTGTCCAAGTCTATCTTCCGCCTTGTAGTAATCGTACTTGTTCAAATGTTTATGGGCAGGAACCTCTGAAAGCACGGCGTCATAGTTGGAAAAGAAATACTCATAGTGACCTCTCCCATAAAACATACTAAGTAACAAACTACACGAAATTCCATAAGTCAGTGGAAGATGGTGGTATCTAATACCCTCATCCACTGAAGCTGGCAACTGCAAACACACATAACAATCTTTCGCATCCACATACTCATATAGCAGCTTAGCATATGCGTTAAGCTTAAAATCACCTCTAGACAAATCTACATGCAACCTACAACTCTCTTCTATTAGCAAAGCTCTTTCAGCTCCTATGTTTTCCTCCTTTTTGCTAGGTGTAGTGGGCGTAGGAGTCCCTTGTACCCCCCTCACTGCTAGCTCGTGTGGAACCACATATGAAACTACAACTACTATGATTATAGAAACTATCACATCCCCTATAAATGTGCCTCCTATCAATTTCGATCTACGGTGTGGATCTCCAGCCTCCATGATTTCGAAAAGCTCTCAAAGTTCTTGGTTTCAGCAACGAAAACTCAAAAGTCTCTGTCTTCTTCACGCGTGACTTGCTTAACCAGTTCAAACAACACTCCGAAACAGCTGGAAATCCCCATTTCAGCTACAGTTCCTTATTTACATAGTCCAGAAAAAGACTTCCCTAAGTCCTCGTTCCTCTTCTGCGGAAAGTCCCTAAGTTTATTCTTCTTCCACTCGGACCTAGGTTATCTTCTTCTGTAGACTTTTTATTTACAACAAGTTTATACTCAGTCCAAAATAAGATCAGCTGCAAGTGCTTCTAAAACATGATACAAAAGTTCAAGATGAAGAATTATCATTTCATGTGAAGGTGGCTCAAACCCAAATGACGGAAATTCAAGTCGATGCAAAACCAATTGTCGAACTTTACTCAGAAGTGGGGGATTCGGAACCGTGAGGGTCAGTATTCCTTCGATTTCGAGCCCTGGCACTAACAGCACCACCTGCAACACCACGTTCGGGCTCTTGCTGACCACCAGCACGGACCTCAGTCTCCCCGAACTCACTACCCCCGGCATCAGTCACTGCGTAGGTCCACTCCGGGGTAGCGTATCTCTGGCAAGGTATTCTCATTCTTTTCGACCTTCTCCGACCTTCTTGAGCCTGCTCTCCGTCACATGCTTCCGATTCAGACGTCTCAGACACTGGAGCAAGATCTCTTTCGGGTGCCAACCTCAGATTCAGTCGCCTCTGTCTTCCAGGCCAAGCCTCCTCTGTTCTGGTTGTTCTTCCGCTTTCTCCCTCTATACCCTGTGCACCACTTCCTTCTTCTGCTGAATTTGACTCTACTCCACCCACAGCAACACCTCCGTCATCCGAGTCAAAGTTGGGGTTCTGGTTGTCGGAACTCTCTTCTGCTTGTTCCGGTGCACAACCAGCTGCATCAGCGGCCCTCACAGCTTGACTTGTCCTCTCATGTGGCCCTGCCACAACAGCTGGATTTTCATTCACGAGAGGAGCTGTTTCTTCCTAGGGTGCTGAAACTCTGCGGGTATGGGAAGCATGCACCCAGTTCGGTAATCCTCCACACTTCACTGCTGTGTTCGTCACCAGTATTACCTGTTACGGGCCTCGCCACCGAACATCCAGACAGCTCTTCCTCACGTGCTTTCGAACAAGCACACAATCTCCTGGACACAGGTCGTGGCACAGATCACTTGAGGCCGGAACAGCTGCAGCTTGCACCTGCTGGGACACAGAACGGACCACATCAGATAGTCCTTTACAGTAATCGAGAATCAAGTCATCAGTGATGTTTATCAAAGCTGTTGCTGGTACTGCTGGCAATCGCATCGCCCTCCCCATCAGAATCTCATGTGGAGATAACCCAGTTCTCCTGTC
Source organism: Calotriton arnoldi (assembly GCA_963921515.1). Taxonomy (NCBI): domain Eukaryota; kingdom Metazoa; phylum Chordata; class Amphibia; order Caudata; family Salamandridae; genus Calotriton; species Calotriton arnoldi. Next base: position 205,924 of record CAWUFW010015290.1, read on the forward strand.
GGGGACACTGCGAATACTCATAAGCACAAGCTGCAGGGCATCAGGCCACTTCAGGGACGTTGACGAACACACTTTTGCAATCCGGGCTTTCAAGGTTCCATTAACCTGTTCCACTATCCCAGAAGCCTCTGGTCGATAACTGCAATGTAGTCTCTTATCGACATTCAATGCGGCACAAAGCAACTTCATGATTTCACTGTGGAAGTGTGTTCCTCTATCTGATTCCAAAGAGGTTGGAAAACCAAATCTCGGGATAAGTTCCCTCAACAATAACTTAGCCACTGTGAGAGTGTCACACCTGCGTGTTGGGTAAGCCTCCACCCACCGTGAGAATACACACACCACCACCACAATGTACCTCAACCCATTGCACTTGAGCATCTCAATGAAATCTAGCTGCATCCTATTGAAGGGTCCTCCTGACCTCCCAATGTGACTCAATGTGACCACAATCTTCTTTCCAGCATTCATCTGTTGACACGTAACACATCTCTGACAAACTGCTTCAGGATTTGCACGAAATCGTGGGTTATACCATGTCTGTCTAAACACACGCACCATTGCATCTCTGCCAAGATGTATTGGACCATGTATCAGTCTCGCCATCGGGCTCAACAGATTCTCTGGCAACACCGCTCGACCATCACTGGAAACCCAAACATCAACATCTCCTCTTTCACATCCTGCTCTGATCCATCCATCTCGTTCTTGATCTGAAACCTCATCCTGCAGTCGCTTGAGTTCCTCCCAAGTGTCTGCCATGGTCAACATCATGTTGAGCTCGGTTTTTTCTTGGCTCTCTCCTGTGTAACCCCCTGTGAATATACATCCTTGCTCTACACAAAAACGGGCAACTTCATCGGTGTAGTTGTTTCCTAGAGAGACAAAATCATTCCCCTTTCCATGAGCAGCACATTTGACTACTGCGATTTCCTTCGGACATTGCAATGCATCTAGTAGCTGTCTCACATATTCCCCATTCCCAATGGGTGAACCAGATGATGTCATGAATCCCCTTTGTGACCATAACTGTCCGAAGTCATGAACCACACCGAACCCATATTGGCTGTCAGTGTAGATCGTGTTTCGGATTTGATCCGTGGCCAAACAGGCACGAGTCAAGGCAATGATCTCAGCTACCTGCGCGGAGTGTACTCCTTCTAGACAAGCAGCCTCAACCACTCCTGAGATGGTACATACAGCAAACGCTGCTCTCAACTGACCAACACTGTCTCTTAGGCACGAACCATCGACAAAGAAAATTTTATCAGGGTCAGGCAACGGTTCGTCGACAATGTCAGGTCTCGGTTTGGTGCATAGCTCAGTCACATCAAGACAATCATGGTCCTCACAATCTTCATCATCTGTATTCGGTAGGGGCATTAATGTTGCAGGGTTTAAGACGGAGCACCTTTTCAGAGTCACATTCTCTGCGGTGAGTATGACTTGCTCATACCTCGTTAACCTGTTATCCGTTAGGTGCTGGGTCTTTGTCCTGGTCATTAACAATTCAACAGAGTGTGGTACATAAACTGTCAGAGGGTGACCCATTACAATGCTTTCACATCTTTCAATGCTGACACCTGTTGCAGCAACGGATCTGAGACATCCGGGCAACGCAGAAGCTACTGGATCTAAAGTAGCTGAAAAATAGGCAACTGGTCTACGGACACCTCCATGGTTCTGAGCCAAGACTGCTAATGCACAACCTTCTCTCTCGCAACAGAACAGTGAGAAAGCCTTGTTGTAATCAGGCATTCCCAAAGCAGGTGCACAACACAAACCCTCTCTCAGTCTTAGGAATGACATCAAGCATTCCTCGTCCCATGGTACCGGATCACTCACATCCTTGTGCGTGAGCCTCTGCAAAGGCTTTGCCTTCAAGGAAAAATTGGGAATCCACTGGCGACAATAGCCGACTATTCCCAAAAACATCCTGACCTCCCTCTGAGTGGTAGGCACAGCCATGTTCATTATTGCCTCAATTCGATCTGGTGACACCTTCCTCTTGCCTTTCTCTATTCTGTGACCCAAGTACTGCACTTCGTTCAGACAGTACTGCAGCTTGTTCGGAGACACCTTGTGTCCGTTCTCTGCCAAATGATTCAATAGGGCTATAGTGTCTATCCTGCAAGCGTCTTCCGTTTCTGAGGCAATAAGCAGATCGTCTATGTACTGCACGAGAACTGAGTTCTGTGGCAATACGAGACTTTCAAGATTCTTCTTCAAGATCTGATTAAAGATCGATGGACTCTCTGTATACCCTTGAGGGATACAACACCACGTTAACACACGATTTTCCAGCCGGAAAGCAAAAAGAAATTGGCTTTCTTCGTGGAGCGGTATCGAGAAGAATGCTTGACACAAATCAATCACAGTAAACCACTCGGCTTCGCATGGGATCTGAAACAGTATCACTGATGGATTCGGTACCACTGGACAACATGGAACAACTATCTGTTGACCTTTCGCATTTCTTGCCCGATCCTGAACTTCCCACTCGGTTTCTGTAGTCCCATGATGGGTGAGTTACATGGGCTACCTCTTATCTCCTTCAGAATTCCCTGCTTGATCATGGACTCGATTACAGGTTTAATCCCTGCAATAGTCTCGGTGACAGGTTATACTGGGGCGTTCTAGGGAATTCGACATTCTGCTTAACCTGGATCTGTACAGGTTCAACCCCTTTGATCAGTCCGATCTCTTCTCCCGTGAAGTCCCACTTCTCATTTGACACAGAATCTCTCAAATCTAGTGGAAGTTCCTCAACTGTCACCACAGGATACATTTCTATGCACAAGTGCTGATTCGCAACCTTAAAGGTGGCATCATCATCCTTCGTCTGAACCTCCACTCCCCTAGGTGTGCAATAGATGGTGCAATTTAACTTACACAATAGATCTCTTCCTAACAGACAAACTGGACTCGAATCGCACACCACAAACTGATGTCTACCTCGGAAAGAGCCTATTCTCACTGGAATCGGTTCAGTCAATGGGCTAGTTATCCTCTTGTTCGCCACTCCAACAACTTGGATCGATTGTCCCGAGAGGGGTAGGTTGGGGACTACTGCTGATCTTACAGTAGACCGGGTAGCACCAGTGTCAACCAAAAGGGTGGTAGGATGACCATAAATGTCTGCCTCCATAAAAGGTCCTCTCTGGTCTACCTCCAAGACTGCTCCAAGTGTGCAGTCTTCCTCCCCCCTCAGGCACCGTCAGGCCAACGGGTCTGGGCTGTACTCATCATATCCTTCTTAAAGGAGCATCTGCTGGTAAGTCCGCATTCCTTGCAAAATTCTCGGTGGCTGGGGAACTTGCACCTGTGGGTTAAACATCCCCCCTTTCATCGATCTGGGCCTCGTCACAGTATTGACTACCTCCGGCACGGGTGCCTGAACCACTTCTACCTCTTGTTGCACCTGATTGGCTGGGTTCAAGGGACACTCGCGCTTCCAATGTCCAATCTGGTGACAAAGATGACATGCAGTGGTCTTCTTCAATGTCGCCACATCCATTCCCGTCTTAGGATCTACAGGTTTCCCTTTTCCCTGACCTTGCACATTCTGGTTCCCTTGGTTGTTTCCCTGTCTTCTTCCCAGCGTCCCTCCGTTAGGCTGGACCTGAGCTGGTAGCATCTGAACAAGCATCAGTTTGTCCTTCAGCTTCCGGTGCTTCGAGTCTACTTCATCACTACAGTACCTCGCATACCGCAAGATTTCATCTACCGGCTTGTTCTGCCAACAGATCAAATGTTGCTGTATCATAAGACTAACCTCTGATCTCAATCCTATGACAAACTTTGAGACAAACTGTCCCATATCCTTGGGGTCTAAGGTATATAGTCCACTATACTGTTTAAAAGCTTGCAAGAGTTGTTCATAATACTCATGCACTGTCTCCTTTGGTTCCTGAACAGTTCGATCTATCTTAACCCAATCAATGTCTTGAGGCGAGATCTTCAACTTCAACCATGTAATCACTTGTTCGAACTTTTTCATGACTATAGGTGACGGACCATTTGTGACAGCATCCCTTTCAGGTTCGGAGGTCGGCCACTCAACTGCAAATTTACAAGCTGACCATAAGTCTCCTGGTACTACAATATCAAACAAGGTGTTCAAATCAATCCACAATACCTTCGACATTTTAACAAAAAGGTCGACCTGTTTGTACCACTCTACTGGTTTTTCCCTCAGCCGAGGAAAATCATTTGTAAGTGCAGCCAAATCACCTCTACCATTCTGTACTCTCATAAAGGATAGTTCTCTACTCCTGATGTCCCTTCCCCCGGAGGCGGCGTCTCTCCTACATTCTTTTTGGAAATCTTCTTCTTAGACCACCTTTCCTACCATTTGTTAAGCATGACCCATATACGCATCCCTTCAATCAGGTCCTTGGTATGTGTCCTCAGTCCTATGACCCTTTTCTCTTCCAGCTCTTGATCACTGTATTGCAACCTATGGGATCCTTGCAACGATTTCGTTTTAGACAAATCCACCTCATATTTCTTTGCCAATTCTGTCAATTTCTCATGTGCGGCCCTCGCTTTACGAGTCACATCCTTTGCTACAAAAAGCAGCTCATCTGGTTCATAGATCTCTATTCTATCCAAAGGCAGATTCCCGCTAATCATTTCGTCTACCTCTGCCTTCAACCTCACTACATCCAACATCCTTGCCTTCATGGCACTCCTCAAAATTTCTTGACAAGCAGCACCATTCCGTTCATCATAATCACAACTTTGTTCTCGTGGCTTAGTCTCTTCTATCGTATTCCCAGAAACTGGTCTATTTCCTGAGTTGTCTTGCTCCACATCTCCTGCCATCCTATCACTCTGATTCCTCACAGGTGGTACCCACATTCTCAAGTCTGATCTGGACTCGACCAAAGACCTTGGTCTTACCGGTCTCACATCCACCTGTCCTCTAGAGGAGTCTGCGGTGGCTGGCAATGGCGTGCTCGCTTCTATGGGCTTTCAATCAATCAATCACAGAATTTGTAAAGCGCACTACTTACCCGCGAGGGTCTCAAGGCGCTGGGGAGAAAAAAGGAAGGGGGGTGCTGCTACTGGTCGAACAACCAGGTCTTGAGTAGCCTCCTGAAGGTCAGCAGGTCTTGGGTCTGTCGTAGGCTTAGTGGAAGGGTGTTCCAGGTCTTGGCGGCGAGGTGGGAGAAGGATCTGCCGCCGGTGGTAGTTCTTCGAATGCGAGGGACGGTGGCGAGGGAGAGGTCGGCGGAGCGGAGTTGGCGGTTGGGGACGTAGAAGAGGAGTCGTCTGTTGAGGTAGGCTGGGCCAGTCTTGTGGAGTGCCTTGTGTGCATGGATGAGGAGTTTGAAGGAGATTCTCCTGTCGACGGGGAGCCAGTGCAGGTTCCTCAGGTGGGGGGTGATGTGGCTGTGGCGTGGTACATCGAGGATCAGGCGTGCGGAGGCGTTTTGTATGCGTTGCAGTCGCTTGATGAGCTTGGCCGGGGCTCCCGCGTAGAGGGCGTTCCCATAGTCAAGTCTGCTACTGACGAGGGCCTGGGTGACTGTTCTTCTTGTATCTGTCGGGATCCACCTGTAGATCTTGCGAAGCATGTGGAGGGTGTTGAAGCAGGAGGAGGAGACTGCGTTGACTTGCTTGGCCATGGAGAGCGTTGAGTCGAGGATGACTCCCAGGTTGCGTGCGTGGTCGGTGGGTGTCGGGGCTGCTCCCAGCGTCGTTGGCCACCAGGAGTCGTCCCAGGCTGAGGGGTTGGAGCCGAGGATGAGGACCTCTGTCTTCTCCGTGTTCAGTTTTAGTCGGCTGATCTTCATCCAATCGGCGACGGCCTTCATTCCTTCATGGAGGTTGGATTTGGCGGCGAGGGGGTCCTTGGTGAGGGAGAGGATCAGTTGAGTGTCGTCGGCGTAGGAGATTATGTTGAGGTCGTGCTGTCTGGCGATGCGTGCGGGCTTTGGAGAGTGTACCATTCCCTCCTCTACGCCATTCCCTCCAACGCTGATCCCCTCTCTCCCTGTCGTCTGCGATAGACTTCCTTCACTTACTTGGTCTGGGTCATACACCGATACTAATGGAGCAATGGTAAACGGTACCGTCAGGGCATCCGGCAACCTCATACTTCCCATTGAAGGTTGTGTTCCCACTCCCTCCGTTCCTGTGGAGATTTTTCCCACTACTCTCACATTCGTCTTATTCTGTGACTCGCCAGTCCCTCCTGCCACAGTCGATTTTCCTTCGCTATGATCTGGATTAAATGGAGGTGGTCTCTCTGACAGCAGTCTCTCTAACAAGCTGTCACCCGTATCACTGTCATCTTCCTCTGCACTCCTTTCCTGCGTACCTCCCGTTTTCTCTAGCAACGGATATAATCTATCCCCTTCAATCGTTTCCACTCTCCACCTTTTCTCCAGTGTATCCCATCTCGCATCTTGAAATGCCCTGATCGACTTTTTCACCCTTTCCTGACTTCTGTCTCTCTTCCTGTCATACGCTGCTCTAATCCATGCGTGTAACGCCTCAAACTGTGTGGGTCTGGGTAGTGGTCGCAAAGAAGACATCACAGATTTCAACTGGTACAACACTTCCAACCTGAAAGTACCATAGCGTGGGAAAGTCAATTCTCCCTCTCCCTGTGTCATTTTATGCCAATTCTCAAGCCAAATTATAGTATGCAATCCCACATTCTTAGCCATGTAATGTGCTGGCGTATCTTCGGGAGGGGCTTCCTCTCCACCCCGAGTAACCACATGTCTATCACCTCTACAGAGTTCTCGTAAAACTTTAAAACATTTCATGATGAAGCAGATTTCCGTTCGCGCACAAGATTTTGTTTTTACTTCCTGATATCAGTCCACCAATACCAGCGCGACTCACACCAACCGACCTATCGCAGCGCGGCACTGTCTGACATCACTCTTCCTCCGCTCGCAGCAGTTCCCCTCCTTTACAATTCACCTCTCACTCTTCACACGCGTCGCAATCACACTCTGAAGTAACTGTCTGTCCACGAAACGACCGGACAATCACCTCTCTGACTGTCTGTCCACCAACGACGAACAGTCTCTCGAAACTGTTGACCTCAAATCTGGCAACTGTCTGTTCGCGAAACGACCGGACAATCGCCTCTGACACAATCGATAGGGTCCAAACACTCAATGTTTCACACACAACAACCTACGACCAGCGTCGGTTATTCGCACACTCACACATACGCTCCCTATCATCAGTGGGTTAATCAACGACGTCTCATGACTCCCACAACCTCTGGTCAACAATCTCAACTCTGGGTGTCTTCTACACCACAATCTCTTATCCCGGGATATCGAATCAAATCTCTCGGCCCCGCGCGCGCTCACGGTCCGATCCTCAATCACACGACTCTCATTCCAACTCCGCAAGACATCACACAATCAAATCAACACTGCAATCTAACAAGCATCACCCTGTTCATACTCACGCTACCACGAACTGCTACTTCCGCCGCACCATCACTCTCCGTCAGTTTTCAGCGACTGCCGTTGTCCTCCTCTTACAATCCACTGGATCACCATCACTCGGGCTCTATGGGGCAAATAATCTCTTATCCTAATCTAGATCTCCCCTTACTATCAGAGGAAACCATCCTACTCTGCTACCAACTGATAAAGCGTGATTCTTATCTTATCTTACCATCACTAAGAATCCTCCGGTCGCCAGAATCTTTTTAGCTGCTGAATAGTGTGAAGGGAAGAAAATCCAATCCTGTTATGCAACAATTTAGAATCCAACTCGCCTTCAAAGATCACTGACTCCTAATTCAAATTTTAGGGGTTTATTACAAAGCCAAAAATAACTGCAAATACAAGCACCTCAACACGAAGTTAAAGAAATAAGTGGGCACTAATACAAACATCATCCTACGCAGGAGTCTCATCCGACTCAGGATAAGAAGAATCGTTAGTTCCAGAAGCATTAAACTAGCAATGACGGCTCCAATCTCTATATTATTCTTCATTTACCTAATAGAGAGAAAAGCATTAATCTGTCCCTACCCTACCACTAAGGTGACATCCCTACTTAACAAGTTTCCCCAGGCAAGAGTAGAAAGAAAAGGTGTCAGCTGTTAAGACTTCCTAAGAAGTGCACTCACTTAGCATTTTGAGCTCGTTCTAGGATGCTCCTTCCTAACTAGATCTCTCTCTTTCGCCCTTCTCTCAGGTCTCCTCTACCTCCAATCTGCTCTCCTCCCCCGGGGCACTATCCCTAATACAAAATCCACATACAATAGAACACGCCCTTGTCACGCCCCTTCGGCCAGGTCTTCCTTCTCGTACTTTTCCATCGAAACTCGTACTTCATCCAGGACGGTTACAGTGACCTTGGTTCCCAGGCACCTTCTCCGCTGAAAGTATCATCCCTACATTCCAGTATACTCCCATCTCAATGTCTCCCACCATCCTAACTCCTAAAGCAAAGAGCCAGTCTTTCACTAACGAGGCATGTGTCCTTGCACCTGCAACAGAAAATACATTCAACAAACTTTCCTCTGTGCGCATCTTCCAACCGTGCCCAGAGAGCCTTCCCAAGAGAACACCTTCTCGTCCTGCAAAATAAGCTAACATAAGAACGAACAGGCCTTTCTTTGACGTATATGCAGTCAGGCCTTTACACAATTTAAACACACAATTCTAATCACTTGATAAGCATTGGTTCATTACATTTCATATGCGAAAAAGTGAACTACACGTGCAACTTAATATAGTACACGTTTTAACTACTGCATCTCGATTGCACATGAGCTAGTTCATTTATGCATCATTTTAAACGCGTTTCAGTTAAGCATTACATTTACATGATTATAATAGCACAATTACTCTTCTATTCACTCTAATAAATGCGGTTTAGAACTACATTTTACTGGCCATTCATTAATATATGTCTGGATATATGCGGGTGCGGACTAACGGTGATTATGATGCACCCCTACAATTTCTCGAGAAGATGGCGCTCTATCAGTTCCCCCCTTTGATGACTCCTGTCATCACACTTTTACAACTCTTCTTGGAGAAAGAACCGACCTAAACAGAACTTGTTGCCATTCTCCCCTGTCGGAATCTCTCCAAACTCTTAATATTTCGATAGTGACTGTCCTGCAGTCTAGCCATTCTCGTCTCATTTACTCTTAAAGCTCTCTCAACTCTGCCTGCTCTATACCACTTGTATGCTCTGATAAGACCCCACAAGCAAACCACACAAACCACAACGATAATGAGAGGTCTCAGAACATAGCCAAGGAAACCCTTTCCCAAATTCGCAAACCAGCTTCCCACTTGACCAAATCCCTTGCCAACTTTCTCCCAAACTCCCTCTTCAATCAAATCCTCTATCTTAGTATGGATCGTAGTGATGTTACTTATATATTTCCCAGATCCTTGCTGTTGTCTGGTATATAAGTACAGCACTCTTGAACTTTCAACATTCTACAGACTCCGCCCTCTTTTGCCAATAGATCATCTAAAGCAAGACGGTTCTGCAAAACCATTGTCCTTATCGACAACATCTCTCCTTGCACAAGTATCAACGACTTTGCTATGTTCATTGACAATTCGTCAACCACAGTCGCCAATCTCCGGATCTTCACATCATTCAAGATCCCTCCCAAACTTGGTATCATCGCTCCAAAGATATCTCCTACTACCGCTCCTGCACTCTCACCTCTTTTCACTCTCGAATGCTTTCCACCTTCCAAAAGTTCCAAATCCTCTGCATGGTAAATCTTTGGAAATATTATTCCCAAATAACACGTGCCATACCAGTTCGCTGGCAATCTCACATAAGCATTCCTTCCACACACATAATACACCGTAGGTATCACTTGTACAGGACCTTGCAGGAAATTCTTAGCTGATTCCTCCATAGTGAAAACATGATCACACTCACTCTGTCCCACAGAGACCTTATCATAATAGGTCTGCACACGTCTCACGCACAACTTCCTCCTTTGCACCATATCCAATGCTATAGGGCCATAACTTCCCTTCGCTCTGTGTAACCTCTCCTCGTCTGTCCAATCTACAGGACTATCTCCGGTATTACGTGTTTGTGTTAGTTTTCTATATCTATCTTCTACCTGATTTACAAACTTTTTCTCTACTTCTGTTAATGCACATGTTAAATTGTGTCTATGGGCATATGCTGTATCTATATTCGAAGTCGGTATGAAGTACTTTCCAAGTCTATCTTCCGCCTTGTAGTAATCGTACTTGTTCAAATGTTTATGGGCAGGAACCTCTGAAAGCACGGCGTCATAGTTGGAAAAGAAATACTCATAGTGACCTCTCCCATAAAACATACTAAGTAACAAACTACACGAAATTCCATAAGTCAGTGGAAGATGGTGGTATCTAATACCCTCATCCAATGAAGCTGGCAACTGCATACACACATAACAATCTTTCGCATCCATCGCATCCACATACTCATATAGCAGCTTAGCATACGTTTTAAGCTTAAAATCACCTCTAGACAAATCTACATGCAACCTACGACTCTCTTCTATTAGCAAAGCTCTTTCAGCTCCTATGTTTTCCTCCTTTTTGCTAGGTGTAGTGGGCGTAGGAGTCCCTTGTACCCCCCTCACTGCTGGCTCGTGTGGAACCACATATAAAACTACAACTACTATGATTATAGAAACTATCACACCCCCTATAAATGTGCATCCTATCAATTTGGATCTACGGTGTGGATCTCCAGCCTCCATGATTTCGAAAAGCTCTCAAAGTTCTTGGTTTCAGCAACGAACACTCAAAAGTCTCTGTCTTCTTCACGCGTGACTTGCTTAACCAGTTCGAACAACACTCCGAAACAGCTGGAAATCCCCTTTTCAGCTACAGTTCCTTATTTACATAGTCCAGAAAAAGACTTCCCTAAGTCCTCGTTCCTCTTCTGCGGAAAGTCCCTAAGTTTATTCTTCTTCCACTCGGACCTAGGTTATCTTCTTCTTTAGACTTTTTATTTACAACAAGTTTATACTCAGTCCAAAATAAGATCAGCTGCAAGCGCTTCTAAAACATGATACAAAAGTTCAAGACGAAGAATTATCATTTCATGTGAAGGTGGCTCAAACCCAAATGACGGAAATTCAAGTCGATGCAAAACCAATTGTCGAACTTTACTCAGAAGTGGGGGATTCGGAACCGTGAGGGTCAGTATTCCTTCGATTTCGAGCCCTGGCACTAACAGCACCACCTGCAACACCACGTTCGGGCTCTTGCTGACCACCAGCACGGACCTCAGTCTCCCCGAACTCACTACCCCCGGCATCAGTCACTGCGTAAGTCCACTCCGGGGTAGCGTATCTCTGGCAAGGTAGTCTCGTTCTTTTCGACCTTCTCCGACCTTCTTGAGCCTGCTCTCCGTCACTTGCTTCCGATTCAGATGTCTCAGACACTGGAGCAAGATCTCTTTCGGGTGCCAACCTCAGATTCAGTCGCCTCTGTCTTCCAGGCCAAGCCTCCTCTGTTCTGGTTGTTCTTCCGCTTTCCCCCTCTATACCCTGTGCACCACTTCCTTCTTCTGCTGAATTTGACTCTACTCCACTCACAGCAACACCTCCGTCATCCGAGTCAAAGTTGGGGTTCTGGTTGTCGGAACCCTCTTCTGCTTGTTCCGGTGCACAACCAGCTGCATCAGCGGCCCTCACAGCTTGACTTGTCCTCTCATGTGGCCCTGCCACATCAGCTGGATTTTCATTCACGAGAGGAGCTGTTTCTTCCTAGGGTGCTGAAACTCTGCGGGTATGGGAAGCATGCACCCAGTTCGGTAATCCTCCACACTTCACTGCTGTGTTCGTCACCAGTATTACCTGTTACGGGCCTCGCCACCGAACATCCAGACAGCTCTTCCTCACGTGCTTTCGAACAAGCACCCAATCTCCTGGACACAGGTCATGGCACAGATCACTTGAGGCCGGAACAGCTGCAGCTTGCACCTGCTGGGACACAGAACGGACCACATCAGATAGTCCTTTACAGTAATCGAGAATCAAGTCATCAGTGATGTTTATCAAAGCTGTTGCTGGTACTTCTGGCAATCGCATCGCCCTCCCCATCAGAATCTCATGTGGAGATAACCCAGTTCTCCTGTCGGGGACACTGCGAATACTCATAAGCACAAGCGGCTGGGCATCAGGCCACTTCAGGGACGTTCACGAACACACTTTTGCCATCCGGGCTTTCAAGGTTCCATTAACCTGTTCCACTATCCCAGAAGCCTCTGGTCGATAACTGCAATGTAGTCTCTTATCGACATTCAATGCGGCACAAAGCAACTTCATGATTTCACTGTGGAAGTGTGTTCCTCTATCTGATTCCAAAGAGGTTGGAAAACCAAATCTCGGGACAAGTTCCCTCAACAATAACTTAGCCACTGTGAGAGTGTCACACCTGCGTATTAGGTAAGCCTCCACCCACCGTGAGAATACACACACCACCACCAAAATGTACCTCAACCCATTGCACTTGAGCATCTCAATGAAATCTAGCTGCATCCTATTGAAGGGTCCTCCTGACCTCCCAATGTGACTCAATGTGACCACAATCTTCTTTCCAGCATTCATCTGTTGACACGTAACACATCTCTGACAAACTGCTTCAGGATTTGCACGAAATCGTGGGTTATACCATGTCTGTCTAAACACACGCACCATTGCATCTCTGCCAAGATGTATTGGACCATGTATCAGTCTCGCCATCGGGCTCAACAGATTCTCTGGCAACACCGCTCGACCATCACTAGAAACCCAAACATCAACATCTCCTCTTTCACATCCTGCTCTGATCCATCCATCTCGTTCTTGATCTGAAACCTCATCCTGCAGTCGCTTGAGTTCCTCCCAAGTGTCTGCCATGGTCAACATCATGTTGAGCTCGGTTTTTTCTTGGCTCTCTCCTGTGTAACCCCCTGTGAATATACATCCTTGCTCTGCACAAAAACGGGCAACTTCATTGGCGTAGTTGTTTCCTAGAGAGACAAAATCATTCCCCTTTCCATGAGCAGCACATTTGACTACTGCGATTTCCTTCGGACATTGCAATGCATCTAGTAGCTGTCTCACATATTCCCCATTCCCAATGGGTGAACCAGATGATGTCATGAATCCACTTTGTGACCATAACTGTCCGAAGTCATGAACCACACCGAACCCATATTGGCTGTCAGTGTAGATCGTGATTCGGATTTGATCCGTGGCCAAACAGGCACGAGTCAAGGCAATGATCTCAGCTACCTGCGCGGAGTGTACTCCTTCTAGACAAGCAGCCTCAACCACTCCTGAGATGGTACATACAGCAAACGCTGCTCTCAACTGACCAACACTGTCTCTTAGGCACGAACCATCGACAAAGAAAATTTCATCAGGGTCAGTCAGCGGTTCGTCGACAATGTCAGGTCTCGGTTTGGTGCATAGCTCAGTCACATCAAGACAATCATGGTCCTCACAATCTTCATCATCTGTATTCGGTATGGGCATTAATGTCGCAGGGTTTAAGACAGAGCACCTTTTCAGAGTCACATTCTCTGCGGTGAGTATGACTTGCTCATACCTCGTCAACCTGTTATTCGTTAGGTGCTGGGTCTTTGTCCTGGTCATTAACAATTCAACAGAGTGTGGTATATAAACTGTCAGAGGGTGACCTATTACAATGCTTTCACATCTTTCAATGCTGACACCTCTTGCAGCAATGGATCTGAGACATCCGGACAATGCAGAAGCTACTGGATCTAAAGTAGCTGAAAAATAGGCAACTGGTCTAGGGACACCTCCATGGTTCTGAGCCAAGACTGCTAATGCACAACCTTCTCTCTCGCAACAGAACAGTAAGAAAGCCTTGTTGTAATCAGGCATTCCCAAAGCTGGTGCACAACACAAACCCTCTTTCAGTCTTAGGAATGACATCAAGCATTCCTCGTCCAATGGTACCGGATCACTCACATCCTTGTGCGTGAGCCTCTGCAAAGGCTTTGCCTTCAAGGAAAAATTGGGAATCCACTGGCGACAATAGCCGACCATTCCCAAAAACATCCTGACCTCCCTCTGAGTGGTAGGCACAGCCATGTTCATTATTGCCTCAATTCGATCTGGTGACACCTTCCTCTTGCCTTTCTCTATTCTGTGACCCAAGTACTGCACTTCGTTCCAGACAGTACTGCAGCTTGTTCGGAGACACCTTGTGTCCGTTCTCTGCCAACTGATTCAATAGGGCTATCGTGTCTATCCTGCAAGCGTCTTCCGTTTATGAGGCAATAAGCAGATCGTCTATGTACTGCACGAGAACTGAGTTCTGTGGCAATACGAGACTTTCAAGCTTCTTCTTCAAGATCTGATTAAAGATCGATGGACTCTCTGTATACCCTTGAGGGATATGACACCACATTAACACACGATTTTCCAGCCGGAAAGCAAAAAGAAAATGGCTTTCTTCGTGGAGCGGTATCGAGAAGAATGCTTGACACAAATCAATCACAGTAAACCACTCGGCTTCGCAAGGGATCTGAAACAGTATCACTGATGGATTCGGTACCACTGGATAACATGGAACAACTATCGTGTTGACCTTTCGCAGGTCTTGCACGATCCTGAACTTCTCACTCGGTTTCTGTAGTCCCATGATGGGTGAGTTACATGGGCTACCTCTTATCTCCTTCAGAATTCCCTGCTTGATCATGGACTCGATTACAGGTTTAATCCCTGCAATAGTCTCGGGTGACAGGTTATACTGGGGCGTTCTAGGGAATTCGACATTCTGCTTAACCTGGATCTGTACAGGTTCAACCCCTTTGATCAGTCCGATCTCTTCTCCCGTGAAGTCCCACACCTCATGTGACACAGAATCTCTCAAATCTAGTGGAAGTTCCTCAACTGTCACCACAGGATACATTTCTTTGCACAAGTGCTGATTCGCAACCTTGAAGGTGGCATCATCATCCTTCGTCTGAACCTCCACTCCCCTAGGTGTGCAATAGATGGTGCAATTTAACTTACACAATAGATCTCTTCCTAACAGACAAACTGGACTCGAATCGCACACCACAAACTGATGTCTACCTCGGAAAGAGCTTATTCTCAGTGGAATCGGTTCAGTCAATGGGCTAGTTATCCTCTTGTTCGCCACTCCAACAACTTGGATTGATTGTCCCAAGAGGGGTAGGTTGGGGACTACTGCTGATCTTACAGTAGACCGGGTAGCACCAGTGTCAACCAAAAGGGTGGTAGGATGACCATCAATGTCTGTCTCCAGAAAAGGTCCTCTCTGGTCTACCTCCAAGACTGCTCCAAGTGTGCAGTCTTCCTCCGCCCTGAGGCACCGTCAGGCCAACGGGTCTGGGCTGTACTCATCAAATCCTTCGAAAAGGGGCATCTGCTGGTAAGTCCGCATTCCTTGCGAAATTCTCGGTGGCTGGGGAACTTGCACCTGTGGGTTAAACGTCCCCCCTTTCATCGATCTGGGCCTCGTCATAGTATCGACTACCTCCGGCACGGGTGCCTGAACCACTTCTACCTCCTGTTGCACCTGATTGGCTGGGTTCAAGGGACACTCGCGCTTCCAATGTCCAATCTGGTGACAAAGATGACACGCAGTGGTCTTCTTCAATGTCGCCACATCCATTCCCGTCTTAGGATCTACAGGTTTCCCTTTTCCCTGACCTTGCACATTCTGGTTCCCTTGGTTGTTTCCCTGTCTTCTTCCCAGCGTCCCTCCGTTAGGCTGGACCTGAGCTGGTTGCATCTGAACAAGCATCAGTTTGTCCTTCAGCTTCCGGTTCTTCGAGTCTACTTCATCACTACAGTACCTCGCATACCGCAAGATTTCATCTACCGGCTTGTTCTGCCAACAGATCAAATGTTGCTGTATCATAAGACTAACCTCTGATCTCAATCCTAGGACAAACTTTGCGACAAACTGTCCCATATCCTTGGGGTCTAAGGTATCTAGTCCACTATACTGTTTAAAAGCTTGCAAGAGTCGTTCATAATACTCATGCACTGTCTCCTTTGGTTCCTGAACAGTTCGATCTATCTTAACCCAATCAATGTCTTGAGGCGAGATCTTCAACTTCAACCATGTAATCACTTGTACGAACTTTTCCATGACTATAGGTGACGGACCATTTGTGACAGCATCCCTTTCAGGTTCGGAGGTCGGCTACTCAACTGCAAATTTACAAGCAGACCATAAGTCTCCTGGTACTACAATATCAAACAAGGTGTTCAAATCAATCCACAATACCTTCGAAATTTTAACAAAACGGTCGACCTGTTTGTACCACTCTACTGGTTGTTCCCTCAGCCGAGGAAAATCATTTGTAAATGCAGCCAAATCACCTCTACCATTCTGTACTTCTCGTAAAGGATACTTCTCTACTCCTGACTTCCCTTCCCCCGGAGGCGGCGTCTCTCCTACATTCTTTTTGGAAATCTTCTTCTTAGACCACCTTTCCTACCATTTGTTAAGCATGACCCATATACGCATCCCTACAATCAGGTCCTTGGTATGTGTCCTCAGTCCTATGACCCTTTTCTCTTCCAGCTCTTGATCACTGTATTGCAACCTATGGGATCCTTGCAACGATTTCGTTTTAGACAATTCCACCTCATATTTCTTTGCCAATTCTGTCAATTTCTCATGTGCGGCCCTTGCTTTACGAGTCACATCCTTTGCTACAAAAAGCAGCTCATCTGCTTCATAGATCTCTATTCTATCCAAAGGCAGATTCCCGCTAATCATTTTGTCTACCTCTGCCTTCAACCTCACTACATCCAACATCCTTGCCCTCATGGCACTCCTCAAAATTTCTTGACAAGCAGCACCATTCCGTTCATCATAATCACAACTTTGTTCTCGTGGCTTAGTCTCTTCTATCGTATTCCCAGAAACTGGTCTATTTCCTGAGTTGTCTTGCTCCACATCTCCTGCCATCGTATCACTCTGATTCCTCACAGGTGGTACCCACATTCTCAAGTCTGATCTGGACTCGACCAAAGACCTTGGTCTTACCAGTCTCACATCTACCTGTCCTCTAGAGGAGTCTGCGGTGGCTGGCAATGGCGTGCTCGCTTCTATGGGCTTCGGAGAGTAGACCATTCCCTCCTCTACACCATTCCCTCCAACGCTGATCCCCTCTCTCCCTGTCGTCTGCGATAGACTTCCTTCACTTACTCGATCTGGGTCATACACCGATACTATAGGACCAATGGTAACCGGTACCATCAGGGCATCCGGCAACCTCATACTTCCCATTGAAGGTTGTGTTCCCACTCCCTCCGTTCCTGTGGAGATTTTTCCCACTACTCTCACATTCGTCTGATTCTGTGACTCGCCAGTCCCTCCTGCCACAGTCGATTTTCCTTCACTATGATCTGGATTAAATGGAGGTGGTCTCTCTGACAGCAGTCTCTCTAACAAGCTGTCATCCGTATCACTGTCATCTTCCTCTGCACTCCTTTCCTGTGTACCTCCCGTTTTCTCTAGCAACGGATATAATCTATCCCCTTCAATCATTTCCACTCTCCACCTTTTCTCCAGTGCATCCCATCTCGCATTTTGAAATGCCCTGATCGACTTTTTCACCCTTTCCTGACTTCTGTCTCTCTTCCTGTCATACGCTGCTCTAATCCATGCATGTAACACCTCAAACTGTGTGGGTCTGGGTAGTGGTCGCAAAGAAGACATCACAGATTTCAACTGGTACAACACTTCCAACCTGAAAGTACCATAGCGTGGGAAAGTCAATTCTCCCTTTCCCAGTGTCATTTTATGCCAATTCTCAAGCCAAATTATAGTATGCAATCCCACATTCTTAGCCATGTAATGTGCTGGCATATCTTCAGGAGGGGCTTCCTCTCCACCCCGAGTAACCACATGTCTATCACCTCTACAGAGTTCTCGTAAAACTTTAAAACATTTCATGATGAAGCAGATTTCCGTTCGCGCACAAGATTTCGTTTTTACTTCCTGATATCAGTCCACCAATACCAGCGCGACTCACACCAACCGACCTATTGCAGCGCGGCACTGTCTGACGTCACTCTTCCTCCGCTCGCAGCAGTTCCCTTCCTTTACAATTCACCTCTCACTCTTCACACGCATCGCAATCACACTCTGAAGTAACTATCTGTCCACGAAACGACCGGACAATCACCTCTCTGACTGTCTGTCCACCAACGACCGAACAGTCTCTCGAAACTGTTGACCTCAAATCTGGCAACTGTCTGTCCGCGAAACAACCGGACAATCGCCTCTGACACAATCGATAGGGTCCAAACACTCAATGTTTCACACACAACAACCTACGACCAGCGTCGGTTATTCGCACACTCACAAATACGCTCCCTATCATCAGTGGGTTAATCAACGACGTCTCATGACTCCCACAACCTCTGGTCAACAATCTGAACTCTGGGTGTCTTCTACACCACAATCTCTTATCCCGGGATATCGAATCAAATCTCTCGGCCCCGTGCGCGCTCACGGTCCGATCCTCAATCACACGACTCTCATTCCAACTCCGCAAGACATCACACAATCAAATCAACACCGCAATCTAACAAGCATCACCCTGTTCATACTAACGCTACCACGAACTGCTACTTCCGCCGCACCATCACTCTCCGTCAGTTTTCAGCGACTGCCGTCGTCCTCCTCTTACAATCCACTGGATCACCATCCCTCGGGCTCTATGGGGCAAATAATCTCTTATCCTAATCTAGATCTCCCCTTACTATCAGAGGAAACCATCCTACTCTGCTACCAACTGATAAAGCGGGATTCTTATCTTATCTTAAGAATCCTCAGGTCGCCAGAATCTTTTTACCTGCTGAATAGTGTGAAGGGAAGAAAATCCAATCCTGTTATGCAACAATTTAGAATCCAGCTCGCCTTCAAAGATCACTGACTCCGAATTCAAATTTTAGGGGTTTATTACAAAGCCAAAAATAACTGCACATACAAGCACCTCAACACGAGGTTAAAGAAATAAATGGGCACTAATACAAACATCATCCTACGCAGGAGTCTCATCCGACTCAGGATAAGAAGAATCGTTAGTTCCAGAAGCATTAAACTAGCAATGACGGCTCCAATCTCTATATTATTCTTCATTTACCTAATAAAGAGAAAAGCATTAATCTGTCCCTACCCTACCACTAAGGTGACATCCCTACTTAACAAGTTTCCCCAGGCAAGAGTAGAAAGAAAAGGTGTCAGCTGTGAAGACTTCCTAAGAAGTGCACTCACTTAGCATTTTGAGCTCGTTCTAAGATGCACCTTCCTAACTAGATCTCTCTCTTTCGCCCTTCTCTCAGGTCTCCTCTACCTCCAATCTGCTCTCCTCCCCCGGGGCACTATCCCTAATACAAAATCCACATACAATAGAACACGCCCTTGTCACGCCCCTTCGGCCAGGTCTTCCTTCTCGTACTTTTCCATCGAAACTCTTACTTCATCCAGGACGGTTACAGTGACCTTGGGTCCCAGGCACCTTCTCCGCTGAAAGTATCATCCCTACATTCCAGTATACTCCCATCTCAATGTCTCCCACCATGCTAACTCCTAAAACAAAGAGCCAGTCTTTCACTAACAAGAGCATGTGTCCTTGCACCTGCAACAGAAAATACATTCAACAAACTTTCCTCTGTGCGCATCTTCCAACCGTGCCCAGAGAGCCTTCCCAAGAGAACACCTTCTCGTCCTACAAAATAAGCTAACATAAGAACGAACAGGCCTTTCTTTGACGTATATGCAGTCAGGCCTTCACACAATTTAAACACACAATTCTAATCACTTGATAAGCATTGGTTCATTACATTTCATATGCGAAAAAGTGAACTACACGTGCAACTTAATATAGTACACGTTTTAACTACTGCATCTCGATTGCACATGAGCTAGTTCATTTATGCATCATTTTAAACGCGTTTCAGTTAAGCATTACATTTACATGATTATAATAGCACAATTACTCTTCTATTCACTCTAATAAATGCGGTTTAGAACTACATTTTACTGGCCATTCATTAATATATGTCTGGATATATGCGGGTGCGGACTAACGGTGATTATGATGCACCCCAACAATTTCTCGAGAACATGGCGCCCTATCACAGCCTACATAGAGAAAATGTAGAGTGCGCATGACTGGTTTGGTCGGCCCCAGGGGGCCGACCAAAAAGTCAGAGCCCACAACAGTGGGCAAGCCACTCCTCCCATACCCGCCCGCCCGCCCCCAACCAGGCATACCCGCCCGCCCCCAACCAGGCATACCTTCTGCTTTCTCGCAGCGCGAAAAGCAGAAACATGAAATGCTATTTAAAATACCATTTTATGTTTCTGCTTCTCACACTGCGAGAAAGCAGTAGTGCGACGCTCCTCCGCCCTAATGGAGGAGCCGCCCCTGTGAGTATTTAATGCGTCTTTTTGATGTTTTTAGTCCTGAATAAGCTGCCTAAGGTACATTGCAGTGAAAGCTGTTGACTTTCAATACAAAATACCTATGATGGAGCAGGGTTTCGGCAAAATAAAACCTGCTCGGATGAACCCATCTGTTTGTTAAAATACTAATCAAGAAATGTGTGAAACTAATAATAATAAGATTAAAAGGGGAAAAATGAAAACTGCGCAAGCACGTGCTGGGATATCAGAGTAGGCCGCAAAGTAGATGCACATAACTAATGTAGAATATAAGACAAAAGTCGAGAGTTTATTTTTCTCTAATAAATAAGGAAAATGTGCAGCGCGTAGAAAAAGAGAGAATAAATGAAAATGTTCAAAGTGTGTTTGAAAATAGAGTTTTATAAAGTGAAAATTAATGCATTTGTTTGTCTTTCCTAGAAGCATAGTCTGCAGCTTTGCAGGGAAGGCCCAAGAGACATTTTAGAGTTAACACGGGATGTTTTTTTTAAAATATAGAAAGTGAAGAATGAATGCTACAATCTGTTCCTCGCGTGCCATTGATGATGGTCAAAGTTGTGTGGAGGAACCAATGAATACAACAAAAGCAGAACTTCTTCCAAGAGCGGGCATGAGGATATTTTCTTCCGCAGCCCGATACTTTTGCCTGAATGAGGATAATGTGCAAGTCACGGAAGATAGATATGGAAGTTCTACTACTGAAGGCTGAATGACGTGTATAGTTCATAACAAAGACGCATTGAAATTGAAGTCATGACAAAAGTGGTGTGAGTCAGACACCCCTTGTTTTAGCCAATAAAATGTTTTTCTCTACGTGGGGGGGGGGATAGAATAGGGGTTGGACTTTTGTGAGTTTAGAGTATAATTAATTGTAGAAAGGGGGTGGGTTTAGGTGCATTTTCCCTACTATGCGAGAGGAGAGAGCTGTGTTGCTGTTTCCTAAACCTATGGGCTGGCTGCTGTTCTGCTGAACCTGACTCTTTAACTTTGCTCCTTAACTTTTATAAGGGGCCTTGCTTACTCTCATGGCCAGAAGGTAGCTTTCCAGATTTTCTTGAACCTTGGTTAGTATGGTATTCTGAATTTGCATAACTGATTTGCAAATGATTTATTTCTCTATCCTTTTGTCTCTACGTCTATCCACTCACTCATTGCGGTGATATATGAGATGTATAATCGCTATTATATTTACTGAATGATTTGTTCTTTTGTATGGTGTCTTATGATTCGAGCTGTATTGTGCTTGATGAGCAATTACATTATTTAAATAAAGCATTTTAACTCATAAATGAGTTTGTCTTTATTAGTCATTTATTACTTATGTGAGATTATTATTATATGGTGATATTTTTGAGATTCTAATATTATTTTGCCAAACCCTGATTAACTTATAAAGATTTCATTGCCAAAGAGAGGTATAATCAGTAATGAACTAATTGCTAAGTTGGTTTAAACTCACCCAGCGTGAAAGGGACTGTAGGGTATTGAATTTGGGTCCAGATGTTAGATTTGTTAGTTTCCTGAAACGCTGGATCAGTTTTTGGAAGCAGAGGATGGTTTAATTAATTAATTTGGCACATTAATAGATTGGAATTAATAATTTTGGTTACTAACATATTATGCTATTGTTATGTGTAGTCAAGAAGAAACAGGTACGGAGTTGCCTAAGATCCCGGGATGTTATTAGTAGGGGTGGGCGGAATTTGCGTAGTCGCGCTACGCAAAGTTCAGCGAAACGGCAAAAAATCTCCGCGAGCACGCGGAATTACGCGTGCTCGCGGAGATTTCTTGTCTTCTGCCCTTGTAACTTTGCCACCGGGCCGAAAGGCACCGGGGTCCCTTGAGTGAGCTGTCCATCATAGTGGGTAAAGGGCGGGAAGACTTGCATACCGCTAGTGTGTGTGGGGCAGGGCCAAACGGGCAGGGCTTCTATGCAAGTTCACATGCCTCTTGTTTATAAAAGGTCAGAGACCGATCAGAGCAGCAGATGAGGAGAAAGAACCTCCTGGTCACAGGAACTACACGGGGATTGCGCTCGAGAAAGTCATGGATGCAAAGACCTCCATCACGCATCACAGCTAACGTTTGACGGTAGATATGGGGAGAAAGCAAACCTGCCCAGCCGCGACCGAGCTCACAAATATTTTGGGCTGATTAATGCGTTACTGAATTTGAGCTGCAACTCGGGCACCTGCTTTATTTATATCTGTAAGTGCTTCCTGTTGAGGTTTAATTTTTGTGACAGGAGCATCGTGCCAGAATGAATCCTGCCCTGCATATTTATCCAAGAAGATGCCACCGTGTTGTGAAATACCTCTACTCAACGGGAGTACTTTCTACTGGCTAATAATCAGTAAGTGCTACCTCGTTGGGTAAAAGTGTAGGACTTTTCCTACATTACAGCTGCGGGCCAGAAGAGTTGTCTCCAGTGACCATGTGAGTCTGTAACTTTGCCACCGCGCCGAAAGGCGCCGGGGTCCCTTGAGTGAGCTGTCCATCATAGTGGGTAAAGGGCGGGAAGACTTTGCATACCGCTAGTGTGTGTGAGGCGGGGCCAAACGGGCAGGGCTTCTATGCGAGTTCACATGCCTCTTGTTTATAAAAGGTCAGAGACCGATCAGAGCAGCAGATGAGGAGAAAGCAACCACCTGCCCGTATTTTAGCATAATCTGCATTTTAGCGGAACACTCCAGAATCCTTACTTTGACATTAGAACGTTATACCAAAAATACTATTTGGACACCAATTTATTCAATATTGTGTGACTAATCGCATACTATAACTGGTGTTGCTAACTGTTTTATTCGTATAGCTGATCTGTTTGCCCCTAATACCCACTGGAAAAAGGTGGAGCGCAACCAGCCAATATAAACTCCTACAGTATGTCACTGTATTTACATAGAAACTCAGTGCGATAACATTGAGGCGCTACATTCACTGTGAGCTGGTTCTATCACTGAGGCAACGGAATGCATTCAGTGTAGAGAAGTGTGACTGAGTAGGGCATGAGCCACGAGGACAGTGTTGTTCTGGCTTCCCCCAACAGACCAGTGTCTTGGAAAGGCTGCCCTAAGCTGCATTATTTGTGTTGGTTTATTAGTATAAGCACACCACGAGTCTCCAAGCACCACTCTGTGGACTGTGCGTAGTGTAGCCAGACACTGCATAGTGCTGGAAAACATGACGAATGTAAACATGGTGCTTTATATCTTATGAGCCCGTAAACGCCAGATACGCATGCGTACAGTGACATTGTAAATTGTAATATTGTACTGGAGTGCGAGGTGTGCCCGGACAGACACACTGTGAACATTAGCCTGTTTGTATCACTGTGCCAGTGAATTCCCAGAGAAATAATGTCCCAAAGAACCTCCTGCTCACAGGAACTACACGGGGATTGCGCTCGAGAAAGTCATGGATGCAAAGACCTCCATCACTCATCACAGCTAATGTTTGACGGTAGATATGGGGAAAAAGCACACCTGCCCAGCCTCGACCGAGCTCACAAATTTTTTGGGCTGATTAATGCGTTACTGAATTTGAGCTGCAACTCGGGCACCTGCTTTGTTTATATCTGTAAGTGCTTCCTGTTGAGGTTTAATTTTTGTGACAGGAGCATCGTGCCAGAATGAATCCTGCCCTGCATATTATTTGCCCACGAATTCCGTTCCACCGCGGATCGCGGAATTTTCGGCAATTCCACGTTCCGCGCGGAACGCGGAAATGCCGAAATTCCACGAGCGGAACGGACTTTGCTGCCCACCCCTAGTTGTTAGCCTAATGGGCAGAGGAATAGTGTGGCACACACTGAAAAGTGCATTGTCTGCTGGTGTGATATTAAGCAATGAAAGAGGTTGTTAATATTGCATAGGGAATTCTGAAGTTAGTATAGTGGAGATTTATTTGGGTACCTTTAGAAAGCGCAGCTGAAGAAGTCCCGAAAATTTTCACTTGATTGAGAGTGGAGTAACGCTGGTCGATATTCCGCTAGTAGCGAAATAATTTCTTTGTTTGATTGAATGTATCTCTTTTTTAGTGGGGCAGACAAGGCAGGATTGTTTTATGTTGTTTCTAATCCTATTTTTCTTTGAAAAAGATTTGTAATCTATTGCCGAAATATTTTTGTAAAGGGAGGGTCAGTAGTAGGAGTTATACTGACGTCACAGAGTGCCGCGCTGGCATTGGTCAGCTAGTGTGAATCGTCACGAAAGAGTGTTGTGTTATTATTGGTTGGTTGGTGTGAATCGCGCTGGTATTGGGCAGCGTGAACGAATAGCGAGTGAAGAAATACGGAAGAGTTTTTCCTTAGTTTGTTTGAGTTTTAGCGTAGCAAAAGAATTTCAATGAAGTTATTGAAAATGATGAAGACTTTATTTAGAAAGGATGAGCTTATAGTTATTAGAGAGGGAGTTCATGTGCCACCTGATGGTACACCCTCTTCTTTTATGTCATGAGAACGAAGATATCATACGTGTACATGGTTGGAGAATTGGGTGAAGTATACAGAAGGAAATGGGAATAAGGCATTTCCAGAACATGGTACTTTTAATGTGAAGATTTTAGAGAATTAGAGATTCGAGATATCAGATGAATCAATTGAGACCAAATCCTAGACCTATGCAGTATGAGGCACTTGAGCAATGGGAACACGAAGCGTATAAAAGAGAAAGAGACAGATCTGCAAACAAGTATAGAAATACTGTGAGTAGGTATTCAGAGGCAAAATGGGATGCTCAGGTGAAAAGATGGAGGAAAGATGTAATTGCAGAAGGTGAAGGT
The DNA here is from genome assembly GCA_963921515.1 of Calotriton arnoldi. Taxonomy (NCBI): domain Eukaryota; kingdom Metazoa; phylum Chordata; class Amphibia; order Caudata; family Salamandridae; genus Calotriton; species Calotriton arnoldi. The sequence goes on from CAWUFW010015290.1 coordinate 231,135, forward strand.
TTATATCCGGTTGTTGTTGTTGAGGATCAGACAGGAGGAAAATGTAAGGAGAAAAAGAAAAATGTGGAATGTACAGAACCAGATCCAAATGAAATTGATGATGAATTGTTAGATGAGATGTTATTAAACAGACCTCCACCATATCAGGAAGAGCAGGAAAGAACTACCCCGAGTGCTCCATTGATTCAAGTCGAAGTTCCTCAGCACTCGCAAGTGAGAAATACAAATGTAATGAATAAGGCAAAGGATGATTTGACACAGAGGATTACTCAGTTGAATTTGAATGCAGAAGCTTTATCAGTTCCAGTGACAATTGGTCCTATAGTTCCATTGTATAGTGAGGGACAAAATATTTCACAAGTACATGCTTTGACAGTACCTGTTAATAATAATAGGGTTAATAATGGTGTTGGAGTAAATGACACAGGAATGTTGATTGATATTACAGAAAGATCGGTGGAAACCCCAGGCGAAATGTACAGATAGAACCTAGAAGATTAGTGCCAAATGGGTGAGAAATGACATCTACTTCAGGGGGTTCAGTAGGACCATCACCTGAGGAGTTAGATGAATGGATTAGAGGAATGGTGTCGAATAAAGTGAATACGAACATGGATGTGAGTAGATTAAAAGCAGATTTCGAAGAAATGATTATGGGTACAATCAGTCCAGAGAGATTGAGTAGATATCAGGAGGACGAGTTGTTGTTTTTATGTAAAAATATTACAATGAGAGCAAAGAGTCTTCATGAGAGGTTTGCTGAGGTTGCACAGACTTATGGAGTTGATATTGAGAAATCAAAGGCTCTGCAAAAGACAGATAGATTGGATTTTAGTGACAAGGATTTAGAGAGTTTGAATGCTTCTGGAAAACGTTTACAGACTAAAGAGTTAATTAATACCTTGAAACGATGGGGTGAATTGGAACGTTGGAAAGGCAGATGGGGTAAGAAGAAAGAAGAAATGCTTGCAAATAAAGGAGCATCACCTATGTATCCTGTGAGGGAGACAGGGACAGGAACAGTAACAACTTAAATGATATATCCAATGAGAGAGGTACCAGGAGGAGGATATGTTCATGTTCCATGGTCAAGACAAGATATATTGTCTTTCACAAATGAGTTTCCTAGATTGTGAGAAAACCCAGTTGAATGGTACAAACAAGTAGAGAGGTTTGCAAAGGTTTCAAAGGTTTTGTTGAAATATTTGGATGGGTTGTTTGATATTGTGGTTCCAGCTGATTTATGGACTGAATGTAAGATTGCAATAGATTGGCCAAAAGAAGAATATCCAAGAGATGCAAAGACTGGATGAGGTGATGAAAAAGTACTATCAAGTAATTACTTATTTGAAGAGTAAGATTTCACCAAAAGAGACAGATAGGGTAAAAATTGACAGAACGACTCAGGAGACTAAAGAATCAGTTCATGCATATTATGAGAGGCTTTTACAGGTGTTTAAACAGTATAGTGGCTTCGAAAGCATAACTGACAAAGATATGGGACATTTTGTATACAGGTTTGTGTTTGATTTGAAACCAGAGATTAGTAATATGATTCAACAGCATTTGATTTGTTGGCAAAAAAAAAGTGTGGATGAGATACTACGGTATGCAAAATATTGTAGTGATGATATTGAGTCAAGACATAAGAAGTTGAAAGAGAAATTGATGTGGGCTCAAATGAAAGCAGCACAGAAAAATGGAAATTTTGTGGATTATTCTCAAACAGGTTTCCAAGGAAAGGGTCAGAATCAGAATATTCAAAATGGTCAGATTTCTAACATGGGAGGTGTCATGACGAATGGATGTGTTTTTACTCAAGGAAAGGGTAGAGGTAATAAGGATGAAATGAAAAAGAAATATCCTTGTCATGCGTGCGGAAAATTTGGACACTGGAAAAATGAGTGTAAGGGTTTTCTAGGAAATAATGAAATGAATCAAAATTTTAATAAGCAGATGGAGAATGAAGTAAATAGAAATCAACAGGTAGTTACACAAGTGCAGATACCACATGCCCCGATGCCAGGTAATGTGAATGCTCAAGTACAAAGATACAGTACGAATGTGGGTTTCCATGCAGGAGAGCAAGTTGGTAATGATCAAAATGTACAAGTGGCTTCACAATACTGGTTGCAGTGCCAGGAGAGTGATTCAGATACATCTCAATGACAGTGCCTGAGGGGGGAGGAGGAGTGCATGCTTGGCGTATCCCTAGAGGTAGATCAGTGTGGTCCTTTTGTAGATGAGGAAGTTGAAGGTAATGTTGTTACATTCCTTGTAGACACTGGTGCTATCCGTTCCACTGTGAGAACTGTGGAAATCCCAAACCTACTCCTCTCGGGAGATACTATCCAAGTTGTTGGTGTTTCAAATCAGCTAATTAAAACTCCAGTGACAAAACCAATGAAGGTACACATTGGAGAGTTTAGGGATTTACATTGATTTGTGGTGTGTGATACAAGTCTACTAAGCCTATTAAGTAGGGACTTGTTGTGTAAGATGAACTGCACCATCTATTGTACACCAGATGGCATTGCATTTCAAACGCCAGATGAGGATGTTGCGTTCAAAGTAATGTTGGCAAAGCAAGGGACAGAAGTGAATGATTTGTATCCTTTATTTACAGCGAAGGATTTGCCGGTTGAACTGAGAGATACGGTGATGACTGATGTGTAGGATTTTACAGGGAAAGACATTGGATTGATGAAAGGAGTCGATCCTATTCAGATTTCAGTCAAACAAGGAGCTGAATTTCCAAAAACACCACAGTACAAAATTAGCCCTGACACCATTGCAGGAGTGACGCCTGTAATTGAACAAATGATTGAACAAGGCATTTTGAGAGAGATACTAGGGAGTCCTTGTAATTCACCTATTATGGAGATTAAGAAACCGAGTGGGAAGTATAGGATAGTTCAAGACCTGAGGAAAGTGAATAAGATTGTAATACCTTGTTGTCCTATAGTGCCAACCCCAGCAGTGATTCTTCACCGAATTCCTTGTGATGCGGAATGGTTCACAGTGATTGATTTATGTCAAGCGTTTTTCTCAATACCCTTGCATCAGGATAGCCAATATCTTTTTGCATTCAGAGATCGTGTCTTGGCATGGTGCCGAGTACCTCAAGGGTATACAGAGAGTCCCTCAATTTTTAATCAGATTTTGAAAAAATGTTCGGCGTCATTGGTGATGCCAGAAGATTCAGAAGATTCAGTGGTGGTGCAATATATAGATGATTTACTTGTTGCATCAAAAACGAGAGAAGCATGTGTGACAGATACAATTGCTCTACTGAACCATTTGGCAGTAGGTGGGCATAAAGTGTCACCAGCTAAATTACAATTTTGTCAAAAAGAGGTTCAATATTTGGGATACAAAATTGAAAAAGGAGTCAGGAAAGTATCACAAGATCGAATAGTTGTGATCTTGAAAATGGGACCTCCCAGAACACAGAAGGAAGTTTGAATATTCTTGGGTATGGTTGGATACTGCAGACAGTGGATCAGTGGTTTTTCACTGACAGCCAAGTCATTACAGAGATTGACACATAAAGATGTGATCGATCCAATTGAACTGGATGAAGAATCTATGAGGGCATTTGTAGAGTTGCGAGACAGCCTTTGTCGAGCACCTGCATTAGGATTGCCAGATTAAGGTAAGGACTTTGCACTATTCTGTTGTGAAAAAGATGGATGTGCACTTTCAGTCCTAACGCAAACACATGGACTGGCACGACGTCCAGTGGCGTACTTCTCTGCTACTTTGGACTCAGTGGCTGCAGCATTACCAGGATATTTGAAGCAGTGGCTGCTACTTGTGTGAGTTTGGAGCAGAGTGAATCGATTGTGATGGGACATCAATTGAGAGTGTATGTGCCACATTCTGTTGAGATTCTGTTGACACGAATGAGAACACAACATTTTACAAGCAGTCAATTGACAAGATATGAAAAAGTGATACGGGGAGCAGAGAATGTGACTGTGACAAGATGTACAAATTTGAATCCAGCTACATTGTTACCAAGTCCAAATTGTGAAGAAGTGGTGGATGAAGCAGATCATGATTGTCTGGTTGTGACTGAACTGTGTACGAAGCCAAGGCCAGATATAAAAGACACACCATTGTCAGAATCGGATTGTGTGATGTTTGTGGATGGATCTTGCTTGAGAGATGAAAAGGGCACTGAATGTGCTTCTTATGCAGTTTATGCAGTGGCTATGGTTCTTGAAGCATCGTGCTTAAAGGGAATAAATTCAGCACACATTTCTGAGCTGGTCGCTTTGACCAGAGCATGTATAATTTGCAAAAATCTGAGAGTAACCATATTTACTGATAGTCAATGTGGTTTTGGTGTGGTGCATGATTTTGGACAATTGTGGATGCAACGTGGGTTTTTGACATCATCGGGTTCACCAATCCGGGATGGTAATAATGTGAGGGATTTGTTAGTTGCATTGCAATTGCCCAAAGAGATTGCAGTGGTTCAGTGTTCGGCACATAAATCTGGACACGATTATGTGCCGAGCGGTAACCCATATGCAGATCAAGTTGCACGATTCTGTGCTCAAAATTAAATTTCAATAAACAAAGAAACGCAGAAATCTGATACAAATTGTCATTTAATGTTCTCTTCTGTGGAAACATGGGAAGAAGTTAGACAGTTGCAGGAAGAAGCTAGTGAAGAAGAAAAAGAAACATGGATTAAAGCAGGTTGCACACGAAAAGCAGAGGATGAAGTGTGGGTATACACAGATGGGAGACCAATAATGCCAGATAGCCTGCTATCACAGATGGCAAGGATGTATCATGGGTTAACACATGTAGGGAGAGATGCTATGATCAGGCTTTTTAAAAAGTCTTTGTTCAACCCAAAATTCAGAGTTATTGCAGAGAGTCTTTGCCAGAGGTGTATAACTTGCCAGCAGCAAAATGCAGGGAGAAAGACAGTTGACAGTTGGGGACGAATTGGAAAAGCAGCAGGACCATTTACAAGACTGCAAGCAGATTTTATCGAGCTACCCCCATGTAATGGTCTGAAATATGTGTGTGGTTGTGGTTTGTTTGTTTTCTCGTTGGGTAGAAGCATATCCAACAAGCCAAAATGATAGTCTAACAGTTTCGAAATTGCTACTAAGAGAGATAATACCTAGGTTTGGATTTCCAGTCTCTTTAGAAACAGATAGAGGGACACATTTTAATAATGAAATAATTTGGATGATTTGTGCAGCATTGCAAATTGAGCAAAAATTACACTGTGCCTATCGACCAGAAGCTTCAGGTGTGGTCTAGCAAATTAATGGCACTATTAAGTCGAGATTGTCAAAAGTTTGTGCATCCACAGCACTGAAATGGCTAGATGCTTTACCTTTGGTTTTGATGAGCCTGAGAAGTATTCCTGACAAAAAGACTGGACTGTCACCTCATGAAGTGATTATGGGGAGAGTAATGAGGCAGCCATTAGTACCAGCAAATCAACTGATGAATATAACTGATGATCTTGAGCTCGATTATTGCAAAGGATTTGCTGATGTGGTGCGTTCTCTGTCTCATCAGGTTGGAGAAGCTGCAACCACAACACAGCAAGAACAAGCACATGATCTAAGTCCAGGAGAGTGGATTCTGGTGAAGAAACATGTGAGAAAGTCGTGTTTGTACCACGCTGGCATGGGCCATACCAAGTGATACTGGTGACAACGGCAGCAGTGAAGTGTGGTGGTTTGCCAAATTGGATTCACGCAAGTCACACAAGAAGAGTCCCAAGTCCACTTGAAAGACAAGAAGAGGAAGAACGAGAACAGGCCGAGAGTCAAGGAGGGCATGAGCCTGAGCCTGACCAAAGTCAAATAAAGTGGGCACCAGCTACTGGGTCTCAAGAGACTGTTGTCAATACTGATGAGGGAGAGAATTTGATTTAAGAACAAGTGCAGACGAGAAAAGAGGCAAACAAAAGAAGTTGTGAACCTAGTCTTGAATCTGGAGAAATTGTACAAGTGAAAAAGGCAAGAAAAGAAGATAAATGGCCAAAGGGAGTGAAAAGACTGAAATACACTCTCAAAGAGAAAGTTCCAAATACATTAATAGAAGTATCAAGCCAAACTGAACAAAGTGATTCTGAGGAAGATACAGTTCGGAGAACAAAAAGAACAAGAATTCCTAACAAAACGTATACAGTACCTGAGTGGACATATGTGGTGACTGAAGCAGCTGATAACACAGATCAGTGTGCAAAAGAGACTGTTGCAGAATCGAGTCACAGAAACAATTATGAGCCACCCTAAATGAACTGTGCGAAAAATGGGTGCAGAAAATCGGGAAAAAAAAAAATCACTCTCAAGAGTGTGGAAAGTTAAAACTGGAATTGAGTCAAAGGTTGTGAAGATAAAAAAAAAAGGGGGATGAAGCAAGAAGGTTTAAAGAAGTGCTTGAATACACTATACATCAGTTTTTTCTAGTTTGTTTTTGTTTTTTTTATTCTAGTCTAGTTTTTGAATTTTGAATTTTTTTATCTTTTTATTTTTACAATAGAAAATGGCAAAAGCAGATTTACTAGAGACTGGATATCAAAATCAAAGTTTTAACCCGTTGACCACGGCGCGAATTCCGCCGCGGTGCCGTGATTTATTGAGTGGGCCTGTTTAGGACGGCCCCCGGCCGTCCTCCGCACACGCCCACTGTGACGTCGGACGGCCAGGGGCCGTCCCGAGCACTGAAGCGGTTAAATGTAGATGTATAAATGCTTGCTTTATAAGTGTTTTACTACTAATGTTTGTCTGGTTAACATTAATTGTTGTTGTGCCTTATTTTATGTATCCTACTAAAAATAATGTTACTAATAGTGTGTTGAGTGAAAAAGCAGATGTGGGAAATCTTAAGGAAGAACCACAAACTAATATGGAAAAGATAACAAGTGATAATATATTTCATCAAGATAATTCAATAATGATTTTTCGTTAAATGTTTTTACTAAACCCTTGTATGAATATGTAGATACTATGGATGCAAGAGATTGTTATGTGTGCATGCAATTGCCATCGTCTGTGTCTGAGGGAGTGACCTATCATCACTTACCTTTAACATATGGTGTTTCATGTAGTGTACTAACCAGTTTACTTTATGAGAAGGATAATCTACAGTATTATTATTCGAACTATGATTTAGTATTTTCTGAAGTACCAATTAGAAAGAATATGAACAGGGTAAATAGTGCGAAAAATGCAGAGTATATGGGTGAGTTTTTCCATACGATGAAAACAATAGATACTGTATATGCACATCGTAATAACTTAACATGTAGTTTAAGACAAGGAGAGATTGAGTTTATAAATTTAGTAGAAGATGGAAGACAGAGTTTAAAAAAAAAGGCTGCTGAACAAAAGTCCTGTGTACCTCCATGGGCTTTTAGAGAAGGTGATTACAAAAAGGGTGAGACATATGCTGCAATGACTCTGAGTTGGCATCATAGGGGAAAGCTTTGCTTACTAAGATTAAAAACAGATTTTAATAATTATTTCATTGGTTCTAGTGAGTGTGATCATGTTTTCCTTATTACAGGAGATTGGGGAATAAGAGGTGGTACGGATCCTGTTTTCCCTGGAATATATTATGTGTGTGGTAAAAATGCCTATTATAGCTTGCCTGCACATTGGTATGGGTGTTGCTATATGGGAATAATTTTCCCCAAAGTTTATCATTTGGATAAAAATCATGGAATCAATGAAATAAAGATTGGATTAACGCGAAATAAAAGAGGAATTAGTGCTGCAGAAATTGTGAGTGATATATTTGGAGCATTGATACCTTCAGTTGGGGTAATTCTAAACTCACATAAAATTAGAAAATTGTCCACAGTGGTTGATCGTTTGTCAACAGATACTGCTTGTGGATTTTTGATGATCGATACTGAAATGGTTGCTATAAGGTCTATGGTCTTACAAAATAGACTTGCCCTTGATGTATTATTGGCTAAAGAGGGTGGAGTCTGTAGCATGTTGAAAATCCAACAGTGCTGTACTTATATCCCTGACAAAAGTAAGAGTCTGGAGGGATATATTAAGAATATTACACATTTGCGAGAAGATTGATGGTGCTTGGGAGAGACTTGGTAAAGGTTTCTCCTCAGTGGGTAATTGTTTTTCTACTTTTGGTAATAGCTTATTGGGGAAAATACTAATGCCTATAATTGCAGTAGCTACAGGGATACTAATACTGATGTTAATATATAAGTGTTGCAAATTCAAGAAACAAACACTGGATGCTAAACGGAGAGCAAGGAAGAGGAAAAGAGAAGAGATAGAATTGGAAGACAGAAGAGGGAATTACTATGAAATAGTAAAATATATAGATGGGGTTATGCTGAATTAGAAGAGAACCACTGCTTTTTAAGTAGTATAAAAGATGACAATCAGATTTTTGGGTTGTGTTTTATGATGGCTTAAGTCGCCATCAAAGGGGGGATTGATGGAGCAGGGTTTTCGCGAAATAAAACCTGCCCAGATTGAACCCTTCTGTTTGTTAAAATACTAATCAAGAAATGTGGGAAACTAATAATAATAAGATTAAAAGGGAAAAAATGAAAATTGCGTAAGCGTGTGCTGGGATATCAGAGTAGGCCGCAAAGTAGATGCACATAACTAATGTAAAATATAAGTCAAAAGTTGAGAGTTTATTTTTCACTAATAAATAAGGAAAATATGCAGCGCGTAGAAAAAGAGAGAATAAATGAACATGTTCAAAGTGTGCTTGAAAATATAGTTTTATAAAGTGAAAATTAATGCAGGTGTTTGTCTTTCCTAGAAGCATAGTCTGCAGCTTTGCAGAGAAGGCCCAAGAGACTTTTTAGAGTTAACATGGGATGTTTTTTAAAAATGTAGAAAGGGAAGATTGAATGCTGCAAGCTGTTCCTCGCTTGCCACTGATGATGGTCAAGGTTGTGTGGAGGAAACAATGAATACAAAAAAAGCAGAACTTCCTCCAAGAGCGGGCATGGACATTTTCTTCCGCAGTTGGCTACTTTTGCCTGAATGAGGATAATGTGCAAGTCACGGAAGATAGATATGGAAGTTCTACTACTGAAGGCTGAATGACGTGTATAGTTCATAACAAAGACACTTTGAAATTGAAGTCATGGCAAAAGTGGTGCGATTCAGACACCGATCAGACACCCCTTGTTTTAGCCAATAAAATGTTTTTCTCTATGTGGGGTGGATAGAATAGGGGTTGTACTTTTGTGAGTTTAGAGTATAATTAATTGTAGAATGGGGGTGGGTTTAGGCGCATTTTCCTTACTATGCGAGAGGAGAGAGCTGTGTTGCTGTTTCCTAAATCTATTGGCTGGCTGCTGTTCTGCTGACCCTGACTCTTTAACTTTGCTCCTTAACTTTTATAAGGGGCCTTGCTTACTCTCATGGCCAGAGGGTAGCTTTCCAGATTTTCTTGAACCTTGGTTAGTATGGTATTCTGAATTTGCATAACTGATTTGCAAATGATTTATTTCTCTATCCTTTTGTCTCTACGTCTAGCCACTCACTCATTGCGCTGACATATGAGATGTATAATCGCTATTATATTTACTGAATGATTTGTTCTTTTGTATGGTGTCTTATGATTCGAGCTGTATTGTACTTGATGATCAATTACATTATTTAGATAAAGCATTTTACCTCATAAATGAGTTTGTCTTTATTAGAGTCATTTATTAATTATGTGAGATGATTATTATATGGTGATATTTTTGAGATTCTAATATTATTTTGCCAAACCCTGATTAACTTATAAAGATTTCATCGCCGAAGAAAGGTATAATCAGTGATGAACTAATTGGTAAGTCGGTTTAAACTCACCCAGCGTGAAAGGGACTGTAGGGTATTGAATTTGGGTCCAGATGTTAGATTTGTTAGTTTCCTGAAATGCTGGATCACCTACATGTGGCTTTGTTTTACATTTGTGTGTAGGCATGCAATGTGTAAAAACGTATCAGTCTAGGTTGACACTACCATGTTTTTGTACATACACATGTGACATTCTTGTCTAGACTCATTAAAGTCCCTCGGCGCTGTGTCAGGGATATGGCAGACAGATGCACTAGTGCTAGGCGATGCACCACTGATTCTGTTCAATGTTGGGACAATGATAGGAGTTAGCGTTAAGGAAAGCTTACCCCATAGGCCATGAATCATTGAAGGTCATACCAATGACGAGAAGCGAAGCAGGAAGGCTGCAAAAAATATTCATGCCTTTCAATCTGGTGTTTCCATTCGGTGTCTCCTTAATTTTTTTCCGAATTGTTATTGACTTACATATAGCTATACATGTTATAAGTTATTATAGATCATTCAGGAGGTACTATCAATATTTGTGAAGTACATTATTTATAATAGGTGAATCCTCCTTCACATTTCAGCTCTTCATGAGTGTGTTTGCTGTTGTATTACGTAGCTTATCTTAATCAAGCTCTGAAAACTTGGGGGCAGATTTACAAGAAACTGACTCATCTGTACAGATGCGTCAGTTTCCCAGCGCCTCCATACGAAACCCTTGCGCCACCATGGATGCACCGTATTTACAACACGGAGCACCATGGTGCAAGGATTGACAGATGCGTCAGAAATTATGATGCATCTGTTGACCCAAAAGTGACGCATTGCTGGAGTTGCTCATGAAAGTGACGCAACTCCAGCAATGCGCAACAACAGATAGGTAGTCCCATTCAAAAAGCCTTGCGTCATTCCTTACGCCTGGTCTGAGCAGGCTTAGGGATTTTGACCCAGTAAAGGCGTAGAGTGACGCAGTGAAATGTTGAAAATTTCACTGCGTCAGTTCTACATGGCTTTTTGCGTGGGAAAGCCCACCCTGCATACATTATACCTGACGTAGGTATAATGTGACGCAGGGCTTTACAACGTGACGCATCTCCCTAGATGCGTCACGTTGTAAATGGGCCGCAATGTGATGCAGTGTTTACGCCGCCGCTGCGTCACAATAAGTGACGCAACAGCAGCTCAAAAGTGTCGCAGGGGGCTTGTAAATCTGCCCCTTGGAGATTTATTTATTGAAGTTTTGTGTGGGTGAACATGTGGCGCAAAGCATTGCATCAATTTACTCACCACTATAAATGCCAGTGGGTAGAATTGAAAATGGAGCAGTACTATGCAAGCCCTTGCTCAGTCCTCAAAATAACGCACGTGGATGGCCATTTAGACCAGGGCAGGTACTCTGACAAACCACCGGGCCAGTGGACACCGTCGCCTCTACCTACCCGAAGGACAGTCTGCCCTACAGAAAGACTGAAAGGCCCTCCCTTGCCTGGCAGGTATCATTTTGATGAAAGTGCTTCTGCCGGTGCAATATTGGTTTATATTTTGTTTCTCATTTATTTCTTGCTTTTCTTATCCCCAAAAAACAAGCAAGATAACAGGATATGAACCCCAAGCTGTAACGAAGCAATGAACAAATAACTGGACAATTTTAAGAAAAGTGACAAAACAAGAACAGCATTTCCACAAATAAAACAGAAGTATGAAATATGAAATACGACCAGGAAAATTTTCTAGCTCTTCTTATGTAGGAAAGGTCATTTCCCTGAGAGGGCAGTGCTCTTCAAAGAGGTGGTGCACATCCAAATAAAATGCTACTGCTATTTTTGCTATTTTCTAAGCCTGCACTGATGTGACTGTAAATTGTGCTGCTGGTTTTGAAAATGGCTGCAGGGGAAAAAAGGAACTAGACAATGGAGCATATAAAGATACCAGTTAGCTTGTCTCAGCCGTTTGCTAATATATGTTGTTCCAGTTGAGAGCCCACACAAGATTGTTTTGATGAACACAAAAAGACAGCATATTTCCAATACTATGTGCATCTGTGTGTGTGTGTGAGAGAGAGAAAGAGAGAGGGAGACAGAGAGACATAGTGGACAGTAAGAAAGGAAGATGGCAAGCGATAGAGGGAGTGAGATGAAAAGAGAAAAATAAAAAAGAGAAAGCAAGGCGAGACGACGAAGGGTGTAGACAGAGAAAAGAAGTGGTGAAATAGCATGAGGCAGGGAGAAGGTGAAACAAGGAGGAAGAGACAGAAGCGGAGAAATACGCAGACAAAGAGTACAAAGAGCTCTGTTAATATTACCAATCATACTCTGCTGCTAAAAATAAACACTACAGGGAGCACGTTCACACAAATGATTTGACATCAAATTAAAGGAGCACGGAGACTATTACTAAAAGTTATTTATTTAAGGAACAGAGGCTAATGTGAACAGTTGCTCGACTGCTGAGTTACTCAAGCTCTCTCGGTATATTTAGCACAGCCAGTGTTGGCACAAAATATCCTCCACTACCTTTAACATCTGAAAGTGACCTATTTTCATGCCTGTGGGCCCTGAACTGTGTTACAACCTACTTGATGCCTGTTTCTGGAGAATTCATGGAGCATTTAAGTCCTGGTTGGTCTCTTTCAGATAAGGCATATGGATTGATATCCCAGACACAAACCAGGAATGTACAATTAACGCACTGAATACTTGAGAATGGGAATATATTTTGTGACATATCTATTAATAGGTTGCACCACACTTTCTCTATTTGCAGTGGGTGGCAAAAAGACCTGCTTAATGAATATTAATTAGGCATGTCACAATTTGAGACCCACCGTGATTGACTGTGAATTCAACGATCCTTTCTGACATAGGCTAGAAAGCGTCCAGAGAGTCCTGTTACAATGAAGAATGATGCGCAGGCAAGTCTTGTAGAAAAGGTTGTAGATTTATTCATCAGGTTACATCTTAAGTTACAGGTTACAGGATGATAGTCAGATCCATTTATGTGCCCCACCAGGAGCAGCCTCCTCGCTGCTCAGCCCTTCCACACCAACTGATTCTCCCTTCAACACAAACACTCTGAACATTCCGATGACCTCACCATTGGCTGAGCAGCAAGGCAGAGAACCTCAATAGGGAGGATGCATTAAGTAACAAGTACATTATAACACATCTCCCCCCTTTCAATGATCATAAACAATCAAATGTATGAAGATGATAAAACACACATATGACAGCAAAGGAAGATGCATAAAACAACAAAAACATTATAACACATCTCCCCCTTATAATGATCATAAACAATCAAATGTATGAAGATGATAAAACACACATATGACAGCAAAGGAGGATGCATAAAACAACAAAAACATAACACATCTCCCCCTTATAATGTTCATAACAAACAAAGATGATGAGATACATTCTTTAAAACAGTGGATGCTGATCCACCATAACTCACACTACAAACTACGGGTACCACAACACCACACCACACAGAGTACCCATCTCACCTCATACTAAAGCACAACACTGCGGCAGGACCAGGGATTATTAACTCTCTACTGCACTAACACACAGGGTATAATTACAACCCTAAAACAGTGGATACTAAACACCACCACGCCTCAAATTCAAGGCACAATACTAATGGCAGGACAGGTCTAACCTCAAAGAAAAAAGGATAAGACTCAACCCATACCAAAACAGGGTATCACTAAACCCAAAACACTCTCGAAAAATACTATGGGTATCCTTAAACCCAAAACAAACTCAGGGTATTTTTAAACCCAAAACACTCTCGAAACATACAATGGGTATCTTTAAACCCAAAACAAATTCAGGGTATATTTAAACCCAAAACACTCTCAAAACATACTATGGGCATCTTTAACCCCAAAACAAATTCAGGGTATCTTTAAACCCAAAACACTCTCGAAACATACTATGGGTATCTTTAAACCCAAAACAAATTCAGGGTATCTCTAAACCCAAAACACTCTCGAAACATTCTATGGGTATCTTTAAACCCAAAACAAATACAGGGTATCTTTAAACCCACAACACTCCAAAAGGACAGTGATAAGGACAGAGAAAAAACATTAAAGCCTATCGAGCAAAAGTCATTTACCAACTTTCCCAAACGTTAGTGTAGGCAGAATTCTTCAGAAAGTTATTCCAAATTCCACCACCCCACAACTTTGTACTAAGGCGAAAGACCTTGGATCGCACAGCAAAATACATGAGTGTACCACAGTCACAGAAATATTAAAGACACAAGACAGGCGCAAAAATAGCATCAAGAAACAACCACTCCATATGCAGCACACAGGTATTAGAAACAATAGCAAACAGAAAGTCTTTTACTCCGGTGAGCGATCTCTCACCTGAAATCCTCAACCATACTGAGTCCTTGTCAATGAGCTGCATGTTGCTGTCGCCACCCAAAACGCTGATGCACATAGTTCAATTTCGAACATTTCTCCAAAAGGGCACAGCGACGTCACCGGATACCTCCATATGCTTGATCAACGTTGTTGATGTACTTGCGATGAGCCACACATGCTATCCGCCTTGCGCATTCTCGCGCCGCACTTGCCACATTGTAATAAGCTGGGAAAACGTGGTTGGCAACGTAAAGACTGTACACCAGCTTGGCAATAGCATCTGCAGCCAAACACAAGATGGCTGCATGTAATGTACGCCGTGCCAGATGGCTCACGGCACGTTTATGCTGCAGAGCGTCTCTCCGTAGCCCAGGGCTTCCCAGAAACCACATCATCACAGAGGCTCCCACGAAAGAACTGCAGGACTCCATCACACAGGTAAGTGTGCACGCGACGTGGGCAACACGCGCCTGTTTTTCAAATTTCAAAGTTGTGAGCAAACTGCCAATTGTCTAGGGGGTAGATAGCATGAAAACACAACTCCCGAAAGTTCACACCAGCACCGGGTATGAGGGCTTTCCATTCCAAATCTCACCCGCAACAGGAGCAAACTGCGGGGGAACAATCATGCTCCAAACTGCCCACACGACAGATAGGCTTCAACAGGGTCCATTGTAGTCAAACATTCCTCGCTGGGAGACGTTTCCAAAGCTTGTAACTTCAATCTTGGCGCCTGCCTCGACATGCCGGCAGTAGACATCCAGCCGCCCACCGTGCACAGCAGAGCGCTTGGTGCTCCTCTCGGTGGGCGATAGTCACACTTAGGGCCATTCAACCCCCCGGGCACTCTTCGCCTCGCTGCACCCACTTCTCAATGGGCTCACCTTTCACCTGCCAGGCCGTCACTGCATGTGGGGTGGGCTCCCGCCCCCAGGCTGCAGGCTGTCCAGATGATAAGGGACACCATAAAGAGGTTGTAGGAATGTCACTTTGCGGAAGAGGAACACCTTCTCACAAATGCTCTACCGCGCAAAGGCAGAGAAAATACTTTATTCCTCAAGGCTGTTAGCTGTTAGGCTTGTTACTCGTTTGGAGAACTCCCCGTGATGGAGACACTCACACAAGTCCATCATTAACTGGCACGTCCACGATGGGGCCGACCGATCTTCTGGTAACTGGTGGGGCTCAGGACTGCCAGCTAGCTTCTTTCAATTGTGCTTCTTCAGTTTCTATTGACTTTAGGTTTCAAAGGTACCAGTCCATTCAAGGTAGCACACGCAGGTTCTTTCAGAATCGTCGCCAGTGTTACAATGAAGAATGATGCGCAGGCAAGTCTTGTAGAAAAGGTTGTAGATTTATTCTTCAGGTTACATCTTAAGTTGCAGGTTACAGGATGATAGTCAGATCCATTGATGTGCCCCACCAGGAGCAGCCTCCTCGCTGCTCAGCCCTTCCACACCAACTGATTCTCCCTTCAACACAAACACTCTGAACATTCCGATGACCTCACCATTGGCTGAGCAGCAAGGCAGACAACCTCAATAGGGAGGATGCATTAAGTAACAAGTACATTATAACAAGTTCCTTGTCATTACTGCTTTTAAACATTGCTTTAGGATGTTTATGTTGCACCTTACTGAATATTTTAAACTTGCTACAAAAATATGCAGATTTTTCACACTACTCGTATCGTCTGCCTAAAGTTTAAAAATCAACACTTTCAGTGTGGGGCTGTAATAAGAGCGCTATCGCTCACTATCGGCACATTTGAACATTTGCATTTTGAACTTAGGGGGATATTTACAATAAAATGTCGAAGCGTGGTGTTATTCCGAAATTGGTAACGCCGCGCTCTGACATTTTTTTAATCGCAGGGATGTGCCGTATTTACAGAAATACGGCACACCCTGCTTTTCGCCTAGCACTAAAAAAGCTGCCTAGCTTGCGGCATTTCCAAGGGTGCCTGTGCTGCAGGAGCGATTGTTTATGTGCAGGAAGGCATTCCTTCCTGCACATAAACAATCTTAAAAGGTGATTTGCATAATTTCTCTTTGTATCGCCAGTCTAAGTCCAGGATTCCCTGGTCTTAGTTTTTGGTGCTGCCCCACCCTCGTAAATATGGGGCAGTGTCAAAAAGCGATGGGTGGTGCGGTAGAATTCCCACTGCAACACCAATTGCACCCCCCTTTCACGCTAAGTGAAGCGTGAAAAGGCCCTTATTTACAAGGCGGCGTTAAGCCACATTAATTGGCTTAACGCTGCCTTGCTAATAAGGAGAAGGGGATATCGCCACCAGAACATCACTAAATGTGACGTTCTGGTGGCGATATCCCCGTGTAAATTCCTCTTTGTTTTGGGGAGGCAGGAGTGGGTTTTTCACTGTACAACTGCCGCTCCAACTGCCAATTTGAGCCAGTTTCTGTCTAGCTCTTAGTCAATTTCGGAAGCCTGCACCCTTTAAAAAGCAGGCCGGTGCTCCAGATGCCAGTTAGTTAGAACTGATCCTTTCTAATATGGGCTGGAAAGCGTTCAGGGAGCTCCTTGTCATTACTGCTTGTCATTACTGCTTTTAAAAATTGTTTTAGGATGTTTATGTTGCACTTTACTGAATATTTTCAACATGCTAAAAAAACTTGCTGATTTGGTTCATTACTCGTATCGCCTGCTTAAACTGTACAACTTCCACTCCGGCTGGCATTTTGGGCCAGTTAGCGGTATAGCTGTTTGTCAGTTTTAGAAGCCTACACTCCTTAAAAAGTGGGCCGATGTGCGGACGTGCCACTGTGCGCTGATGACGCGCATAAGGCAAGCCTGTCTGTGCTGGTCCGTATTCGCCCACACTCAGTGCCAGCTATGCTGCTCATTTTCCTAAGCATGTTCAGCGCGTTACCTACGCCGCAGCAGAGCTACTCTCCCTAAGGCAGGTGCTGTTCTGTAAAGGTAAGTCTGACTCACCGGGCCTTGCCCTAACCCCTATCTGCAATTACTGCTCCCGTGCCCTACCAGGCATCATCAGGCCACACAAGGCTACATTTCTATCCCCTCGTAGCCCCCAGGGACTTAGTAACGGGTCTGGGATAATGCGTCGCTGCTAGGCAAAATACACTCACTGCATAAAAACGCCCTGCACTTTTAAGATATACTAAGTGAGGACAAGGTAAATATATTCTTCCTTACAGAAACATGGCTGTCCGATAGCTCAGCCCTGGATGTTGCCTTAGCCATCCCTGCCGGCTATTCTATGTTATACTGTGACAGAGTGGGCAAAAGAGGGGGTGGTATTGCTATTATCCACAAACACTCTCTTAACTGTGTTACTTTTTGACACTAAGGAGCTTTGAGGGGAGGGGGATCACTGGGTTTTTGCCTCACACTTTCCGCAAACAAATCCCTGGCCGGGGTTCTGGTCTATCACCCTCCCCGATTATGCTAGTATAATCCTATCCTCCCTTGATGAGTTCATGTCAAATACATGTTAAAATACTCCAATTTCACAGTTTTTGGGGACTTTAATATACATGTAGAATCAGCCTCGGACCTGCATAGTCACCTTCTTTTAAAAAACATGTCCTCCTGGGATATGCAACATTTGTGTCCCAGCACACCCATATAGTGGGCCATATTCTGTACCCCATTTTCTCTAATGACCAAATTATGGTGTTAGACATCAAACCCTATGAATGGTCCAACCATGCTCTTATACACTTCAAATGGAGGGTGGCTCATGGCCCTCATGGATGCAGGACCTGTCTCCCCCTATCCCATAGAAACTGTGCCACATTATCTACCTCTGAGTTTAGTCTCGCCTTGAGTGAGCAAACTCCACACATGAGCAGGGACGTTGGCGCTGATGCTTTGTCGGTCAAAGGCTGGCTTATACAGACGCCTGATACAATTGCCCCTCTAAGCCCAGAGAGACTCCTGCCAGGAACAAACAAAAGTCTGCTCCTTGGTTTAATGATGAGCTCAAACAGCTACACAAACAATGCAAGAAACTAGAAAGAGGATGGAGGCTACATTATGTCACTCAGGATAAAACAACCTAAAAGAGTGTCTTAAACAACTACCGTCAGACAATTAAGAAGGCCCAATCAGACTTATTTACACCCCAGATTGATGTCTCCCACAACAAACCAGGTGAGGTATTTAAAATAGTCAAACAATTTACCCACCCAGACGCTCTGCTTCAGTCATTAACAGCCTCTTATAAGTTGCACATACAACTATCAAACTTTTTTGATGCTAAAATAAAAAACTGCTGTAGCCTCTCTATGTTTCATGAATTCTGACCCCATGGTCATTAGCTGACATAATGCTCTGCAGGAGATTGCGCTAACACCCTGTTCCCACTCCCTGCAGGAGTTCACCCCATCTTT
This sequence comes from Calotriton arnoldi, assembly GCA_963921515.1. Taxonomy (NCBI): domain Eukaryota; kingdom Metazoa; phylum Chordata; class Amphibia; order Caudata; family Salamandridae; genus Calotriton; species Calotriton arnoldi. Next base: position 249,704 of record CAWUFW010015290.1, read on the forward strand.
CTTGAGGAGTCTGCTTAGTTACACCCTAAGAGCTTGTTAATCAGGGTCTACCGATGACCCGTTCCCCCCCCAATATCCTTGTTTCCAACTGCGTAGCAACCAACCCCTCCTTAAATCAGCTTTTGAATATGTCCATCCACATGGCCACATTCCCCAACTGTTGAAAAGAGGACAAATTAATTCCTCTCCTAAAAAGGCCACCAGCCGACAAATCTAACCTTTCCAATTTTAGACCAATCTCCTTGCTGCCAGTCTTTGCCAAGATTTTAGAAAAGATCATTAACCGCCAACTCTCCAGCTTTCTAGAGCAGAATAAGCTGCTACATCCATTCCAATCAGGTTTCCGCCCCAGTTTAAGAACCAAAACCACTCTGTTGGAGGTCGCAGACACCCTTAAGCTGACGGTTGATCAGGGGAAGCAGGTGGCCCTGATTCTCCTTGATCTATCCGCAACTTTTGACACGATCTCACACCCTATACTTCTATAACGTCTCAGTGAGATCGGTATCTGTGGCCCCACTTTGGCCTGGTTTCATTCCTTTCTGGTAGATGGAAGTCAATCTGTATGGATGGCTCCATACTCCACGAAACCTAAACCTTTAGACTTTGTGGTACCTCAAGGGTCTGCATTGAGTACAACCCTATTCAATGTCTATATGACCCCACTGGCAACCCTTGTGGAATCTTATGGTATACAAATAGTTTTGTACGCTAATGACAGGCAAATGCTCCTCACCCTAGATAAAAACTCCCCAAATGCTTTGAGCAAGTTTAAGGCATGTATCACAGCAGTGTTCTAATGGCTGCGCTCCAACAACCTACAATGCAATGCCATTAAAACTGAAATTCTGCTCTTTGGGCTACCACCTCCCAGCTGGGACAATTGCATCCGGCCAAATGGTGCTCCATATGCCCCTGCCACAGTGGCTCACAATCTGGAAGTGAAATTTGCTAACTCTGCCCCATGTGGCTGATGTAGCAAGGTCCTGTTTTGGACTCCTAAACATTCTAAAAAAGTTCCTCTTACTTCTCCCATTACCTCAGCGGTAAACAGTGGTACAGGCCCTGATTACCTCATGGCTAGACTATGCCAATTCTCTCTATTGGTGTCTTGCAGCCCATCTCCTTAAGAGACTCCGGCTGGTCCAGAATGCTGCAGCATTACTTCTGCTGAAACTCTCAAGGAGAGCCCACTTCCAACCTTACCTAAAAGAATTGCACTGGCTTCCCATCAAGGAACAAGTCAACTTTGAAGGACTAGTACTAACACACAGAGCTTTCTATTCACACACAGGAGCAACTGGGCAAAATAGAAAAAGAAACGACATGAACCCTGTCCAAAAAGGATTCTGTTTCCTAGTACCACCTGGGTATAAAAAGATATTGGAGTAGATGCCTCACTCACTTTATTGTAACATGCTTCATCATTGGCGCCTATCCACACCCTGGTAGGGTTGTATCACCAGGGTAGACTCAACCACAAGAATGGGAGTTTCTAGATAAATCTGGCTGGATAATCAGGGATCCAGAAAGAGAATGAAAAGTTAAAAATACCTACAAGTATACCCAAAGAGTTCCTTTATTAGTAGGGTTCCTGGGTCCTGTATAAACAAGTTTTTAATGGTTTATGTTGAATCTAATTATTCAATTAACCCTAATATGTATAAGTCAACATGTTTCAGCCTGTACCAAGAGCCCGTCTGGGGCCTTCATCAGGGCTGTTTAATGTATCCCTGCCTTGCTACACATGCATAGCATGCACACACGTGAGGCCTAAGGCTCTCACCTGACTTGGCCTTCCATCTTTGGGGAATTCCTATGAGGCAAAAGGTGTGTCAGCGAGGACAAAGACCGATCAAAATGCACAGTACTTTATACATAAGCACAACTCGGCCCATTCTGAATTTCATGTGGGCATATAGTAGTTCCCTTATCCATACCGGTATCGGTGTCAGGATAGCACCACTCCTGGTGAAGGACACCTTCCCTAAATAAAAATAGCGAAAATGATCAAGAGGTGCTAAGTGATGGTGTTGTCCCATATCTATATCTCTAGTTTTTACTTATCAGTCTGTATTTGGGTGGTAAGCAAAGGACTGTGTACACAATAGATCAATTTCAAAGCAAAATCATGTTTCATAAAATGCAATCTTTCATGCGAATTACACGCTTGGCAATCAAGTGTTACGTAGACCAGTCATGCACACATTATGCTTACCCTTATTCTGGGTTTTTCATGGATCATGCATGTCTGGAGCATAGTGTCGTCCTATAGTCACACTGTTGCCAGGGGGTAAATGTCATGTCATGAGATAGTTGATAGAACTTGCCAGTGGAAGGGAGTAGTCTTTCTGCTGAGTTTAGAACTTCTTGCTGTGGGACATTGTGAGTGAGGCAGTCCTATCAGGATGGTATTGACAAAGCACCTGGCATGATATGATCAAGGTGTGGGCTGCAAATTTCAATTATGTAGGGGTTGGCAAATGAGGATTTTCTATAATGAGTGAAGTTGGCAGATTGGATGATAGCAAGGCTGAACTGGTCTACCGGGCACCAAGCATTTTGGTGGGCTGGCAGGTTGGAGGCTGGTGGTGGCCGGTTTTGGTGCTAGGGTCCTGCATGCCACATTCCTACCTACAGTGCTTCTAAATAGTGCACAAATAAATGGTTTTATGGTTTTAAGTATGCTTTAAGCAAACTTAAAGCAATTGGTTTTTGCATTGCTTATTTATAAGCACTGCAAATAGGAACTTGGCCGACAGGTCACCAGCAACAAAACTGGCCCCCACGGCAGTGAAACAAGCCCTCGTCCTGCTAGCTCACTAAAATGCCAAGTAGGCAGTCTGGCCCTGGATGATACTATTGATGAGGGAAAAGAGGGATAGGGTAGTGTGAAGAATGAATCCCAAACTTTTAGCTGGTGGATTATTTGAAAGTGAGAAACTGTCAACCATAAGCATGTTTCATAGGAGGGGTCAGAATTTCTGTGAATCTAACATCATGCAGTCATCCTGCATTCATTTGTTGGAGTTTCATGAGACACGTGGGAAGGAGTAGTACATTCTTTAGAGAGAAATGAAGATGCGTATCATCAGCATGTTGATAAATTGCACCTCAGAATCATCAAAGATTGAGCTCATCTGTTCGAGATACAGGGTAATTGAGTTTGATGCTAGTATATAGGTCTCAAGAACTCCACACAGCATTTTAGTCCTTCCAGAGGTGGGGTATCCTATTTTTATCAACCAACAGCAATAGCCAAGAAGAAAAAGAAGCAACTCATGACTAGGTCGAAAAAGCACTGTCCATGTCAAAATTCCACGTGCATTATCTGTAACTGATAAAAAAAAATACATTTGTACATTGTGTATGTGACAAACAGAAACCAAAACTTGTTGCATAATATTATTTTTAGGATAAAATGTGAGATACCTCTCCCACACTGAAAACAGCAACTTCATAAAACAAACAATATCATCCAAATTTAATTATACATATTTTGCAGAAGGAGCATTACTGCTACATAATCTTTCCTCCTATGTCCATTGGCACTTTAAATGATTCTTCCTCCTAAAGGGCTTGTCTCACTCCACGAGCTGGGTTTGGGTGTAGGAGTGGGGGTCTGAGAGGGAGATGTAAGGCTAGATGGTATGGGTGTAGTAGGTATTTGGGAGGTAGAGGGTGCTGATATAAGTGCTATGCTTGTGGAAGGTTGTGTGTGTTGTTGTGAGGGTGAGTTTGAGTCTGTTGTGGTAGGATAAGATGTGGTTGTGGTTTTGGATGTATGTTTGGGTGTGTAGTTGTGTGAGTGAGGGTGTGGGTTTTGGTGAAGTTATTGTTTTTGGTGAGGGAGTGGGTTTGGGTGAAACCCTTAGTGATGGTTTGGGTTTAGGCGATGGTTTGGGTAATGGTGTGTGTTTTGGTGAGCGTTTGGTCGAGGGTGTGTGTTTGGGAGAGGGTGTGGGTTTGGGTGAGGGTGTGGATGTTTTCTCAGGTAAGGGTGTTGGTGTAGGTATATGCTGGAGTTTGAGTGTGTCTGTCTGTTTGTTTCTGGTGTCTATGGGTGTCAATCTGATTGTAGGGATTTTTGGTGGCTGGATGGGTGTTTGTGAGTCGTGAGTATAGGTGTTGGATGTGTCTGTGATGGTGGTGGTTGTGGTACTTGTTTGAGTGCCTGTCTGTGTGTGTGTGTTTATGTTTTTAGTGAGTGTTTCTTTGTGTTTGTGTTCTTCTGTGTTCTTGCATGTGAATGTGAGTGTATTGCTAGGGTCTGGTGTTAGGGTTGCTTGGTCAGTGGATGTTGGCGAGGGAATGGTGGTTGGAGGATGGACTTGTGAAGAGGAAGGGTCCAGAAAGGAAGAGTCAGGTGGGGGTGGGTGAGAGGCAGTGATGTCTTAGGGGGCTTTGATTCTGGCCATGCCTCTCTGTATTGCAGACTGTGTATGTGTTGGACCTGGCCCTCTCTGCAGGGTCATCCCCAAACATCTTGCCTTTTACGCTCCACTTTTTTGCTGAATTCGTTTGTGCTCACCATAGGACTCTGGGCACTATACCTCTGCTAACCAGTGGTAAAGTGCATATGTTCTCTCCTTTAAATTGGTTTACACTTGATTGGCATATTTCATTTACTTGTAAGTCCCTTGTAAAGTGGTATACCATATGCCCCGGGCCTGTAAATTGAATGCTACCAGTGGGCCTGTAGCCCTTCTTGTGCAACCTACTTAAGTAGAACCTTAAAACATGTTCCAGGCCTGTCATTGCAGCCTGAATGCAGTTTTACACTGTCATTTTGACTTGGAAATATAACCCCCTGGCCAAGCCTTGAAACTCACCTTTTATTGCATATAATTCAGCCGCAAGGTAGGCCCTAGGTAGCCAATAGGGCAGGGTGCATTGTAATTAAAAGGTTGAACGTGTACATTTAAGTTTTACATGTCTTGTTAGTGAAAAAACGCTACATTTGTCTTGACTACTGTGTACTTGTCCCATAGTATAACATTGGGTTGCCTGATTACATTTAATAAGTGCTAAGTTGTGACTGGGATCAGGTAACTAGTTCATGTTTGGTATTTATGAAATCGTAATGAAGAATCGTCTTTAATGGAAGAGTCTCACTTGTAATTGCAATTTTGAAAATGGCACTTTTTGGGCGTTGATATTTTCCTTCACTAAGCCCTTTTGTGCCTGCAGCCTGTCTTGGGTCACATGACTGGGTATAACTTGCAGTTATACTTTGTGAATTCCTATCAGACAGTCATGCAATAGAGGGATTAGGTGTGCCTGAATGGGCCAACTGATTTCAGGAAGGGGAGGAGTTGAGTACAGCCCCACATGCAACTGAGTAGTGCTGTGCCTTTACACAAAGGACTTATCACCTCCACATTGTCACTGCAGCTATTTTGGAGCCAGGGTGTGGGAGTCAGGAAGATCCATATACTTGAAAGAGACTTTCTAGGAGCGTCTCCCACCTTCCACAGTATGGGCACCAGGTATACAAATAGGACCCTCAGACCCACTCTTCAGTTCACTCTAGGAACTGCAGAAGGACTTAAAGAGGATTGCCTGCTGCTGTGGCTTCCTGTGCATTCTGCAAGACTGCTTTTCTGTACCTGGAAGGACTGCTTTTCTGTCTGGAGCCTGCCTTTAAAACTCATAGGCCAGCCTGCTATTGAGCCCTGCACCTTCACCTGAACCCATTACTACCAGAGTGACTACCAAGGGCCAGTTCGCTGCCTTCTGTTCAGAGCCACTGGGACAGCCTTGTCCCACTGAACTTTACCTTCTCCGTACATTTTTCTCAACTTTTTTTCTAGGTCCGAAGGAAAGCGCCGACCGGGCCTAATCCACTTCTTGTATCCAAACTAGATGCCTGCGGTTGGCGCTCTGATATTTTAGGCACTTGTTTTTACTAAAGACTTTAACGATTCATAACACCGGTTCTACTAATAGGATTTTTGGCATTTTGATGTTAAATAATTGATTAAAATGTACTCTATATTTCTAAATTTGTGTGGGATTTTTCTTGTGTTATGTTTTCAGTTTATTAATGTTTGCATGCTGCATAAATACATTCGACATTGCCTCTGAGTTAAGCGTGACTGCTTTTTCTGCCAAGCTGCCCAAGATTAACTTAGTGACTTTTTTTGTAATTCACCCTGCAAGCGATTTTGTTAGTGGCTTGACCTGGACTCATACCCCAGTCATTAAGAAACCCAATTTCTCCCAGTATGCCATCCTGGAATGCCAATAATTTGGTAAGTTGATCACTTATCCCCTGGATGGCACACAACAGTGCAGTCTGCTCTACAGAGAGGCTTCTTAACAATTCAAGAACCTCCTTAGACATCACTGCTGGGTAGATAGGGGCAGGAGCAGAGGTGCTGGGGAAAGAAGACCCCAGCCTTTTTAGAGGCTCGTGTTGGCCTATAATTTGGGGTGCAGGAGGGAGAGTGCTGGTGTTGCTGATGGTGGTGGATTAAGTAGTAAGTCCAGGAGATGGTCTGAGGTCCACCACAACTCAGGACTGGTCTGATGTGGAGGCCACAAAATCAGACAATGTTGTGGCCTCTTCTCTAGCCCGTCACCCTCCTCGCCTCTGGGTCCTTAGGTTTCTGTCCCACCACCTTCCGACTCATAGCAGACGTCCTATTCCCCACCTACTTGGTCAACGTCTTCTTCACTAGCTCAGGAAGATGCTTATAAGAGAAAGAGAAAGTGAATTAGCTATATGTGCATTCTTTTTACAATTTTCCATTTAGTAATCACAATTCCTAAGCATAGATAATGCTGGTTTACTATGACACCATTCTCATCATTTTCAATATATTAGCAATATTTTTAACAAGCAGCACATGATGTTGATTATTGTTGATGGGTTACTCCATTACAAACGTGCCTGATAAGCTGTCTGCTATATTATAACTGCCATTGGCTATAATACACTTGTAATATGGTTGACAGTGCATCTGTCACATTTGTGACGGAATAGGCCATCTACAATAATCAAAATCAGACCCTAAATCCAGTTTTGTTCAATTAATGGAAAAATGTGATGGTTGTGGAGTACTTTCAAGTGTAGATAACACACATTCTATGCACAACAATTCAGGAGGCCAGTTAGCATGTTGTCATATATTGAATAGATCCCTTTTTATCTTGTCATTTTGGTGTAGCGTTATCCAAAATCTATAGGCATAGCTTGTAGATGTACAAGTCCACCTACCATACATATCAGACAATACCTTCATACTTCATAATGATGTACAATTCCTGGAATGGAAAGGCTTAGAGGATATTTTTAAATTATTCAAATCCTCAATGTAAAAGTACAAGTTTTATGTATCAATTTTGGCAACAGAAAAATATCAGCTCCATAACATACAAATCATATGCAACTTCAAGTACCAGGGGTTCGCATTGTTTAATATTTTTATACATGGCTTGTCATTTGGGTGCCTCAGGTCGGAGGCCTTACGACCGACATCGTCGTTTTCAGTTCTGATCGGCTGATTTTGATTCAGCCAGTTGGAATTGTAACTGGCTTCTGAAGGGCTCAAAGAGCCTATCGGGCAGTCAGAACTGGCCCGTAATCCAAATGGATGGCAGTTTACGCCATCCGGATTACGATGCACGTCTTCCGGCAGGGTTTCCATACCAGCCTTTCCGACATGGAAACCCTGTCGGAAAACATGTTTGGGGGCCTCTAGCAGGGCCCCCTTTCTTTTGCAGTCTCCGGTTGGTAGGTGTCCCCCTGTTAATCCCTGCACCCCGTGGCAGGCACCTTGAGGTGCCTGCCACGGGGTGCAGGGATTAACACCACCTCACATTTCCCTATGGGAGCATGTACTATGGCTGGTTTCCCGGCCGTAACACATGCTCCCATAGGGAAATGTCGGAATGCGACTGCACCATGTGGCGTTGCATCATAATGAGGCGGTCAGGACCGCCGACCAGAGGTCAGTCGGTCCCGTTTCCGAGACGGTGTCGACCGCCCGACATCATAATAGGCCCTTTAGTGTTAACATACAAACTATATAAGTAGAAGGCAGTGAAGCATATGTTTTACTTGTTGATAGGAGTAGAGTGTGATGTCATTATGGGTGCTCTTTATCTTGGACTTAGCTCACTTGGTGGTCAAAAGCAAATCATTATTTCACACACCAAGCAACCAGGCAGAAGGCCTATGTTCCAGACGATCCCAGTAGACATGCAGGACACAGAACTGGGATGGAGAAGGGAAATTACCAAACTTTGTTTCAGTGGGCAAAGATAATATTACTAAACCCACAGATTGTAGTTGTAATGCAAACATAAACAATATGTGCTTGTCATATGACACTTTCACAACTTCAAGGGTCTTTTGAAGTAAGGCAACCTGATCTGTTGAACTGGTCTGCCCAATGTACTCTTCTCTGGTGTTAAACCTGACACCCTTTGATGTGGTCTCCTCCCCTCCTGTTTGCTGAAATTCAATTTTGTTGGCCTTATGACTCTGTGTACTTAACCCCTGCTAACGAGTGCTATAGTGTTTGAGCTCACTACGTACAACAAGGTAATATTGGCCTAGACCTGATTGGCACAGTAAATTTACTTATAGGTCCCTATTAAAGTGGTACTACATGTATCCAGGGCCTGTAAATTAAATGCTACTACTGTGCCTGCAGCTCTCATTGTGGCACTCACTCAAGCTGCCGGTAAAACATCTCAGGCCTGTCATGCAACCTGTGTGTGCAGTTTTAAGCTGCCATTTTGACTAGGTAAAATGAACTTTTAGCCAGGTCTAAACCTTCCTTTTGAATACATATAAGTCACTCCCAATGTAGGCCCTAAACAGCTTATAGAGCAGGGCGCATTTTATTTAAAACGTTTTTTTTAACTATGACCAGGTAGTAAAAACTCTTAAATTAATTGTTCACTACTGCAAGATCTACCTCTCCCATAGTATAACATTTGGTTAACTTATTACATTTAATAAATGTTAACATTTGATTGTGAAAAAGTAGAAAAGTCATGTTTGTCTCAAATGAATTGTCATTTAAAATCCTCTTTAATGTTAAAGTCGGATTTCAACTCACAATTCATAAAATGCCACTTTTAGAAAGTTACAAGCCCCCCTGTTACCTCCAGTAAGCCCCACAGAGCGCAAATGCTGAGAGCTGGTTGGATGCCCTGCCCCCTTTCTCCACCACTCTGGAAATGCACCTCCTGGTGCACTTCTGGTTGGGGATGAAGTCCTCTTGGATGCTGAGGGTTCTTGGTACCCTAGAAGCCCTCCTGTTACCTGCAGTAAGTCACACAGAGCAGGATTCCTGAGAGCTGACGGGAGGCACAGCCCCTTTCTCCACCACTCTGCAAATGCGACTATTATTTAAAGATACATAGAAATTCACTTAAAAAACCAAAGGTGACAGGGACATTATAGTTAGGAAAAAGAATTTGAAAAACCTTAGAAATTCACTGAAAAAAAACAAATGTTACAGGGACATTATAGTTAGGCCCAGATTTCACCCATATAAAACCAGGGAAATTCGGCAATTATAGTTACCTGAGCTAAATATAACTTACATCCCCGCAATGCACTGCTTATGACCTCACGTACTACATCACTCCTGACATGGTCAGTGACATCGCTGATGACATCACTGGTGACATCTTAAATGACATCACTGATGATATCATCCACAGAACCATTCACACACCCACTTATACCCTCCACAACCACTCAAACCCATTCACAGACCCATACCAATAATCACACACCCACTCTCTCCTCCATTGAGCCACTCACACACTCACTTGTACAGCCACTCACACAACCATTCACTCACCCATACAGCTACTTATACAACCAGTCACTCACCCATACAGGCAGTCACATAACCATACATTTACCCATAGAGCTACTCACACACCCACTTATTTATCTACAAAGACACTCACACACCCACTCACTCACCCATACAGCCTTTCAACACAGCCACTGACTCACCCATACAAGCACTAACACAGTCACTCACACACCAACAAATCCACTTACATACCCATTCACACATCCATACAAGCTCTCACACATCCACTCACTCAACCATACAGCCATTCACACAGATACTTACATTCCAATATAGCCACTCAACACAAACTCACTTAACCAAACACCCACTCAAACAGCCACTTGCTCACCCATACAGCTACTTACACACACTGAGTCACTCTTTCCTACAACCATTCAGACAGCCACTCACTCACCAATACAGCCACTCACACAGTATCTCACTCACCCACACAGATACTTATACACCCATACATTTACTTACACACCCATATACACAAGGATACAGTCACACAACCACTCGCATAATATATGTTAGAAGTAGTATCACTCAGTAGTAGTGCACCTAGTATAATAATTTAACTTTTGTAGTAGGTTACTATATATGTTTAACACCGATAAACTCTTAAAAGCACTTACACTCACTTGACAATGTCATCAGTGATGTCATTTGAGATGTCATCAGTGATGTCACTCACCATGTCATGAGTGATGTAATATGTGAGGTCATAAGCAGTGCATTGTGGGGGCATACGTTATAGTTAGCTCAGGAAACTATAACTGCTGAATTTCACTGGTTTTGAATGAGGGAAATCTGATCCTAACTATAATGTCCCAGTAACCTTTGGTTGTGTGGGAGAGGGAGTTGGTGTATGAGAGGTAGTATGGGGGTGTAAGTGGGTGCGTGAGTGGTTCTGTGAATCATAACATCGGTGATGTCATCAGTAATGTCATTTGAGATATCATCAGTGATGTCATTAACCATGTGAGGTCATAAGCAGTGCATTGCGGGGGCGTGAGTTATAGTTAGCTAAGGTAACTATAACTGCTGAATTTCTCTGGTTTTGTATGAGTAAAATGTCTATAAAAACCCTATAATGTTCATGTTGTGTCCAGCCAATCAGAGCATTCTCGCTGGGGTGCGCATTCATGATTGGCCGCAAAATCATTGTGAAATATCCGCAACCATTGAGGAATCGCCGCGAAATATCAGTGGCCAGAGATATCACTATAATTTTTGGCTTTCATTTCTCAAAAACTACTGAATGGATTTGCACCAAATAACAAAAGCGCAATCTGGGTAACAACATCTACCTTTCTGCCAAATCTGGTATAATTCCATCCAGTGTTTTGGGCTGTAGGTTCGACAACGCGTTCCTATGGGAATTAACATTACAAATGCAACCTTATTTTGCACCCCTATTTCTCGGTCCTCACCCCACAGATCACCCCCAAACGTTCCATGACACACAGAACCTACTCTGACACTTTTTTTTGGTAATTTTCATGAAGATTGGTCAAATGATGGAAAAGTTATTGGCAAGTCAAATAATTATTTTCCTATGTAAACTAGGTCCTAACTATAGCTACCAATTAGGCTCAGATTTCACTCATCCAAACCAGTGAAATTCAGCAGTTATATTTAGCTGAGCTAACTTTCGCGCCCCCCGCAATGCACTTCTTATGACCTCACATATCACATCACTAATGACATGGTCAGTGACATCACTGGTGACATCACTCAAGACATCTCAAAATGACATCACTGATGACATCATCCAGTGAATGTTTTTAAAAAGTCCCCCTGCCCCCTTCCCGTTTTCTTTAAAATAAAAAATGCTCGGGCCCTGGGGGATGGGATCCCCAGGGCCCAAAAAATACTAAAAGAAGGGGGGCCACACAGCCCCCCTTCTAAAAATATAAAAAAAAGAAAAGCCGGCATCTCGCTGGAGGCCCCGCCCCCTCCCTGCAACACTCTGCAAACGCTCCCCGTGGCGTGTTCTAAGTTGGGGGATTAAGTCCCCTTCATTCCTGAGGGTCCCTGGGGGCCAACTAGCCCACTAGGTACCTCCAGTAAGCCCCACACAGTGGGATTGTTGAGAGGTGGTCAGAGGCCACGGCCCTTTTTACACCACTCTGCAAACGCGCCTCTTGGTGCACTGCTGGTGGGGCGATGAGGTCGTTTTGTGTCCTGAGGACCTCAGGACACAAGTGGACTTCATCCCCCGAGCCCCACCACACTGCCCCGGGGACCAGCACCTCCCCAGGGCACTGTTTACTAAAATGCGGGGGTCCGTTGCGGACCCCCAGGGACCACCACCTCCCCCGGGCTTTAAACAGTCGGGAGGGGGGCCGCGTGGCCCCCCTCCTGGAGCCCTCTATGGCCCTGGGGACCGCCACCCCCCAGGTCACGGGGCATTGCCGTTTGTTATGGCAGGGTGGGAGCACTGCTCCTGCCCTGCCATAGCAAACACTGCTTTGCTTCTTGGAAGCGAGAGCAGGGAACCTACTCTCGCTTCCAAGAAGCAAAGCAGAATTGCTTTTGGACAAGGGGAGCTGCATGTTAGCAGGTCTCCTTGTCCAAAAGCAATGCTGGCTACCGCAGGAGGCGGGGAGCCGGCAGGGACCGTGGGGGCATTGGGGCTCCCCCCACGGTCCCCAACTTGAGGGCCAGTCTGGGGGATGGGGTCCCCGGGGTCAGAAGTGGCACCGGGAAGGGGGGCCATGCAGCCCCCCTCCCGGTATATAAAAAAAGAAAAGAAAAAAAGAGGCCAGGCCCCAGGAGATGGGGTCCCCGGGGCCAAAAGAGTCCAAGGGAAAGGGAGCCACGCTGCCCCCTACCGTTAAATAAAAAAATAATTTTAAAAAGAGGCCAGGCCCCGGGGATGGGGTCCCCGGGGCCAATAGTGGCCCAGTGAAGGGGGGCCACATGGCCCCCCTCCCTAAATGAAAAAATAAAAAAGCATTGGCCATGCCCCAGGGGATGGGGTCCCCTGGGCCAATAGTGGCCCAGGGAAGGGAGGCCACTCTGCCCCCTTCCCGTTTTTTTTTTAAAATAAAAATGCTCAGGCCCTGGGGGATGGGGTCCCCAGGGCCCAAAAAATACTAAAAGAAGGGGGGCCACACAGCACCCCTTCTAAAAATATTTAAAAAAGGAAAAGCCGGCATCTCGCCGGAGGCCCCGCCCCCTCCCTGCAACACTCTGCAAACGCGCCCCGTGGCGCATTCTAAATTGGGGGATTAAGTCCCCTTCATTCCTGAGGGTCCCTGGGGGCCAACTAGCCCACCAGGTACCTCCAGTAAGCCCCACACAGTGGGATTGCTGAGAGGTGGTCCGAGGCCACGCCCCTTTTTACACCACTTTGCAAACACACCTCTTGGCGCACTGCTGGTGGGGCGATGAGGTCGTTTTGTGTCCTGAGAACCTCAGGACACAAGTGAACTTCATCCCCCGAGCAGCAGTGCACGAAGAAGCGCGTTTGCAGAGTGGTGTAAAAAGGGGGCGTGGCCTCAGACCACTCTCAGCAATCCAGCTGTGTGGGGCTTACTGGAGGTACCTGGTGGGCTAGTTGGCCCCCAGGGACCCTCAGGAGGCAAGGGGACTTCATCCCCCAACCAAGAGCGCACCAGGAGGTGCGTTTGCAGAGTGGTGGACAAAGGGGACATGGCCTGTGTCCACCTATCAGCAATCCCATGATCTGGGGCATACTGGAGGTATCAGGTAGGCTAGTTGGCCCCTAAGGACCCCCAGCAGTGAAGGGACTTTAATCCCCATCCAAGAGCGCGCTAGGGAGTGCGGTGCAGAGTGGTGGGGAAAGGGGGCGTGGCCTGCTATGACAACTTAGAAATCCCGCTGTGTGGGACTTACTGGAGGTAATAGGAGGGGTAGTTGGCCCCCAAGGTTGTCCTTGGGGGTCAACTACCTCTCCTATTACCTCCACTAAGTCCCACACAGTGGGATTGCTAAGAAGTCTTCGGAGGCCACGCCCCCCTTTCTCCACCACTCTGCAAACTCAACTCCTGGCACAGTAATGGTTGGGGGATGAAGTCCACTTTACTCCTGAGGGACTTTGGGGGCCAAGCAGCCCTCCTGGTACCTCCTGTAAGTCCCATGCAGCGGAATTCCCGAGCGTTGGTCGGAGGCCCAGCACCCTTTCTATACCGCTCTGAAAAAGCGACTACCAGTTAAAGAAGTATTTGTAATGTAATAGGTCTCGCATTTGCGAGAGTTAGAGCTATAGGCGTTGTAAATGTAAAAGATTTTTACTAATGTTTTTTGGTGTAGAGTGGATGTACGTTGTGTGTAGTGGAATTATGTGGTATGTTGGGCAGTGAAATTATGTGAATAGAAAGTATGTGGTATTTAGTGTATAGGAATTATGTGGAGTGGGATTATGTGTTTTGGAGAGTAACTATGTGGTATTGTAGTCTGTGTTGTGGAGTGGTAACCTCAGGTTTAGTCTTCCTCGTTTCCATAGAAGCTAAACTATAAACTCAATGAGACACAAAAAAAGAAGGAACCACTGAGAAGCACTTCTGGACATAGTCGGAGGTATGAGCAGGGCCACTGGAATTATGTGACTGTTCCGCTGCACCAATTTTCACATAATTAAACATTTTCCGCATTTGCCAAATATTCCATCATCTGCTGCCTAATCTGCAGATTTGATCAAAAAAAGCCTTGTTTCTAGCCCAAACGGCACAAATGTTCCCAAGAATGCAGCGTCACGTGTTACAGCGTGGTGGAAACAAAGCTGGAATGGTCATGTGTTACTTATTGCTAAATGTGGGTGTTAAATTGGTACTAATGGTGCACAAACCTCTCTTCTTTCTGTGCCTCTCTTGCCTCTTTCTGCATTTCTCTTGCTTCTTTCTACACCTTTCTTCCTCTTTCTGCACCTCACTGTCTTCTTTCTGCACTTCACTTGCCTCTTTCTGAACTTCTCTTGCCCCTTTTTGCACCTCACTTGCCTCTTTCAGCACCTCTGTTGCTTTTTTCTGCAGATCTCTTGCCTCTTTCTGCACCTCTCTTGCCCCTTTCTGCACCTCTCTTGCCTCTTTCTGCACCTCACTTGCCTCTTTCTGCACTTCTCTTGCTTCTTTCTACATCTCTCTTGCCTCTTTCTGTACCCCTCTTGCCTCTTTGTGCACCTCTCCTTCCTCTTTCTACACCTCTCTTGCCTTTTTCTGCTGTTCTCTTGCCTCTTTCTGTACCTCTTTTGCTTCTTGCTGCACTCACTTCTCTTGCCTCTTTCTGTACCTCTCTTGCCTCTTTCTGCACCTCTGTTGGTTCATTCTGCACTGCTCTTGCTTCTTTCTGAACCTCTGTTGCAAAATTATGCATCCCTCTTGCCTCTTTCAGCACCCCTCTTCCGTCTTTCTGCACCTCTTGTGCCTCTATCTGCACACATGTTCCCTCTTTCTGCACCCCTTTTGCCTGTTTCTGCAACTCTTGTGCCTCTTTTTGCAGTTCTTTTGTCTCCTTCTGCACCTCTGTTGCTTCTTTCTGCACTTCTCTTGCCTCTCTCTGCACCTCTCTTGCTTCTTTCTGCACCCATCTTGCCTCTTTTTGCACCCCTCCTCCCTCTTTCTGCACCTCTCTTGCCTCTTTCTGTACCTCTGTTGCTTCTTTCTGTACTTCTTTTGCCTCTTTCTACTCCTCTCTTGCTTCTTTCTGCACCCTTCTTCCCTTTTTTGCATGCCTCTTTCTGCAGTTCTCTTGCCATTTTCTGCACCTCACTTGCCTCTTTCTGCACTTCTCTTGCTTCTTTCTACACCTCTGTTGCTTCTTTCAGCAATTCTCTTGCCTCTTTCTGCACTTCTCTTGCTAGTTTCTGCACCTCTCTTGTGTCTTTCTGTACCTCTGTTGCCTCTTTCTGCACCTCACTTGCTTCTTTCTGCACCACTCTTGCCTCTTTCTGCACCCCTACCACCTCTTTCTGCCCTTCTCTTGCCTCTTTCTGCACCCCTGTTCCCGATTTCTGTACCTTTCCTGCCTGTTTCTGCACCTCTCTTGCCTCTTTCTGTACCTCTGTTGCTTCTTTCTGCACTTCTCTTGCCTCTTTCTGCACCCTTCGCGCCTCTTTTAGAACCTCTGTTGTTTCTTTCTGTACTTCTCTTCTTTCTGCACCCCTCCTGCCTCTTTCTGTACCTCTCTTGCCAATTTGTGCACCTCTCCCCTCTTTCTGCACCCCTCTTGCCTTTTTTGCACCTCTGTTGGTTCTTTCTGCACTGACTGCTCTTGCTTCGTTCTACACCTCACTTGCCTCTTTCTGCACTTCTCTTGCTTCTTTCTACACACCTGTTGCTTCTTTCAGCAATTGTCTTGCCTCTTTCTGCACTTCTCTTGCTTGTTTCTGCACTTCTCTTGTGTCTTTCTGCACCTCTGTTGCCTCTTTCTGCACCTCACTTGCTTCTTTCTGCACCCCTCTTGCCTCTTTCTGCATCCCTCTTGCCTCTTTCTGCACCTCTCTTGCCTCTTTTTGCACCCCTGTTCCCTCTTTCTGCACCTTTCCTGCCTGTTTCTGCACCTCTCTTGCCTCTTTCTGTATCTCTGTTGCTTCTTTCTGCACTTCTCTTGCCTCTTTCTGCACCCTTCGTGCCTCTCTCAGCACCTCTGTTGCTTCTTTCTGCACTTCTCTTCCTTCTTTCTACACCCCTCCTGCCTCTTTCTGTTTCTCTCTTGCCAATTTTTGCATCTCTCCTACCTCTTTCTGCACCCCTCTTGCCTCTTTTTGCACCTCTGTTAGTTCTTTCTGCACTGCTCTTGCTTCTTTCTGCACCTCTTTTGCAAATTTCTCCATCCCTCATGCCTCTTTCTGCACCCCTCTTCCCTATTTCTCCACCCCTCTTGCTTCTTTCTGCACTTCTCCAGCTTCTTTCTGCACTGCTCTTGCTTCTTTCTGCACCTCTCTTGCAAATTTCTGTATCCCTCTTACCTCTTTCTGCACCCCTGTTCCCTCTTTCTGTACCTTTCTTGCCTGTTTCTGCACCTCTCTTGCCTCTTTCGGCACCTCTGTTGCTTCTTTCTGCACTTCTCTTGCCTCTTTAAGCACCTCTGTTGCTTCTTTCTGCACTTCTCTTGCCTCTTTCTGCACCCCTCTTGCCTCTTTAAGCACTGCTGTTGCTTCTTTCTGCACTTCTCTTGCGTCTTTCTGCACCCCTCTTCCCTCATTCTGTACCCCTTTTGCCTCTTTGTGCACCTCTCCTGCCTCTTTCTGCACCTCTCTTGCCTTTTTCTGCACCTCTTTTGCTTCTCTCTGCACTTTTGTTGCCTCTTTCTGTACCACTCTTGCCTCTTTCTGCACCTCTGTTGGTTCTTTCTGCACTGCTCTTGCTTCTTTTTGCACATCTGTTGCAAATTTCTGCACCTCTCTTTCCTCTGTCTGCACACCTGTTCCCTCTTTCTGCACCCCTTTTGCCTGTTTCTGCAACTCTCTTGCCTCTTTCTGCAGTTCTCTTGCCTCCTTCTACACCTCACTTGCCTCTTTTTGCATTTCTATTGCCTCTTTCTGCACCTCTTTTGCTTCTTTCTGCACCCCTATTGTCTCTTTCTGCACCCCTGTTGTCTCTTTCTGCACTCGTCTTCCCTCTTGCTGCACCTCTCTTGCTTCTTTCTGCACCTCTCCTGCTTCTTTCTGTACCCTTCTTCCCTTTGTTGCATCCCTCTTGCCTCTTTCTGCTGTTCTCTTGCCATTTTCTGCACCTCTCTTGCCTCTTTCTGCACCTCACTTGCCTCTTTCTACACTAAACTTGCTTCTTTCCACACCTCTGTTGCTTCTTTCAGCAATTCCCTTGCCTCTTTCTGCACTTCTCTTGCTTGTTTCTGCACCTCTCTTGTGTCTTTCTGCACCTCTGTTGCCTCTTTCTGCACCTCACTTGCTTCCATCTGCACCCCTGTTGCCTCTTTTTACACCCCTCTTTTCTCTTTCTGCATCTCTCTTGCCTCTTTCTGCACCCCTGTTCCTTCTTTCTGCACCTTTCCTGCCTGTTTCTGCACCTCTCTTGCCTCTTTCTGTACCTCTGTTGCTTCTTTCTGCACTTCTCTTGCCTCTTTCTGCACCCTTCGCGCCTCTTTCAGCACCTCTGTTGCTTCTTTCTGTACTTCTCTTCCTTCTTTCTGCACCCCTCCTGCCTCTTTCTGCACCTGTCTTGCCTCTTTGTGCAACTCTCCTACCTTTTTCTGCACCCTCTTGCCTCTTTTTGCATCTCTGTTGGTTCTTTCTGCACTGCTCTTGCTTCTTTCTGCACCTCACTTGCCTCTTTCTGCACTTCTCTTGCTTCTTTCTACACCTCTGTTGCTTCTTTCTGCACTTCTCTTCCTTCTTTCTGTACCCCTCCTGCCTCTTTCTGTACCTTTCTTGCCTCTTTTTTGCACCTCTGTTGGTGCTTTCTGCACTTCGCTTGCTTCTTTCTGCAGTTCACTTTACTCTTTCTGTATCTAGGTGCTTCTTTCTGCACCTCACTTGCCTCTTTCTGTACTTCTCTTGCTTCTTTCTACACCTCTCTGCTTCTTTCAGCACTTCTCTTGCCTCTTTCTGCACTTCTCTTGCTTGTTTCTGCTCTTCTCTTGTGTCTTTCTGCACCTCTGTTGCCACTTTCTGCACCTCACTTGCTTCTTTCTGCACCCCTCTTGCCTCTTACTGCACCCCTCTGCCCTCTTTCTGCACCTCTCTTGCCTCTTTTTGCACCCCTCTTCCCTCTTTCTGCACCTTTCCTGCCTGTTTCTGCACCCCTCCTGCCTCTTTCTGTACCTCTCTTGCCTTTTTCTGCACTTCTCTTGCCTCTTTCTGCACCCTTCGTGCCACTTTCAGCACCTCTGCTGCTTCTTTCTGCACTTCTCTTCCTTCTTTCTGCAACCTTCCTGCCTCTTTCTGTACTTCTCTTGCCAATTTGTGCATCTCTCCTACCTCTTTCTGCACCCCTCTTGCCTCTTTTTGCACCTCTGTTAGTTCTTTATGCACTGCTCTTGCTTCTTTCTGCAACTCTTTTGCAAATTTCTGCATCCCTCATGCCTCCTTCTGCACCCCTCTTCCCTATTTCTCTATCTCTCTTGCTTCTTTCTGCACTTCTCTTGCTTCTTTCTGCACTGCTCTTTGTTCTTTCTGCACCTCTCTTGTAAATTTCTGTATCCTGTTACCTCTTTCTGCACCCCTGTTCCCTCTTTCTGTACCTTTCGTGCCTGTTTCTGCACCTCTCTTGCCTCTTTTGGCACCTCTGTTGCTTCTTTCTGCACTTCTCTTGCCTATTTCTGTACCCCTCTTGCCTCTTTAAGCACCTTTGTTGCTTCTTTCTGCACTTCTCTTGCTTCTTTCTGCACCCCTCTTGCCTCTTTCTGTACCCCTTTTGCCTCTATGTGCACCTCTCCTGCCTCTTCCTGCACCTCTTTTGATATTTTCTGCAGTTCTCTTGCCTCTTTCTGCACCTCTTTTGCTTCTTTCAGCACTGCTCTTGCTTCTTTCTGCACCTCTGACTTAGAGGTAGTTTTAATCCCCCTGACCTATTATGTACTAGGGCCTTACAGGGGAGGTCATGCCAATCACAGGGGTACCCCAACCCATAGTGTACCCTAGTGTGAGTAGGTGTTTTCACTGTATTCTAAGTGTCTTTCAGCATAGCACTGGCAGTCAGTTACCACCAGTACCAGTCAGCAGAAAGTTGGGGCACTGGATGACTTTGCAACAAGGCCTCTTTCTGCACCTCTGTTGGTTCTTTCTGCATATTTCTTGCTTCTTTCTGCACCTTTCTTCGTCTTTCTGGACTTCTGTTGCCTCTTTCTGCATTTCTCTTGCTTCCTTCTGCGCCTTTCTTCCTCTTTCTGCACATGTCCTACCTCTGTAGGCATAGTTAGAAATTAGCATTTAAAAAACCTTTGAAATTCACTGAAAACCCAGAGGTTTCCGGGACGTTACAGTTAGGAATTAGCATTTACAAAACCTTTGAAATTCACTGAAAACACCATAGGTTTCAGGGACGTTATAGTTAGAAATTAGCATTTAAAAAACCTTAGAAATTCACTGAAAAACTCACAGGTTTCAGGGACGTTATAGTTAGTTGGACATTTCACTTGTACAAAACCAGAGAATTTCATCCGTTATAGTTAGTTGAGCTAACTATAACTCGCGCCCCCGCAATGCACTGCTGATGACGTCACATATTACATCATTCATGACATGGTCAGTGACATCACTGATGACATCACTGATGACATCTCAAATGACATCACTGATGACATCGCTGATGACATCATCCACGTGATAATCTGAAGCACCTCCTCATACCCTAATATAACCTTTGATACACCCACTCTAAAATACAGACTACCATTTACGAAACCATAGACACACCAATACCAGTTACTACATACCCACTCACTGATTTCTAGATCTACACACACATCCACTCATTCACCCATTCAGTCACTCATACATGCAGTCACTCATCAATTCAGCACTATCATTTGCACTCATACACCCATACAGACACTCACACAGCGCCACTCATCCATAGAGTTACTCACATACCTAGTCAGTCATGCAAAGAATCAATCATACTCCCATTTACTCACCTATACAGTTATACACACACCATCTAACTTATTCATACAGATACTAACACGTACTTACTCTCTTATACAATCACTGACACAAGCACACACTCATCCATACAGTCACTCTCACATATAATCATTTATATATTCTAACACTCACATATACTGCCTTTCACATATGTAGTTACTCACACATGCACCACTGAGACATCCATTCACTCACCAACACACCCATACACACACTCACCCACCCATACAGCCCTTCACATATGCACTCTTGAAACCATACACCCAGTGAATCACCCACTCACACGTCTATGCACAGAGTCACACCCCCCACCCACCCACACAGATACTCAGGCACCCATCAAGCAAAAGCAAACGCTCCGGTTCCAGCTGGCAGAAGCCCTGAAAGTGCTCCTATCGACTCGTAGCAGAGGTTTCATCTCTTTCCCTGCCTGCAGACATGTGGGCAGGAAAAAAAGCTGAAACTATTGCTCTTGCACACAAGGAGCTGCCTTTCTAGCAGCTTCCTGTGTGCAATAGCAATGCAGACTCCTGCAGGAGGCAGGGAGCAAGCAGGGACCACGGGAGCCTTATGGCTATAACGCGTTCCCATGGCACACTGGGTGCCCTGGGTAGGCTCCAGGGCACACAGTGAAACATCACAGGGCCCTGGGGAGGGGGTGCACAGCCCCCCTTCCCTGTGCAGAGGGCAGAAAAACAAACAGAAAAGGCAAAAGGTAGGGCAGAGACCAGAAAGGCCAAAAGAGAAGGCAGAAAAAAGATCAGGAAAGGCAAAACAGAGGGTAGAAAAACGAGTGCAAAAGGCAAAACAGAGGGCAGAAAAACTAGCAGAAAAGGCAAAAGGGAGAGCAGAGAGCAGAAAGGGCAAAATAGAAGGCAGAAAAAAAGAGCAGGAAAGGCAAAACAGAGGGTAGAAAAATTAGCAACAAAAAGGCAAAACAGACTTCAGAAAAACAAGCAAAAAAACAAAACAGAGGTCAGAAAATCCAACAGGAAATTTAAAACAGAGGCAGAAAAAAGAGCAGGAAAGGCAAAACAGGGGGCAGAAAAACAAGCAAAAAAGGCAAAACAGCAGAAGAGGGCAAAACAGACAGCACTCAAACACTCACATACCCACTCACAGACTTACTCAGAGACTCACGCACCCACTCACAGACCTACTGAGACATTTATACACCCACTTACAAGCCCACTCAGAGACTCATGCACACACTCAAAGACACACTCAGACACTCCATGCCTACTCGCAGACCCACTTAAACACTCATGTACCCACTCACAGACCCACTCAGAGACTCATGCACCTACTCACAGATCCACTCAAAGACTTGCGCATCCACTCACAGACCTACTTAGAGACTCACACACCCACTCACAGACCTACTGAGATACTCATGCACTCACTCACACACTCTTTGTCAAAGGTTACTGTTTATAGTAAGGAAATAAATGTAAAAAAACCTTAGATATACACTTAAAAAAACAAAGATTACAGTGGCGTTATAGTTAGGAAATAACATGTAAAAAAACATAGACATTTACTAAATAAAACTTAGATTTTTGTCATGAGTGATGTCATTTGAGATGTCATCAGTGCTGTCACTAACCATGTCATGAGTGATGTAAAATATGAGGTCATAAGCAGTGCATTGTGGGGCATAAGTTATAGTTATCTCAGCTAACCATATCTGCTGAAATTCTCTGGTTTTGTATGAGTGAAATGTCAGCCTAACTATAACCTCCCTTTAACCGTTGGTTTTTACAGTGAATTTCTAAGGTTTTTGTATTCTATTTCCTAACTATAATGTCCTTGTAACCTTTGTTTTTTTCAGTGAATTTCAATGTTTTTTAACATTAAGTAATTTCAATTACTTTAATTTAAACCAACCACCACCGAAGGCTGTGCGTGGTGGGGGTTGGTCACAGGGGCTGACGCCAGCCCCCTATAAGCACTGAACCCCACGCCTTGCATGGCCTTCAGGCATGCATGGCGGGGGTTGGCCACAGGGCCTGGGCTCCAACCAGGCCCTGCAACCTACCTCCTATTAGCACCTTACCCCACGCCACAGGGGTTCTTTCAGTAAGCTGTACATCATCCTGGGAAAAGGGCAGGAAGACATTTCATACTCCTAGTGTATATGGGGTGGGGCCAAACTGTCGAGGCTTTAAGGCAAGTTTACATACTTCTAGTATGTAAAAGTTTAGAACACGATCTCTGGTCTCATCAGCACATGTCAAGAAAGAACCCCCTCTTCACAGACATTATATAAGATGCAAAAACCTCCATTAAGGATTACAAATAACTTTTCACAGTGGAAATGCAGACAAAACACACTTGCTTTGCCTTAGCTATGCCCATGAAGTTACGATGATTAGGACATTACTCGGGCACCTGCTTGGTTATACTATAGGTAGGTGAGCCGGGCGGCCCTCCTCCCCATGCCGATATCACCCCCCGGGCACCATCCCTCAGGGCCCTGCCATCCATCCATTACATTACTATTTTTTATATGGGAGGGGCCGATTTTGGCCCTGGGGATCCAATCCCCCAAGATCCGGCCAATGCTTTTTGTGGGTGCCCCCTGCGGGAGCCGGCATTGCTTTCAGACACAGGGAGCTGCTACCCATGCATCCCTCTGTGTCTAAAAGCAATTCATCTGTTTCCCTGCTCATCATTGATGACATCCCCTAAGCTACGTTTTCCCATATATTGCTGTGTAAATTGCTATGGCTTTATACGTAGCATAGTTCACATTAACAATCATCCACTGATATACAGGAAATCCTCATTGAGTATGGTATTAAATCTATATAGAACTGTTCAGAGAAAGCCAAAATAGTGAATGCCAATTTCAAAACAAATGCCTTGCTACGGACAGTTTTATCTGTATCAAACCCTTGAAACATACCAAACCTACATTAAGAAATGACGTTGGTATCAGTAAGAACTGAGTACTGTAAACATTGCTTACTCTACGGAGACAGTTGATTTTATGCCACCCTGTTTGCAAACACTGAAACTTTCATAAGAAATACACCAGAAACTAAAAATATCTACTAAGAACAATGCACACTCTGTGCAGCAGCTGTCAAAAAGACACCAGTCACTAAAAATAACCAAGATCTGAAGATGCTAAATATTCTACTGCCTGCATCATTCAAGCTATGGTGATAACCTATTTTCTGAAGCCAAGCAAGCACACATACATAGATTAGTACCTGGTACACACAGTCTTATATGTTAAGTAGAAACTGTCATGCTGAGACGATTCTCTTCAATAACTCAAGGCTGCTTATAATACTTAGTATATAGTATGTATAATCTTTGTCCTGCTGGAAAAGGTTTCTTCAGTACATAAATACTTATATGGAACATAATAAACACAAGTCTACTGTCACCTGTACACAGAGTTACTCTTGAATAGAAAGATTTATAACGTGTTCAATACCTCTACACAGCAATGGTGCATTAGGCAGACATGCATTTTCTAAATACTAACACTCATTAGCTGGACCCAAACTGTACAAAATTAAGTGGAAATGTAATATGCTAGTTTTTTGTTTTTTTTACTTTATTTTTCATTTTTGCACATGAAATAACAACCAATACATTAAGAAACATGCACTTCAGCAGTTCAGATGATTCTCTCTCCACAGTGTTGCTGAGGCCCCCACAATAGTGTCTATATTTCATGAATCTACTTGCACAGCACACTAGCATTGCACTTCCGGCAAACATTATTACCATGTCTTTATGCATCATCCCCTTTCCACATAGCAACATCCAGAATACACGTGGCAAATCTAGATAGTGAGACCTTGGCATTAGGTCTGAACATATCTCTACCCCACCCCGACTCGATCTGGCTCAGTTTGCGAGCCTTCATCTTCCTCTAGTCCCAGCAGATATTGCCGGTACGGACCCCATATGTCCTTAGGTGCACAGCGCTCGGGCAACAGAGCATTATAATTATCAGACTGTGTTGAACAGTATGCCAGATCTTTCTCCCAGTCCTTAATTGTAGGCAAGGGCCCTCTCATCCAGCGCATCGCCACTCTTCGTTTAGCCAGCAATAAACCCAGGGCCGCTAATTTGCGCATTTTCTTTGGTATCTGCTCATCAAAACCAAGGAGAGCAACCAATGGCGTCTCTGTCAACACACAGCCAAGCATCTTGGAAAGGCACACAAAGACAGCGGACCAAAAAACCCGCACCCCCGGACAGTCCCATGCAAGATGAGTAACATTTGCGTTCCTGGCAGCACATCTCACACAGTGATCATCAGCACGCAGACCATACCTATATAACCTGGCTGGCGTGTAATAGGTTCTATGTATATATTTAAAGTGTATTAATCTGTGCCTGCCGTTCAGGGAAATAGACTTAGTTTTAGCAAAACACCAGGCCCATTGCGCCTCAGTAATTTCCAGGCCTAGTTCCTCTTCCAAGTCCAATTGAAATTTCAGTTTGTTCTGTGTACGCGGGCTTTGGAACAAGACATATAGCTTGGTGATCGCACTTTGCGGGGAGGGCGTTTGCAGTAAATACGTGAGTGCTGGCATCTCTGCTGGTGCACCCAAGTCCGCCCCCAGTTGAGTTCTCAGTGCCCTGCGAAACCTGTAATAATTAAAGGCATCCAGCGCCGTCATATCCGGCCTCTGCGCGGAAACCTGTGCCCAAGTCTTAGAGATTCCCTAATGGAACAAGTCCCCCATACACTGACCATTCAACCTCTCTAGTGTATTCATGTCTGATTTATCTTCTTTATGTGGTAACCAATCACACCATGAGATCGGTAAGTTAGCGGAATAAACCCTGCGTATATTGTGCCTGCGAGCTATTGCTGATAGCTGGTGTCCCGTTGAATTGACCGGGTCGATAGTGCGCAGGGCCATCCGAGCTGCCCCTGTCAACAGCCCAGGCAGTGGAGCCAGAGAGACTGTGTGTAGTTCTAGGAGATGATGTGGTGGGTCCCTAGGGCCATGGATCCATACATGTGCATGCAAAGTGTGCGCCGCTCTATAGTACCTTTCCATATCTGGGGCATTTAGTCCCCCCTCAGAATAGGGCTTTGTCAGGATTTCCCAGTTTACACGGGGCTGTTTCCCAGCCCAGACCAAGCGACTTAACAGCCTACGCAGTGTAGAGAAAAAAGATTGAGGCAGGCCAATGGGTATGTTAACAAACAAAAACAAAAAACGAGGTAGCACCACCATCTTTGCTAACGCCACACGACCAATCAGTGATAGTGGCAGCTTTATCCATTTTTCTATCGAGTCCGTTAATTTCTGGATTGCACAGCCATAATTTTCGGACAATATTCGCTCTACGTCTGTATGTATCTTAATGCCCAGATACCTCACCGGGTCGGTCGTCCACTCCAGCGGGTTCTCGGTCTGTACAGGGGTAGTAACGGGGGTCAACGGGAAAATCATGTATTTATGCCAATTAATGTGGAGCCCTGAATGCTGGCCGAAGCGCTCTACTTCATGCAACATGGGAGTTAAATTCAGTTCAGGGTTCCGAATGTATAATAAGGTATCGTCTACGTACGCTGCAATGGTAAGATTGTAGTTAGGGGACCTAATGCCACGACATGCGTGATATTTGCGCATAGCACACATTAAAGGTTCTGCCACCAAGGCATACAAAAGAGGAGAGAGGGGACACCCTTGCCTCGTGCCTCTTGTGATCGGTATGGCACTTGACATCTGGTCATTGATATTAACTTTGGCTGTAGGGGCATTATAAAGCCCCTTTATTAAATTAAGGAATATTTCCCCCACCCCTACTCTACGCAACACAGCGTACACAAACCGCCATTCAACAGAGTCAAATGCCTTTTCGATATCAATAAATAAGGCGGCCGCCTTGGTTTTCGGATTAATCCGTACTATAGTACCGAATAGTGTCCTAAGATTGCTGAACAACGTCCTACCGGGGACGAACCCTGTTTGTTCTGGACCTATCAGCTTGGGCAGCAAGTAGACCAGCCTATTTGCCAACATCTTCGCAAACATTTTCGTATCCGTATTCAATAAAGAAAGTGGTCTATAAGATGCGCAGTCTTCCGGAGCCTTCCCAGACTTAAGTAGAGTGACTATGACTGCTTCCTTCATTGAAGGGAGCATCGTCCCCGTCTTTGCCATCTCCTCAATAAGATTGACCAAATGAGGAAGAAGCCTGTCGATATACGCCTTATAAAAAGCCACCGTCAGGCCATCAGCCCCCGGGGCCTTTCCACCAGGCATATCTTTCAATGCTGCAGTAATTTCAGAGGGTCTTAGTGGACCAATAAGCCGCTCCCTGTCGCTATTTGCCAGCCAGGTCATAGCTATGTGAGCTAAATATTCGTCGTCTGTTTCCTGAGCCGTGGTTTCCCTAGAGTAGTACAAACCCTCATAGTAGTCCGCAAAGGCATCCAGTATAGCGGGAGTGTCATCCACCAAGATCTGTTCCGCGCTATAGACTTGCGCTATATGATTGTCACCCCTGGGAGGTCTAACTGCCGCCGCCAGCATTGCACTAGGCCGATCCCCCTCTGAGTGCCCTCGTGACAGCATATTTACCCAAATGTTTGACCTCAGTGTCCGCTAGTTCTTGATATTCACTGATTTTGAGGCGAATCTGGGCTAATATCTGTGGATCCCCTGACTCTTGCAGCGCACCCTCCAAAAGGTGCAGTGCAGCCTCAGCGTTAGCGAGCTGTGTGGGTATAGACTTGAGAACTCCCGCATGTTTGGAAATAGTCATCCAACGTATATATGGCTTAAAGGCTTCCCATACTGCACCCATCGTAGGAACACTGCCCAGGTTCGTAAGAAAGTATTCATCTATGGCCGTGCCCAATTCTGCACGGAACACAGCATCAAGTAAAGAATATTGCGGGAACCGCCACGTTTGTCTAGGGGGGCTAACCCTTGGAAGCTCCAGGGCAAGACTGACAGGGGAATGGTCCGATAACGTCGGGGCCACGTGTTGACACTGTCTAATTGAGGAAAGCAGAGAGAGCGAGGCGAACCAATAGTCTATTCTAGTGTGAGTATCGTGGGCAGCTGAATAGTGGGTATATCCCCTGCTCTGGGGAGCCAGCCGGCGCCACACATCGCACATACCTTCAACCTGTGCAATGTGCACAATAGCGCGCGCTGCTCGCGAGGGGGGTCGTGGTTCGCCCGTTGACCTGTCTAGAGTTGGATCCTGGATACTATTAAAATCTCCACCCCACAGAATAGGCAAATGTGAGTGTCGCATGATTCTGGTATGTAGGGAGTGATAAAATTGCGGGTCGTCATAATTAGGCCCGTAGACCCCGACCAGCAACATACTAAAATGGTCCTTACGACAACGTGCCAATACAAATCTGCCGCCAGGGTCCGTGTCTAGAGCTTGTAGATGAATTCCAGAGTTCCTACGCACCCACAGGAGTACCCCCCTGGCGTGTGATGTAAACCCAGCTGCCACACATTGCCCTTTCATTCGGCGCGGAGACAACAGACCGGTCTGCGGGGTGAGATGAGTCTCCTGTAGGATAGCCACATCTATTTCGTGCCTATACAAATATGCCACTACGCGTCGTATTTTTCTTTGGTCATTCAGACTGCGAACATTCCAGGAAAGGAAGCGGACATGCGATGAGCAACTCTTAGAGTTTGACATTACCCTCTGGACCTAACCATTGTGTAAATGTGTGCGTGCAATACTTAACTCTTACCCTGAACCTGCAGCGTCTCCGTGGACCCATACTTTCTAACAGAAGTGCAACATTAAACGCCCCTCCAACCCCCCGCCCACTCCATATCAAAAACAGAAGTTACGGCATCCCCAGTCCCCACCCGCCCCACCCCCTACCCCCCACAAATTGACATCCCACCAACAGAGCAGGACCCCATAAATGAACACCCAAGTGGTACACACACAGGGGCAGTGACCGCCAGACCCAAGGTGATGTGGGAGGGGCCGGCAGCACCCTAATATGACTGTTTTGCCATCAAGGCGTCTAAGGAAATACTTAGTAAAACATCACTGTGGTAGCATGGTGCAAACCAAAAGCACATTACATCCTGCAAGGACTACCGCCAGACGTCAACATTTAGCTAGAGGGCAACGACCCAGGCATATTACAATTGTCAAGTGAGTTGTTATTGTCAGACTGGGAAGGGGTTGGAGAGTCCGCCCGCACCCCATCGCTGGACTCCGTGTCCCCCCGGGAAACACCATCCTCGCCCCGGGATCGTGGAGAACTATTTGCCCTCCCAACACTGTATTTCTTGAGATCCTTCTGCAAGGCATTGGGGTCGGCATAAATTTTGGCTTTGCCATCAAAGGTAACCTTAAGCCGAGCGGGGTACAACATCGCATAGTCCAACTGTAGGTCTCGCAGCTTGCGTTTCACAGGGCCAAATTTCTTGCGGGCCTCCTGGACTAGTGGCGTGAAATCCGGAAACAGGGACAGCTCGGAGCCTTCGTATGGGAGAGTTTTCAAGTCCCGAGCTCGTTTCAGCGCTGCGTCCCTATCCCGATAGTTGAGGAGGCGGATTATCACTGGGCATGGTGGTGCACCCGGAGGGGGCCTAGGGCCCAACGAGCGATGAGCCCGCTCGACGATGAAGACTTCAGAGAAAGTATCACGTCCCAGGAGCTGTACCAATAGCTTCTCCACGAACACCTCCATTGGGCCCGTAGCTGTTGTCTCCGCAAGGCCCAAGAGGCGCACGTTGTTGCGCCTGGAGCGCGCCTCCAGGTCCTCGGCCTTATCCCTCATCGTCGCCAGGAGCTTTTCCATCTGCTTTTGTGTGGCCCCCAGCCCTACCTGAGTGTCCTCGGCCTCCGAGATTCCGCATTCAGCAAGATCAATTCGCTCGGCATGCTTATCCACCCTCTCGGACATCCTGCCCATGCGATACGAGAGGGAATCCATTTTAGCGTCGATTGAGGCAAGGCTGCGCTGCATAGCCCCCAGGATTTGTCTTATGTCACCATCAGAGTCGGAGGGGCCAGGAGGGTCGCCAGCTGTTCCGGGATCAGAGCCGTCTTCCCTGTGCCTGGTAGATTTACGCTGATCAAACTGGCGCTTGGTCTGGGTTCCGTCTGTTTTCCCCATGCCGACAGCGAGCTAGGGCCAGCAGCAGCAAGCCCAGAAGGCCCCAAGACCACAAGCACACCAAGCACGATGGCACCGGCCCCCCACGTGCCACCCCGGTTCAGGAAAGCGTCCATCTGGGGCTACAGA
This sequence comes from Calotriton arnoldi, assembly GCA_963921515.1. Classification (NCBI taxonomy): domain Eukaryota; kingdom Metazoa; phylum Chordata; class Amphibia; order Caudata; family Salamandridae; genus Calotriton; species Calotriton arnoldi. The sequence goes on from CAWUFW010015290.1 coordinate 279,342, forward strand.
GGGCTTAGGTTTCAGGCAATTGTAGGCCGCTGACCCCCACCAGGTAAGGAGAGCAAGGCCTGCACTCACAGCTGTCTCTCACGTAACAGGGAACTGGGCAATTCGTCTATAGGCCGCCGCTTCTAAGCTCCAAGACAGGGGCCTGCGTATGGAAATCCCACTCTCGTGCTGGGGGTTGTGAGCGTGCCGCGCCGATAGGGTGAGGATAGGGCTAGAGTCCCACGTAGGCCCTGTTATCAAATGTCGGCAGCGCCGGCTAGCGCCGCGCGCGCTCCACGACGCCGCTGTCCGCCTCCTGCGCTCCGCAGCGACGTCTTCCCAACTGCCCGCAGGATCTGCCTATGGGGCTGCAGGCGTCCCACCAGCCGAGCACACCCCCGGACAAAGGCCGCACAGCCGGCCGCACCGTCACTGCGGGGCTCCGCAGCACCTCACCCAGCCACTGAAGCATGGAGAGCCACCCCCACGGCCGCGATACTCACTGCGAGCCATCTCGGCAGTTTCGGCAACGTGGCAGGTAGGGGTCCGGGTGGGTCTCCAGGAGCAGCGATCGGGAGGCCAGCCGTCCACCAGCCGCAGGGGAACAAGTTGCAGCCAGTCGCGTCTCCGCCCCGCGAGGCACTGCGAGGGGCCGTGTGCGACGGGGAACAGGCCCAGAGTCAGCAATCTCGTGTGGAATCGCTCCCAGCGATCCCAAACTTCGGTCGGGGCTGCACTAGTAGTTCACCAACTACTACCCCCAAGGATTATGCCATCTAGAGCCTTGATGGCGCAGGATCATGCAGGATATTACGGGCGGCTGCCGGAGCTCACTCAGGCTGCGGCCATTTTCGAGCCAGGCAAGCCACGCCCCCCCCATGTAATATGCTAGTTATTCGTCACAATTTAACCTATGAAACAAGTGAGCATACTCATTCAATTATGTCATTTGAAATGTCAGCAGTGATATCATACAAAATATCATAACACATGTCATATGTGAGGTCATAAGCAGTGCATGGTAGGGGCGCAAATTATAGCTAGCGCAGCTAACTATTACTAGTTAATATCTGTGTTTTTTTAGTTCAAAACTTTAATGTTCACACTGACAAATTCACCCAACTATAAAATTACTTTAACCTCTTTTTATTTCAGTGAATATGTATATTTGTGTGTCTGTGTGTATACATATAAAGATATATATATATATATATATATATATATATATATATATATATATATATATATATATATATATATATATATATATACACCTGGGTAGTTATAGGTAGGTCAGTGCTTCCAGAGGAAATGCGTTTTTTCTGTTGCTAATAACCTTGACACATTTTGATGACTCTCCATGCAGCTTTCCAATCCAAAAAGGTGATCTTTTTTGCCTAGTTTGTGCATGGAAATAGTCGGGTGATCCTTCAAGTGGGGGCCAAGAAAAAGGGAGTTCCCAAAACGCAAAATCCCCATGCATTTTCCATAGACTTCTTTAAGAAGTGCTACCTCAAAAACTGCTGTAGGAATTGCACCAAATTTAGCAGGAAGCTAGATCTTGGTCCACAGAATGTGCTTTTTGTGCTTTGATGTAAAGTTGTTCAGTAGTTTTTGAGATATTCAGGTTGAAAAATAAACGTATTTCTGGGCGGTTGGGTCCGCGATAGTCTCTCGAGAGTTTTGCGGGAGCGCCAATTTAAAAATAGAGCATTCTGATTGACCCAGGGAGCTTTTTTCCCTGTGGCCATCTTGCTCCAGTGGGAGTCAGACTCCTGAGGAGCGAGCGCTTTGATTGGCACCAAGCACCACGAGAATAATGTTGCTGGCAGCCATTACAGGACCCGTGGATCTGACAGAGACGCAAGAAAAGTTTACAACTTTTATTTTACCTATTGTGCTGTAGTCTCCTTTCATTTTATGCAAGGAGGAATGTGGGGCCAACACCCAATTGACAAGTTCTGCAGCCAAACGTTCTGGTAGGTAGTGGCCATTAATCAAAAGGAAAAAAACAGTCACAAATCCAATCCACATGAACAAAAATACCATGGAAAACACGATCCAGACATATATCCAAGGTAGAACCAGATAAGTGCGTTTTAACCAGGAGATAAAAACAAAACTCTGCGCTGGTGGTGGGGTAAAACAGGAGGCAATAAAGAACTGCCTGAAGAAAACTTTTCTTGATCTATATAGAAACCAGAAGAACTCCGCAGGAATAACGGAGGCTGGAATTCTGGATGTAGACCTGAGGCTTGCACTCCAGAAGGGGCCTCGAGTGGTGGATCAGAATAAACGGGTTCCATTGTGGAGTGTGAAGAAGGTAAAACAGGTACCAGGTCAACTGAAGACTCGACATCCCCCTCCGACAGCCGGGGGGAATCAGAAGTAATGGAGCTCGCAGGCTGTGAAGGAATATCCCATCGTGGGTCACCCCGAGGCATACTATAGTGTATTGGCCAAATGGTGTAACTTGGCATGTTCAATGGAAACAAAGCGATTGTCTTTTCATTGTGGGAGTGGAGGTAAAATCACAGTTCAGGTACCCTGAAGAAAAAGCACTGGAACAGGAGCACGGTAGGAGGGACCAGATTCTTTCTTGATCACCACCGTTTCACGAACCATATCTCCAACTTTAGGAAGCCAGGTGGAAATAGGAATCAAAGCTGCTGCATCAGAAGGCTGAGCCAAAGGCAAATGGGTTTTACCCAGAGCGTCACGACTCTTTTGAAGATCCTGTAAGACAACACAGTGGTTATCTATGACAAAGGTTGCGGCAGCCGCCACAACGTCTAGACCATCAAGGTCTGAAACAAACATCTTGAGGCCAAAGAGCATTTCGTACGGGGTCCGCCCACCCAGAGTTCTTCTTTGGAGGTTATTAAGAGCACGTTGAACCCCATAAAGATGAGGTAATCAGCCATGACCCGTACCTAATACCCTTGCTATTAAAGATTGCTTTAAGTCACGTTTCATCCGCTCCACAACAGAATTGCCCTCAGGCCTATATGTAGGTGAGAAATGCACCTGCACTCTCATTGACGTCATCGAATCACGGTACACCTTAGAAGCGAAAGCCGACCCTGGTCTGAATAGAAAGTGCCACTGGCATAAGTTCCGACAAAGAAATGCAAATCTTTTATAACAGTGCGAGTGTCAGTCAAACACTGTGGGCAGACCCAGAGGAAACTAGTGCACGAATCCACTGCAACCAAAATATATTTGAAAGCATTATCAGATATAAGAGAACCGCAATGATCAAGATAAATGCAGCCAGACAACTGGTTATAAATAAAAAAGGTGTGTCTGAGGTGGTTGCGACACAGTAGAACTCTTAATTTGTTGTCAAACGTCACAACAAAGGACATATCATTGAGTCTGCTGGTATAAACCACACCACCAATAGCGTTGCTGTACAAGAGAAACAGTGGCAGCCACCCCTGCATGTGCAGAAGCAATACTTTCATGAGCAGCCACTATTTAAGACTATCTGCGGTCAAGGTTGAGAATCAGATGATCACCAACGCCAGGAATGGACCCAAAAGAACTTTGTCAGTAGTTAACTGATAAGCATATCGAGAAGGAAACCCCTGAGGGAAGGGAGTATCATCCCGAGTTGCAGTGATGGCCCCTAAAATGTCATCATCAATTTTAGTCATAGAACGTGTAACTGCAGCTTCTTTAACTGTGGCTACTGCAGATTCGGCTGCTTCATCAGCCATTGAATTTCCAACAGCATGAGATCCCGTACGTTGATGCCCCAATGTATGTACCACATGTGTAAGTGGCAGGCGTTCTTTAAGAGCGGCCACTCGAACACAAAGCATTTTATGCTTTTTCGTGCTACCTTTAGAATCCTGAAAATCATTTTGTTTCCAAAAAAACAAATTGTCATTGAAGGACTGTACACAATAGAAAGAATCACACACAACAAGGGTGGGTAATTCAGGATCAGCAAATTCGAGATCTAAAAGGAGAGCCCTTAATTCTGCCAGCTGGGCCGTGCAGCACCAAGGGACTGGGTATGAACCAAGGTAGAGTGCAAAACTCAATTTTTCATCGAGCCTACTGTTATATTCCATATAGGTACCCCAAATATAGGCTCGGGTAACATCCCAACCTTTCACCTATATTCATCCCTACATTACATACATAACGGGCTGTTAGGACTGACCCTTTACCTAGTTACAGTACTGCTTACAGAGCGTGGGGTTTTCCCTGAACAATAGCCTCATACATTATGCATGAGAATCCTTGGATTCTTGGAAGCTCAGCAGGACTACCATCTCCTGCATAATTACTATGTACAAGGTTCATTCCCGACGTCATCCTTAGTCTGACAGTGGCACAGCAAGGTAGAACCCCTGGGGATACCTTCAGGTATATAAACATTACATCTTGCTGAGATAGGCAGAGGAGATCACAACTTCCATGCCGACACACTGACGCGAGACGCTGAGGTTCCTGCATACAGATACTCCAGCTCGCAGTGTTCTAACATCCCTTGCAGGGTGTCCATCCCGAGACCAAGACGGGGTCCCACAGTCTCTCACTTCAGGTAATGGGGTTGACTTTATCCTAGAGGGATTCTTGGCTTAACACCTACACACATGCTAGGTACACTTAGGTACATCTAGGTAGGGTAGCATCGTAGGAGTACGCATTTTATTGTCATGTATTTTATATACTTGCCTATGTTCATGATTATAGCAGAATGGTAGAGATCTACCATCCTTTCACCTTCTTAGTGCTTCTAATCATTTATATCTGTTTCTGTCTAGTGGTTGTCTCAGCACACTATTTTACACTAGAATGACGAGTGTTCAATAAATGCTTATTGAAAAACATCCATATCGTTTATTCTGTGTATCTCTCTGAGGCCAAGTGAGCTCGAGTGACTGAGCGAAAAGTATTGCACTATTTCCACGATTCTGAGGGATCAGGGTTGTCATGTTCGATGGTTGCCAAGAACTATTCTCTCCTTGGTAAGAGGAGTTTCTAGTGGCACTGTGAACTAGCTGGTATACAGGCCAACATACTCGGTGGGGGTGTATGGAATCCATTTGGACACCAAGCCCGCAGTGTATGTTGTCTAAACGCGCAGATCCTGTATAGGTTTTATAGGAACTAAACAACACTACGACAATAGCGCGAGCTGTGGAGTAAGCCTGTTTAGAACCAATGGCTAGTTGAGCCGAACCATCAGTGTAAATGGTACATCTGTACTAATCAGGAGGAAGAACCAAAGAAGGCAGAGGGTGAACATGTTCATTCTGAAGAAACTCTTGCGTTTGTAAGGGTCAAAAACAAAGCTGACATCAATGGACGTTAAAGATATAGCACATTGAATCCAACGAGGATGCAGAGCTCTAGAATTAGGAAGACTAGCTTTTGTGACCGCCTCTAAGGCTGGCACAGGTGAAACGACAAAAATGCATTTACCTTGAGCAAGAGGGCATTCCTTTAGAATAGCCATCTGCACAGCAGTCAAAAAAAGTTCAGTAGAAGAGAAACGCAGTCCAGCAGGATTATACAGGTGTAATTTATAAGCAATTGGGACAGTGTCACCCTCATTAAACGTCACATAGGTGAAGTGTTATGTTTCATATAGGTACCCCAATATAGGCTCAGGTAGCAACCAAACCTTTCACCTATATTTCCCCTGCCATTACACTACATAACGGTTCTTGTGACTGACCTTTTACCTAGTTACAGTACTGCTTACAGGACGTGGGGTTTTCCCTGAAAACTTGCCTCATTCATTATGCATGAGGATTCTTGGAACTCAGCAGGACTACCATCTCCTGCATAATAACTATGTATAAGGGTCATTCCTTCTGTCATCCCAAGTCCGACATGAAACAGCAAGGTAGATCCCCTAAGGGTACCACTTTGGGTATATAAACACCATATCTTTGCTGAGGCGGAGAGAGGAGAAAAAGGACTTCCATGCTGACACACTGACGCAAGATGCTGAGGTTCCTGCACACGGACACTCCAGCTCGCAGTGGTCTGACATCCCTTGCGGGGTGTCCATCTCGAGACCAAGACGGGGTCCCACAGTCTCTCACTTCAGGTAACGGAGTTGACTTTATCCTAGAGGGATTCTTGGCTCCACACCTACATTAATGCTAGGTACACTTAGGTACATCTAGTTAGGGTCGCATCGTAGGAGTACGCATTATTACTGTCATGTGTTTTTATACCTGCCTGTATTCATTGTTTTAACACTATGGTAGAAATCTACCATCTTTTTACTCTGTTGGTGCTTATAATCATTTACATCTGTTTCTGTCTTGTGGTTGTTTCAGCACACCTATTTTACACTAGAATGACGCTGGTTCAATAAATGCTTGTTGAAAACACCCCCACTGTTTATTCTGTATATCTCTCTGAGACAAAGTGAGCATGAGTGACTGAGCGAAAAGTACTGCACTGTTTCCACGATCCCTGATGGGACAGAGTTGTCATGTTCGATAGTTGTCAAAAACTATTCTCTCCTTGGTAAGAGGGGTTTCTAGTGGCACTGTGAGCTAGCTGGTATACAGGCGAACTTACCCGGTGGGGGCATCTGGAATCAGTCTGGACACCAATCCCACAGTCTATGTTGTCTAAACGGGCAGATACTATATAGGTTTATAGAAACTACACGACAAAGCTGATCGCCCCAGGCAAAATTTGGATGACCAAATTGGCAGTATTCAACCTAGTCTGTAAGTATTGCGTACCAAGCAAATCAGATTGTAAAGCGCGTAACACAGCGGTGTGATCCGGAAGCCAGGAGGAAGCAGAAAAGGATGGGTGTATCAAAGCATACAGAGGTTTCATATGCTGAGCATAGTCAGGAAAGTAAGTCCTGCCAAAGTTCAGAAAACCAAGTATAGACTGGAGTTTTTTAAGGGTAGTTTAAGGTTGCAATTGAGCACATTTCTCCAAAAAATGGGGTGCTAAACCCCTACCCTCATTCGTCAATTCATAACCAAGAAAAAGAACAGCCAGAAATGCAATATGCAATTTTGCAAAATTGAACTTGTAGCCAAGAGAAGCGAATCGTGTAATGATGCGATCCACTCTTGCGTGATGGGGGTATAATTCATCATCTGTCAGGTATATGTCATCGACATAAGAAAAAGCGTCAGGATCAATATCACGCAAAAGGGTTACAATACATGCTGCAAAGACCCCGGGCAATTCTTATACCCCATGGGTAGTCTTTCGTATCACCTCTGGGAACTGAGGGCACTGAATGCAGAGAAGTCCTAGCTCTCAGGAGCCAGGTTATGAGTGAAAAATCCATTAGAAATATCTAGTGTAGTTTTAAGCCTTTTACGCACAATATTATTCATTAAAGCTGTACTATGCGTGTTTTGCACTGCAGAATTACGTGTATGACTATTCCAATGTCTATAATCCAAAACTATGTGATAAGAACCATCAGGTTTCAAAACAGGGAAAAGAGGATTAATCATCGTAGAGACACAGGGTTCAATTACACCCTGATATTTTAATTGAGTAGGAATCTCTTTGACAGACTCTTTAGCGGTACGTTTGATCAGATATTGAGGCTGTGGCTGAGGAGTAGAACGTATGGGAGCACATGTAAAGGAGAAACCTTATCCCAACTAGCCTGGTTGTGGTTTAAAGCAGGGGACAAAGCAAGAGCCCATTCAGATAAGCATGCTTAGTCTCATCAGGAACGAATTGCGAAAAGGAAGGAATAATCACATCCTTGCCTCGATGACACACAAGAATAAACAGGGGAGGCCAGTCAACCTCAAACAGCAAAATATCATAAGAAGAAATCAAGTTGTCCCAAAAAATACCATTAATGGTGCATTTAATGTTACCTTCAATTTGAATGTCTATATGGTAAAGTCTATCAGGTGGAGCCACGCGGGTGTCTGCAGTTTCAACAGTTACAAATGTGTCAGTTGCTTTCGCCTCCAGAAACTGGAGGAGTGTCTGGCACACCAGGGTAACTTCCGCCACGCTGTTGAGGAGAGTCACCGCCCAACTCCTGTCCAGGAGGAGGGTTCTCCCCATCTGGAGCATATTTCGCTGATAAGGCAGCAACTTTCGTTTTCTGGAATGGGACTCTATTTGGAGGTGGTTTCTCTCTCTTAGCTTTCACGTCAAAAGAGCCCTGCGGGTCCTGCTTCGGTTGCGCGGACTCGCCTTGTCTGCGGTCCTGCCGCCCTCCTCTGTCATACTGTTGATCAGATTAATCCTGAAAGGAACAAGGATCAGGAACCTGAAACCTATCAGGAGTCTTAATTTTAGACCGATCACGTAAATCATATCTACGTTTAGAGGCATCCGGCAGCAGTGACCCACCACGAGACCTGGGCTTCTGTTGCTGCTTAGATTTGTCCGATGTCTTTTTAGGAAAGACAGGATGACCCTCCTTTTCAGGAGAGGGCTTACCTTGAGATTGGGTAGATGGTCTGACCCCCAAGTTATTGCGACCTAAGGATGTATAAACATCAGCAATAATAATTGCCAACTCACGTTCCCTGTCAACGTCAGCCACAGCAAAAAGGCGTTGACATCCCATTTTTTTTGATAATCAATTTTATTGATTTTAAATTAACACATTTGCAGCAAGAAAAAACAAAGCCAGCTTTTCGCACAGTGATCAGTACCAAACAGTGACAAAAATAGGGAAATAATACCCCCACATACATGAATCCAGCTAGGAATAGCAAGCAACAATGTCCACAACCATGTCCATAGGGGAGCCTCAGGAAAGTTCAGACTTCCACCACCCTGACCCATTTACCCCACACCCTTCGAAACTTTTTGGGACAGCCGCGGGCTGCATACATTGGGCGCTCCTGCGCTGCACACCAATCCACCCCTCTGCGCCACCGTGTCATGGAAGGGGCCGACGGGTCCAGCCAAAGGGCTGCAATATCTCTTTTAGCTACCATCAGTGCCGTGGTGAGACAAAGCTTCTCGGCCCTGTTCCTGTCCAAACCATCCGTAACACCTAAAAGTATGGTCATCGGGTTCAGCGGGACCTCACAGCCCAGGACCTCAGTAAGTTCAGCTGTCACTAGTTCCCAGTAGCGCGTAATAGCGGGACAGAGCCATACCGTGTGATAAAAATCCGCTTGGGGGCAGTGACAGCGGGGACAGGAAGCATCAGTCCGGAGCCCAGAGCAATGAAGGCGCAGTGGCGTGAGGTAAGCCGCATGTAAATAGTATATTTGAACTAATCGGAGCCGCGCTGAAGCTGTAACTATTTTAGGGGCCATCAGCGCATCTCTCCAATAAGCGTCATCTAGGGAGCCAATCCAACCCTCCCACTTATCCCGGAGATAGGAGAGGGAATTGGGGGTGTTATTTGTGAGGGAACGATAAATGCGGGAAATCCCCCCTTTCCCCAAATTGCCAGTCATAACCTGTGCTTCAGGCGGGTTATATTCGGGCAAGGAAGTCCCCTCCGAGATGTGTATATGGAGTGCATGGCGCAGCTGAAGATAGCGGTAGAACTGAGAGGCGTGGCGGGAGAACCGGGTCTGCAGGTCTGAGAATTCGCGAATGTGGCTCCCGCGCCAGACATCTCCCAGCTGAGAAATTCCAATGAGATCCCAGGCCCTAAAACCAGAGAGAGCGGCAACGTCTTTGAGCAATGTTCCGCACCACAAAGGGGTATATTGAGTTAGTCTGCCTGACCAGCGGGTGTGGCGCAGGGCGGCTCGCCAGGCCAAAAACACCCCACGAGTAACTTCCGGCAGGGTGTGGGGGATAGTGGTTCCGTAGAGCATCCCTTGAATACCGGAAAAACCCAGGGCATGCAATTCCAGGCGGTAGGCCGGATCCGCCCAGCCACCATTAAACCAATCATGCACGGTGAGAAGTCTGGTTGCCAGATAATATAGATGTAGGTTCATCATTCCCAACCCCCCGTCAAAGGGCAGAATCCTGCATTGATTGAGGGCCAATCTTGGCCTCCGACCCCCCCATAGGAATTTAGTGGCCAAACCATCCATCTCTCGGAACCAGGACCACGAGAAGGCGAGGGGCGTGTTTTGGAGCATATAGAGGAAACGGGGCAGGACCATCATCTTAAAAAGAGCGATCCTTCCCATAAGGTTCAGTGGCAGCGTTTGCCATCGAAGGAGATCAGCGCGAACCCGTTTCACCAGAGGGGTGACGTTGAGAGACCAGGCGAGATCAGGAAGGAGCGTCACCCAGATGCCCAAGTACTTGAATGACTGTCGCCGAAGAGGGATCGAGGACTGCCAATCGAAACATTCTCTCGACAGATGAAGGGGGACCAGGACCGACTTGGCCGCATTCAATCTGAGATCAGAGACACGCTCAAAGAGGCGTAGGGCTCGAAGACATCGAGGCCCTGAACAGGCTGGGTCCGACAGAAAGATTAGGACGTCGTCGGCATAGAGGGCAATCTTGTCCTCCGCCAGACCGGGCCATTGCCACCCCGTGAGTAGCGGGTCAGCACGGATGAGAGAGGCAAAGGGCTCCATCACTAACGTGAAAAGGAGGGGCGAGAGGGGGCAACCTTGCCTCGTGCCTCTCCCAATGGGGAAGGGGCATGAAAGGGCTCCGTTAACCATCACCTGGACCCGCGGCTTGCAGTAAAGGGTCTTGACCAAGTTACGAAAGGGGGGCCCAAATCCCATCTCCGACAACACTGTCTCCAGATACCGCCAGTCCACGGAATCAAATGCTTTCTCGAAATCCACAAGGAGCAAAGAGAGATAGGGAGTCAGTTGTTGTCGGTGCGCCAGAGCAAGGTAGAGCCGTCTGAGGCAGTGCCTGGTACCCCGGGCGGGCATAAAGCCGCACTGGTCCATCTGGACCAACTTGTCCAGGTGAGGGCGTATGTGGTGTGCCAAGACTGAAGCAAATATTTTGAGTTCTGAGTTGATAAGGGAAATAGGGCGGTAATCAGAGCAGTGGGCCGAGGGGGGCTGAGACTTAGGAATCACCACAATGGTGGCCAGATCCGTTTCAGGACGGAAGGAGCCGCGGTCCGCCGCCTCACGGTACACTGCCAGGAGATGGGGGATCAGCATGTCCCGGTAGGACGCGTAGAATTCCTGCGGGAGGCCATCTGGTCCCGGCGTCTTACCCGCCGCAATGCGGGAGATAGCATCGTTAATTTCTTCTGGAGTAATCGGGAGATCAAGGCCCTCTGCATCAGCGTCAGTGAGCCGCGGGAGGGGGAATCTTTCACTCCGGAGGAGCTCTGATAGAGCGAGGCCTGGAGGCTGGGCAGAGTACAGAGAAGCGTAGTATGAGGCAAAACACTGGGCCACCGCCGTGGGGGTCTGATGGGTCTTCCCTTGGGAGTCCATCACTTCAGGAACAATACGGTTAGCCATAGGATAAGTGGCCAAGCGGTGGAGGAGCTTCCCATTTTTATCTCCCCATCCATACACTCGCGCCACGGAGGACCTCCACAGCAGCTTAGCGGACTCCATGGAGGCCTGTCTGAGCTCGTCACTGAGTAATGTGAGTCTCCGATCCTGGGCCTCTGTTCTTTCTCCAGGCGGATGGGCCTCCAGCCGGGCAGCTTGGGCCTCCAGGAGCTTGAGCCGGGCCTCCTGCTTCGTGCGTTGGATTTTAAGTTGGCCCTTGGCAAAACCGCGAATAGTTGCCTTAGCGTCCTCCCATAAGGTACCAGGGGACGAAACCGAGTCTTGGTTTGTGGCGAAGTAGTGACGCAGTTCAAGCCCTACGTGTTTCTGGAAGTCTTTGTCATGGAGAAACCAGGCGTTAAGCCACCAGATCGGGCGTGAAGAGGCCGGGAGGCTACCCAGGTGCATAGAAACCGGGGAGTGGTCCGATAGGCCTCTGGGAAGGATAGTGATGGCTTGGATCGATCGACAGTCCAGGGCCGGAAGAAACAGATAGTCCAGTCTGGCATGTGTGTGGTGGGCGGCCGATGTGTGAGTGAACATACGAGTAGTCGGGTGCCAGAGTCGCCAGGCGTCTCCAAAACCCAGGGTCGCGGCCCAGTTCGAAAGGAGTGTGGATTGGGAAACCCGAGAGACAGAAGGGACTGCAGCAGAATCAAGGTCCGGGTCCATAACCGCATTAAAATCCCCCCCAACTACAGTGGTCCCCGGGGGCAGGGAGGCTACTAGTGGAGCAAGGCGCCAGAGCGTGGAGGACAGCAGAGAAGGGGGAGAGTACACAGTTATCAGGTTCAAGGATTGTGTCCCAATGTTCCCTTCCAGAAGAACAAAGCAGCCTCCCGGATCATGTATTACTTTACGCTCAACAAAAGGAAGGGCGCGGCGCAGCAGGACCGCCACCCCTCGAGATCCCCGGGTAAAACCAGAGTGCCAGACCCCACCATAGCCATAGCGCGCAAGGAAGGGGCAATGGTTGTGTACTAGGTGGGTCTCCTGAAGCAGCAATATGTCTACATTGTGTCGCTGGGCATACCGCAGGGCTGCAGTGCGCTTAACCTTATCTAGGAGGCCATTAACATTCCATGACATAATATGAAGTGATGCTAAACCGGTGTGGTCATCAGACATGGAGAGGCTGGATAAGTGGTCGAGCACCCGGTATGCGCAGGAAGCGTGGTAGTGCAAGCGCGTAAGACATAGCAGGACAATGTCGGTCACTGTATGGACATTGCAGAATGAGGCAGAAGTGCTGGCATGGGAACAGCAAAAAAACAAACAATAAAACCCGGGACAACGGTCCCCCCCACCCCAACCCAACCCCCACCCCCCACCCTATACTTCAGGAACGGAAGCATCTGTCGCCCTAACAGTGGAAACTAGCAAAGACCAAACTAAAACGCTCGGGACTGGAAAACGTGGAGGACCCCTCCTCATTGCAGGATGTGCATAGTTAAGTCCGTCTGGAGTTGGAGCAGTGATGAGTCGAGCCGCCGTCTCCGGCCGCGGAGCCAGGCCCGGCAGGCAGAGACGAGCTCATGCGGGATCCCTGAGGAGCATTGGGCTGCGCGACAGGTCAGTGTCCGGGAGGTCCAGCAGTGAAGGCCGGGGCGAGGTATTCCCAGGATCCAGGCGGCCCGAGGAGCCGGACCGCCGCACACCCGAAAGCTCTCCAGGAAGCGGAGTCGGTTGCCAAGAGGGGCCCAGCGGAGAGTCTGAGCGGGCCCGCCTCTGGCCACAGCGCCTTCGTGAGCGGTTGCGTTGGGGCCGGGGTCCAGGAGCCTCTTGGTTGCCAAACCCACCAATCACGCCGCCTGATGATTGTTGTCGGTCATTGGCCCTCAGGGGACGTTCCTCCGTGGCCCAAATCCATGCCTCCTCAGGGGTATCAAAGAAAAGGGTCTTGTTGGAGAACACCACTCGCAGGCGTGCCGGAAAAAGGAGCCTGTACTGTATGTTAAGGGCATGTAGCTTTTGCTTGACTTCACCAAACGAGCGGCGCTGACCCTGGACCTCCCGAGTATAGTCAGGGAAAACCATGATTGTGTGATTATCATAACGAAGACACTGCTGCTTGCGGGCCTCAGTTAAGATGGAGTCGCGGTCCTTAAAGTTGAGAATTTGCATGATGATGGGCCTGGGGGCTGCACCCGGCGGCGGTTTAGAGGCAAGGGAGCGGTGTGCTCGCTCAATCGCGAACCACGGGGAGAGGGAGCTCTCGGTGACCCACGAGCGAAGTCACTTTTCCATGAAGTCCGCTGGACGGCCTTGCTCCACCCCCTCCGGGAACCCTACCAGGCAAAGGTTGTTGCAACGGGACCTATTTTCAGCGTCCTCTGCCCTCCGATGCAGCTCTCGGGCATGGGACTGGAGATGGGTGACTTGCTCCTTAAGCTGTTGGACGTCGTCCTCCACCGTGGAGATGCGTGACTCGGTCTCCGTGATCCGGGCCACCGCATTCCGCAAATCTTGCCGGATGAGGGTAATGTCAACCCGGACCTCAGCAATCTTACCCTCCACAGAGGACTGCGAGGCATGTATGGCCTGGAGGATGGTAGTCAGGTCTGCGGCCGGTGGGGCTTCTCTATCCACGGTTCCCCCGAACGCCCCGGCGTCCGTGGTGGTGAAGCGGTCCATTTTGGTCTGGGTGGCCGGGGTCTTGGTCGCCTTGTCTCGGCCCATGATCGTCACTCCACGGGGCCAGGGCCCTGACGTTTCTTCAGATGGTCTCCACAGCAGGGGGCCACCGCTCAAGTTCAAAGGACGCAGGAGCAGGCTGGTCCCAGGGGCCCCCCGGACTCCACAACAGTCGAGATGTGGGTCGGTTCGGCCACCACCGACGAGGCCCCAGATCAGGCGCAAGGTCTTCGTGCCTGGGGCCCTCGGACCGTGCTAGGCTCTCTCAGGGCAGATCAAGGCCGGGGGATGGCGGAGGGAATGCTCTGCTAGTCCTCACGCCGCGCGGTAGTTGCAGCCAAATGGATCTCCTCTGGGTCACGGTCTCAGCGAGAGGCAGCACGATGGAGGGCCGGCCCAGATCTGGCAGCTAGAGCCTCCGTGTGGAAGGACCTACAATCCCCCGTATGTGCCCCAAGACAGATCAGGGGGTGATGGGGGGGCCAGCGTACAGGGGCCTATACCGCTTGATGCGTGCGGTCGAACACCCACCTCCTCCGCGCCGCAGCCCCTCAGAGGCGGAGTAGTGATGACTGGGGTGTAGGCCGGCAAGGGGAATCTCCAGTTCGACAGGCCCAAGGACAGCACCAGAAAGGCAGGCCAGAGACAGGGGGCGGCGGAGGGACCCCTCTGGGAGCCCTTTGGCAGACACAAGCGGCACCACCTCACCAGGTCTCCTCCAGGCAGGAGTAGGGAAGCAGCCCCAGCATGACGGCGGGAAGAATTCCAGGGCCCAGGAGGTCGGACTCTCAGCAGATGAGGCGGGGGGAGCAGCAGGCCAAAGCGCATGCAGCACCACTCAGAGCCCAGATCGCACAAGCAGGTCAGGCGCAAGGGGGGTCCCTCTCAACAGTCCCAGGGCTTCCCCCCGTCGCCAGGACTCACCGCTCTCCGATTCCGCCAGCCGCTGGGCCTCCACCTCTCATAGGCCGCAACTTAGCGTCCAGGGCCTCCCACCGCTGCCAGTCCCCAGCCCCCCGCCGCCCGATGTGGCGGCCGGTACCACGGCAGCTCCGTAGGGGAGCCGGGGTGCAGCTGCAGGTGTCTCCTTCACAGGGGGATGCAGGGACAGCGCCTCGCCTCAGGTGTGCCGATTTTGGCGACAGGGAGCCGCCCCCCGCCGCGGACGAAGCGGGTCCCCGCCAGGCAAGGAAGGAGGAGGGGGCAAACAGTTTCGAAGCCTCCCCGCAGGCCACTGCCCAGCGTCCAGGCCTCAAGCGCCGCCGATCCCCAACCTCCAAGTCCAAGCTCCCGCCGTCCGATGTGACGGCCGATACTACGGCAGCGCCGCAGGGGAGCCAGGCGCACAGCTACGGGTGTCTCTGTCGCGGGCGGAGGTCGGAAGACAGTTTCGCACCAGCGGCACCGATCGCAGCAGCGGTGGGGCGGAGTCGGCCGGAGTCCGCGTGGGAGCCCAGCCCGGCAAGGAAGAGGAGGAGGTAAGCGGTGTCCAAACCGCCACAGCACCTCAAGGTCGCCCGCTCCCCAGGGGCCTCTCAGGCTGGTACGGACATCCCGGCAGGAGCCCAGGCAGCTCAATCCCAGGCAGCAGGTAGCGAATGGCATGGGGGGGAGACCGCCATTTTAGAGGTGAGCGCCGACCGGACAGTCAGAGGATCGTGGCGAAGCGCTGGTGCCCTGGGTCCCCACAGCCAGGGCCACTGTCAGGTATGCAGCAGCAGTGGGGGCGCCGGATTTCAGGGCTAGATGGCTGTCAAGACGGGCAGATTGCGGGCGGATAGCGGAGGGGTCCGGGAGCACACTCAAGGTGCGACCGTCATCTTAGCTCGCTAGGCCACGCCCCTGACATACCATAAAGGACGCTGCTTCACCTTTAACATTAGAAAGAATCATTTTGGAGACTATGGGAAAAATACCCGTCAGCTTCATCTCCAAATCTAGGGAGAGACCTGCCCCATGTTCCTTCTGTACCTGTTTGAGAATGTTCCAAAGAACGCTTATCGAGGGGGTGCCATAGCAAAGCGTATTCACTAAGGCAAAAACCATCCCCCAGGTGTTGCAGTCGTCCAAGGGTGGAATCAGACCACTAGGCATGTTCATAATAAGTATCCTATGTTTCTCACAGGACCCGTAAGAGGAAAAACATCATAAATCTGGTCAATTTCCCAAGAAATCCAAAAGGGAAAGTCCTCACGATTCTGAGTACGTTTGCCCATGACCGAATTAAAAATAACAGGGCTAATAACAAGACCCCCACCATGCGCAGCCTGCACAGGTGGTGTGGCCCCAGACAGAGCAACGATATAAGCATGGGCAACAAACTGGATCAGGCGTCTATATAGGAGAACAACCTGAGCATACAACAAACATACTTCCACCACAGTGGTGTTGGCATAATGTGGGTATGAAGTAAAACCAGCCAACACAGGTCAGGTGGCCCCGTCAATACTTAAGGGGCGCATACAAACAACAGCAATAGGATGGGGTAGGGCGCCATTAAACCAAATCTGATGCTCCCAGGCAGTAAGAGGAATTTCAATAACGGCATAAGGGCGATAAGCCGCCAGAACTGCGGCTACAGTGTAAGCGGAAAGGAATTATCATTTGCATCCACAGTGGGAAACGTAACCCAGGAGTAAAACACTTTGAAACAGTACGCAGGATCCGCCTCGACTACAAAAAGAACTGGAGACCACGCATTGGGGACTCCGTGCTGCAACAAATGTTGAGTAACCGGTACGCAGGATCTGCCTCGACTACAAAAACAACTGGAGACCACGCATTGGGGACCCCATGCTGCAACAAATGTTGAGTCCCTGCCGTGAGGCAATGAGCCAGAATCACAACCGGTTGAACTATTAACCAGAACAAAGAGTAGCACTAAAATGGGTTAAAAAACCTTTTAACATTCAAGCTTGAAAAACCTACAGCAATAGGTAATCCCTACAAACTGAGGAGGCAAAGCTCTTCCACCACGGACGTCTCTGGAAAATGGTGTGAGGGCATTATGGGGGACACGGGTCCAAATTATCAGGAGGTAATCTAGCTGTATGAATTTACTCTGCCGTGCAAAAACAGGGGATTTCCCTTTTCAGGACGGTTCCCCTCACACACCAAAGGTGTCATGCTTCATCATAGGGGTGCCTCCTCACGTGATAGACCTAGTCTACACGTGGGCTACAACCCCCTCTCTACGAGGGAGGAGCTCAGGGATGTTTTTAGTGAGTCAGGCGGGATATACTAAACCCCCATGTAAATCTGGTGTGTGGGTAAAAAAGTGCAGTGCTGTAATGTGACAATTTAAAACTGGCTAGAAGGTTAGCTATATGCAGATTTATTCAGCTACCCGGTGTCAGGATTAAAAACAGTGAAAAGCTGATAACACAAGTGTCGGCATTAGAGACAGTTGTGTAGATCACTCGACCAACATGTTTCGGCCAAAAAACCTAGATAGTGTCACGGCCTTCTTCAGGGTCAGTTATTCAGCTACTGAAATAAATACGTGCAAATACGTGGAAAAAAACATGAAAAAACACGTGAATAAATGGAGTAAAATACTGAACCAGGACGTGCGCTGCCTGATGAATATTCCACGAATCTGTGGTTTTGGTGCACGTACCATATGGCTAATATGCTGGGACAGACGTGGTGAATTCAACAACCGATAGTGGTTGTATGCAGTACATACTGAACAGTCAATTATACTGGTTCAGTATTTTACTCCATTTATTCACGTGTTTTTTCATGTTTTTTTCCACGTATTTATTGCAGTAGCTGAATAACTGACCCTGAAGAAGGCCGTGACACTATCTAGGTTTTTTGGCCGAAACATGTTGGTCGAGTGATCTACACAACTGTCTCTAATGCCGACACTTGTGTTATCAGCTTTTCACTGTTTTTAATCCTGACACCGGGTAGCTGAATAAATCTGCATATAGCTAACCTTGTAGCCAGTTTTAAATTGTCACATTACAGCACTGCACTTTTTTACTCACACACCAGATTTACATGGGGGTTTAGTATATCCCGCCTGACTCACTAAAAACATCCCTGAGCTCCTCCCACGTAGAGAGGGGGTTGTAGCCCACGTGTAGACTAGGTCTATCACGTGAGGAGGCACCCCTATGATGAAGCATGACACCTTTGGTGTGTGAGGGGAACCGTCCTGAAAAGGGAAATCCCCTGTTTTTGCACGGCAGAGTAAATTACCTCCTGATAATTTGGACCCGTGGCCCCCTTATTTGTGTGATACTAATTTGGTGGGGAGTTGGTCTACGCAGGTCCTTAAAACTCCTCAAGCCCCTAAGTGTGTTGATGGTGTGTGAGGGCATTATGGACAAGCACACGCGCTACTCAGGGGTCCAGTGAATAAGTACCAGACCAAACGTTGGTGGCTCCATGGTGCAGGCATTCTGCGGAGTCACAGAACTATGCTTGGGATCATAGAACCTTAGTAGGCAGGGACTGAGTCATCTTACCACCTGAGTATCCATGAGCCCAGGACCGACTAGCTGTAGTGTCTCACTTGCCCTCCTATTCACTCACAGAGGAACAAGTGATTAGACTCCCCAGATCACAACACTCCTGACTCTCTCAGGAATCGCGGTTGCAGGACACACCCTTTCTCTCTCACACTCATACTAGCCCACAATAAGATCTGACAGAGACACGAGAAAAGTTTAAAATGTTTATTTTAACTATCGTGCTCTAGTATACAGTATACGTGCCACAATAAGTAAGAAGATGCCTAACACATATAAGGTCAGCATAGTAAGTAGTCCATAAATCATAAAAGGAGCTGTCATTTTATAAGACAGGGTAGCCTAACCCCCTCCCCTTCTACAGAAGCAAAGGGATTATATATCAGAAGATCTCGGGTGTTGGCAGCAGACCCAGTACCTTAGCATGCACAGATGAAAGTTCTACATCTCAGGTGCTGTCACAATCTCTTCCCTGGAAAGATCCCTCTCCAAGTGTATCTTACCTTTTCTGTGCATAGCTATGTGCCAAAGTACATGTTCCCAAACAACAGCTGCATTGGTGTGTTTTGTCTAGGTGCTAATGTCTGACCATAACAAAATAACAAGGGGCATTGTTGTTTAACCTTGTCTACAGTGTGCAGACTAAATCCCAAGAAAGAACAGAATGCGAAAACAACAGCAGGTTCTGTGTGAAAGTACATTGTGGCACAAAGCAAAATACGTCTGTATAGCATAGTGAACAAAACAGAGGATAATCTGCAACGTGCTCATGCTAACATAGGGAAAACAACAATGGGCCTGTGCGTGAGAATTGGAAAGAGCCTCCCATCACATTTGGCGATGCAGCACGAGAAACGAAATTCGTTTTATTTATTTATATGTGTACTTACCTGTAAACGCCTGTAATCCGTAGTTTACTACCCCCCACCCTGCCCCTCCCCCACCCCACGTCAGCGCCCGGCGGCACTCCCACCACCGACCGCTACTGGCCAGAACATACAGCATGGGACATTGGGTCAGCCCACTTTACCCATTGGTTCCTTTTACTGAGAATATCTGCACATAACTTGTGCCACTGTTAACATCTACCAAAAAAAGATCACTATCCTTCGGTAATACTTCTGGTTCAAAGAGCATTTCATTTCTTTTTTATATTAACTTTAAATACACTGTATTTGATTCTTTCTCCAAGTCATGTTCCCAGATAAATGATGATTTATTTTCCATCTCCTTTTTTAAGTTGAAGTTATAAAAACTTCAAAATGTACGATTAATTTTTAAAGTATTTAAGTGACAAAGTAACAATGTTGCCGCCTGCAATTTGAATGCTAGATTTTGGTGGTATTTTATTTGTTTCTCATTCACACACGCAGAGCACAACTAAAAGGCCTGTGATTTAAAAAAATCTGTATTTAAATGGCCACAAAAGTGAATGCTTTCTTAATTTAAAAAAAATCTCTAACAGTACGGCACCCACATTTTAATGGCTGCATTTTTTCTTTTATCTTTTTGTCGCTGTGGCACATGCTTGCATTAAAAACAAAATAAAATATGTAACCATCGCACCAGCTTGCCAAGGCCAGCCCCATTGGCTTTCTCACTGTTTATCTTAACTGGACTATTTCTGTTTCTCCTAGTTTTAATCAGATGTTCATCATTATAACAACTCTTCCCCTGGGCGGATTATTGTATTTTTCAAAAAGCCCAGATTCCATGTGAATATTTTTATTGCTTGCTCATGCCAGAGTTCAACTTTTCCAGCAAAGGGCTGTATAAAGCTGAAGGTTTGTCATCGCCCCTCATCCCAACCCAATTCATTCTTCCTACATCCACGACTGACGTACATCTCTGATACAAAAGAGTATGGTCAGTATGCTCACATATCCCAACTGAATGACTGTAACTTCTGCAGCTTGTCATTATCGGCAGCTATATCCACTCCGTAGGTACAGATATATAAGATCACAGGCGAAAATGTTGGCATTGCATGAGAAATATATTGTTACAATTATTGTATACTATAGAAGAACATCTTATTCATTGATTCACCCACTTCCTGACCTGTCTGTCTTTCATTCACGGACTGTCTTCATGACCTGAGATGTTGACTTCGGTAGCTTCATAACAAAGACAGTATTCCTGGATCCAGCAGTGAAAATTCCTGTTTCTTCCAATCTCTGGTTATGAGCAAGGAGCTTTATGTTCGGGCAATGGATTTGGTAAAAGCTGTTGCAATTTGTGCTCCACTTTTTACCAAATGCATTGGTATTTTGCAAACCGAAGTATATTTAAATATGTCGGTCTCAACATAATTTCCAATTCATCCTTCCACTCACCAACGACCCCACCACCACCAAAATCAACTTCCACAGATACATGACAAGCGTCGCCAACTGAATGAAGAACAACTGCCTGCACAGACAAGACGGAAGTACTGATCTTTTGCAACAGCAGCAACACATGGAATGACTCCTGGTGGCCATCAGACCTAGGACCCGCACCCACTCCCTCCAACCATGCCAGAAACCTCTGAATCATCATTGACACCAAGCTCATCACACATCAACACCGATCAACACGGTCTCCTCCGCCTGCTTCCTCACTCTGCGCAAGCTACGTACAATCTTCAAGTGGCTTCCCCTACACACGAGACGCACTGTGAAATAAGCTCTCATCACAAGCCGAATGGACTACGGCAATGCCCTCTATGTAGGAATCGCCACACACCTTCTACAGAGACTTCATACCATACAGAACTCGCAGCAGGACTCATCCTCGGCCTTCCCCGACGAACCCACATCACACCTCCCCTCAGGTAACTCCACTGGCTCACCGTACAGAAGAGATGCCAATTCAAGCTGCTGACCCATGCACACAAGGCTCTACACAACCAAGGACCAGCCTACATTTACCCCTGCCTGAACTTCCACCAACTATCTAGAAGACTACGCTCCGCCTCCCTTTCACTTGCCCATACTCCCCACATCTACCAAAGCAGGAGTGAAGGACGCTCCTTCTCCCACATTATAGCAAAGACCTTGAACAGCCTCCCCATGCACCTCCGGACCAGCACCTCACTTCCAGAATCCCGAATGGCCACCAAGACCTGGCTGTTTGAATAAGCCTCTGGGGCCTGCAAGGGCCTGGATACGCTATCGGGTGATTAGCTGCGCTTTATAAATCCTGATTGATTGATTAATTGTTTGGTTTGCAAAATTCCAAATCATAGTGGGTCGCAATTCAACCTACCTCAAGAATATCAATGAGATAGGGTGCAAATTGCAACCCACTAAAATTTCCTGCCATCACATGGATGGTGGCATGCTAGGGTCAGCAGACCACCATGTCTGTGATTGCTTTTAAATAAAGTAATCTTTGTTTTGTAATTGCAGCCCTTTTTCTTTCCAGGAAAATGGCATGCATTTTAAAAAAAATGAAAAATATCAAAAACTTTTTTACGAGTAAGCAGTGATCCCAGGGACCACTACTCTTAAAAAAAAATTTTAAGCAACCTTCAAAAACGAGAAGGGATTAAAAAGGGACCTCTTCCCATGAGAATGGGTTACCACCTCATTTGAGGTGTCGGTAGCCTATCAATGATTTGCAAACGTAATTGCGGTCGAAAACAATTGATACATACCCTAAGAAATCGATGATTTTAAGGGACCCCTTAAACACTCCCCTTCCAATTAGGCATTTGGTGTGTAGTCAGAAACCAATTTTGCAAACCGGTAACGAGTTACGAAATCACAATTTGAATTTTGTAAATGCCCAAAATCTATTTTGAGGTTGAAAATGCCACATTTTTGCAAACTGGACCCTGTGCGACCACAAAACTCTTTCAACATAAGGCGTAAAGTGGACTAATTACTTAGTGTCAACCATAAAATGGTTGTCTCCGCAGCCATTTTGAGTGTTTTTATGCAGTGCCCATTGGGGCTCAGTGGCACTCGTTTCCCTATTGACATTGTCTAAATACAGCATCATGATGGCACGCTAAAGATTCCCTGAAATGTATGTTTCTCCGTATTATTATGTTAATAAAGTATCAATATTTGAGTGTTCACTTTTCTAATACTTGCAAACGGCTCTGGTACAAAACAAGACATCTTCAAATTCCAGGCTTGAATATATAACTTAAATTGTATATAGATTCATGTTTAGCAAAAAAAATTCCAATGTTTCGTTCAGCATGTTAATCTTTGCATCTTCTTAAAGTTGTGACGTCATAAGCACCTGAAATGTATGTCAGCCCATTTATGGCTATTGATTGGTCATGTTCGAAGAAAAAGTAGAAATAAATTGGGTTCAGTTTGATTAAAACAATCATTAAAAAAACGACTCAAATATACTGTAAAATAACATTGTCGGATCTGATGTGGCAGGTAAAAGAAAAAGATACCGGGAAGAATGAAAAAAGGGAGGAAATGGAGAAAAGAAGGCAAAAAATAAGGAGTAATGAATGAAGGAGAGAGATAAGGGCGAAATGAATGAATGGAAGGATGAAACAAAATGACGAAAGGAAGAATGAAACAAGGTACAAAGAAGTCAAGCAAGGAAGTGAAGAAAGGACAGAAGAAAGAGGAAAGAAAGAAAAATGGAAGAAATGAAATACACACGAAAGTAAGCAATAAAGTAATGGAAGTAGGAAGTGAGGAAAGGATAGGAATGGACGAACGGAAGGAAGGAAGGGAGAAATGAAAGACGGAAGTGATGAATAGCGTACAGAATGGATGAAAGAAAGAAGGAATCAAGGAAGAAAAGAAGTTCAGAGAAAACGAAAGACGCAAGAAAGAAATGAAAGAAGGAAGTCAATATAGTAAGAAGGAAGGACAGAATCAAAGAAGGAAGAAAGGAAGGAAGCTAAAAAGGAGGGAAGGAAGGAAGCAAAGAGGGAAGGATGGTTGAGAGAAAAAAGGTGAAAAGTAGGCGGATGGAGGGAAGAAAATACTTTAAGGTGAAAGCCCAATGTATCCTGGAAGGAACTGAATAAGTAGGTATGATTGCCCATAGGGTCACTACTATTCATTAACTGGGAAATGAATATCCAAGGATGTGTGTCTGCAGTACAATTAGTTTTCGTACTCTTTCTGGACATAACCTGTCTTCGCCTTGGAAGGTGACGGAAGATAAGAAGCTGCAGATGTTCCTTCCGCACACACGGAATGACCTTTTGTAAAGTGGGAAGGTCTGAGGCATTCTAGTAACTCAACATAATCATAATGTCAAGAGATGTCTTTCTGAGCAAAGGTCGTACTTCCGCAGCTTCTGCTATGGATGCACGTCGCCCTTTACTGAGGATGGCATTAACGAGATCTGTCACATTCTGGATCAATGGGCTCTGACTAGCTCCCACAGCCCAGAGGGCGGACTAACACTTTCGTGATTGGTAGGTGGCAACTTGACCGGCACATACCAAATGTTAAGAATGAAACCTTCCTTCACTGAAGCTGTGGAAATTGCTATTAAGTAGTTCAGAACCAGCGTGTGCCTCATGTAGGTTATTCTTGCGATGATTGCACGTTGTATTAATTTGTTCTGTTTGTTTCTTCGAGCTTGTCATTGTGCTAGAATTTGCTGAGCCGCTGACAACTGAAAATTGATTTTGCGAGTGATATCGGGTTGAAATATCTTCTTCCCAACCTGGGCCTCTATTTCAGAAGTGCCCCCGGGGTGCAAAGGGCGTTTGCACCCTACTTTGTGGGCCCTTAGGTCACTTTGGTATAACAGAAAGGGTTGCAGATGCTGTGCGGCCCCTTCTGTAATGCAGATAGCACTGGTGCACATGTAACGCAAGCGCTATCGAGAGAGGGCGTTCCCTCATTTACATGGCTGTGTGGACCCATGCAAATGGGGTAATCTCTTTGCCTCTGTGCCCACGCCAAATTACAGACTGCAGAGTGCAGCCACCAGGCCTCTACCATACAGTGTAGCTCATACACAATCTGAGGGCCGGGCGCGGTTCGAAGGTGTAAATGAATGCTGAGTACGTTGTGTCTGTGTCCAGTGGTCAGAGATCAGAGATAATGCGTGCCATACGTTGAGCAGCCTGTTCCCCCTACTGCGCGGCTTTACACTGGTGACGAGGTCGGTCATATCCCGGTGTGCAGGGAACATTTGCATCAAGCCAATGACTTGATGCACCGCCCAATGCACCTGCAATTGTGCTGCGGCCCGGGGAGGAGCTTTCTGCCGCATGAATGGCCTGGACGCTGTGAGGCTCTAACGCCCTCACTGCACGTTTTTTTTCCTGCGACGCCCACTGCACCGCATCCCAACCTTGAAGTCAGTGGCTGGAGCATGTGGCTCTTGGTGAGGCCCGGAGGGCGCGTGCAGGCTGGTGCTGCTGCGGGCATGTCAGAGCAAGGCACAACTTCCTGGAGGTATCTGTTTGTGTCTGTCGGATACCTTGGTTGCAGGAAGCCTGGTGCATGGAAGTAAGGACACAGTGCATTATATAAATAGCAGTTGCACTACATGTAACATACCATTCAGTTTGAAGAGAGAGGAAAAGTGGGCTGACAGCACAAAAGATTTGGCAAGGACACAATTGAGAGAGTACTTATTAGTGGTGCCTGAAACTACCACAGAAATCCTGAAGAGGCCCTGGTGCTGCACTACCCTACATAGGGGGTGTGTAGTGGTCAATCTAAGTCAAAGAAATGTCAGCCCAGCAGCAAGATGCAGCACCACCGGCTCCTCAAAGGTGTGCGAATGCATCCGTCACAGCATTCCCACCATTTAGCCAGCAAGTGGACCCCGCTATGGCCGCCCACATTGGTGCCAATAAACAGGGCACCTTCAACACTATTTTCGCACCACGCATGAGACAGATGGGGCAGTGAAGAGGTCCATGATGCTCCACGTAGGTGACGCTGAGTTATATGACCTATTTGAACACCTCCCCAACATGGTAGGAGATGATGATTTCGGTGCTGCTGTGTGGCTGATTTCACTGGAACTTTGACCCCCAACTAAACCTGATTATGAAAGGTTCCAACTGAGGCAGGCCTGCCAAACAGAAGACGAGTCAGTGGATGTCTTTTACACATGCCTGCGCAAGCTAGCAAGCACCTGCACCAGCCAGATGAAATCAGGGCCCAACTCATCCAGGATTGCCTGTCATCTACCGTATGTAAACTCATATTTTGTCAGTCAGGCATCTCCCTAGATAATATACTAATATTGGTGAGATCCCATGGACTGGTGGACAGCAGGGCTAAGGACATAGAGGTGATGCTAGCAAGAGGTGCAGCCCCATCAACCACAACCCAGGCAGTTAAGATTGAAGAGGAGCAGGTCGATGCCATCCAATGACACCCCGCCCGGCCATGCAACTCTCCTATGCCCAAACAATCTGAAAAAGGGTACGGGAACTGCTGACTGATGCACTGCACGCCCGTGTGCCCAGCACAAGGGAGGTCATGCTCAAAATATGGCTACATCAATAATTTTGCAAAGTATGCTGCAGTGGCGTATCAAACACAGGCACAGGATGCCATGGGCCCACCCACCTGCAGCTATCCCTTGATGGAGATATAGAGGGTCATTCGGTGCAGCAGCTGGAATCATTTAATCGCCCCGAGGATGATGATGACGACGAAATCTTCACAGTATCTTTTGCGGGTAGGGCAAACCATTGGAGGGGACCCCCACCGATGTGCAAAGTGACTGTTGCCAGGGCACAAATCACTGCCTTATCGACACAGGCGTGTCTGTGAATGTTATGGACACAACACGGTTCTACAAACTCACGCCATAACAAAAATTGGTGCCGCCGAAGGCCAGGATCTATACGTATTGCAGAACAGAACTGTTGGCCCTGAGCAGAGTTGTGGATCTGACGGTGGAATATGAAGGTAAAACAACACAAGCCAGATTTCACATGACCAAGGGAGGCACAGGCAACCGCTTAGGATGCCACATAGCAGAGGACGTAGGTTTAGTCTTCTTTGCCCGGCATGTGCATGACTCGCATGCAGCGAGTATTCTAGAGGAGTTCCCGCAATTGATTTGAGGTCTGGGACACCTAAAAAGACTGAAAATAAAGCTCCACATCGATGACACCATCAGGCCTGCAGCTCTCCGACACAGAAGGGTCCCATTCCACCTGTGCCCACTAGTAGAACAGGAATTAAACCAACTTGAATGGCTTAGGGTAATCAAAAAAGTGACAGGGCCTACCCCATGAGTATCACCCCTTGTGATAGCCCCCAAACCTCAGCAACTTGGAGCCATAAGACTATGCATTGATATGCAGCTACCGAACAAAGCTATATGCCGGGAGCGACCCATCACCCCCACAGTAGATGAAATAGTGTGTGACCAGAACGAAGGTCGCTGATTCTCAAAACTACATCTTAATGCAGGCTACCACCAGCTCAAGCAAATACATAACCACATCCTCAACTCACATAGGTCTTTGCAGATAGAGACGCCTCAATTTTGGAATGTCATCTGCTGTGGTAGTCTTTCAGGATGCCATCTGGGAAACCCTGTCCGGATTAGTCGCCGTGTTGAATGTGAGCGACAACATCTTAATATACTCTAACACCTTAGAAGACCACTATGTGAGACTGTCTGTTACTATAGAGATACTGCCCTACAGCGGGTTGACCCTCCACAGACAAAAGTGCTCATTCAACACGAATGCTGTTGAGTTCTTCGGATACCACGTCTCGAGCAATGGACTGTAGGTCAACCCGAAGAACGTCAACGCCATAAGAGCAGCAGCTGTCCTTGAAACGCATTGGAGGTTAGAAGCATTCATGGGATGGCCAATTATTATGGGAGGTTTATCCCTAACCTAGCTACTCGGTCAGAACTTCTCCGGGCCTTAACTAAGCGCAACTGACCCTGGGAGTGGGACAGCAGAACTAACCGAGTATTGAGGATTGTGAAGGAAGCGCTCTTAGAAGGTACAACAATGGTGTACTTTAATCCCAGATGCAGAACAGAACTGGTAGTGGATGAAAGCCCCGTGGGCCTTGGTGCTGTCCTGATACAAGAAAAGCAAGAAGTGTCGTGGGTTCCAATCGCCTACGCCAGCAGGACCTTCATGGACACAGAGACCTGGTACGCGAGGTAGAGGCATTTGCGATCCGATGGGCCTGCCAGCATTTCCACCTGTATCTCTGTGTGTGCAAATGTACCGGGTGGTGACTGAACACAAGCCATTGATTCCCCTGTTTGCCGGCACCACCAGAAACGGACCACCGCGTATGAAGAGATAGGCCGTACAGCTTCAACTGTACACCTTTGAGGTTTTGTACAGACCAGGGGACAACAACCCAGCAGACTATTTGTCCAGGCACCTGCCAACACCAGCTAGCACCAATTCCACAGAGGAAGATGAAGGTGCTGCGGACTTTGTGAGGATGATAGTCCAGGAGGCTTTCCAAAGTGCTCTCTCTTCACAGAAATCCAAGAAGCCAATGGAAATGATGGAAGTAGCTCCAAAGCAAAAGAGGAACTCTGAAAAAAAATGGCATAACTTCTTAGACGGGGCAAAAGCCCTCACCGCAGATGAACAAGCAGCAACGAGTCAAATCTGGAGAATTCGAGACAAGCTCATCATCAATGAAGAGGGTCTGTTACTTCGAGAGCAACAGATTGTGATGTCAAGGGGCCTGTGGACAAGAACTATTAAGATGGCACACTGGGGAGACCAAAGCCCACCTCAGAGACAAAGTGTGGTTCTCTGGTATTGACAAATGGGTTGATGAGAGAGTGCCAGGCTGCCACTCCTGTGCCATCACAAGTGGAGGTCCACCAGCTGCCCCAGTAGTCACCGAAGAAGCCTATCTAACACCATGGTTGTGTGTCAGTATGGACTTTGGCAGTTTTCCTGATGGCAGGCTCACAGCGGTAGTGGTGGACAGCCACACCAAATACTCTGTGGTGGAACTAATGCGATCAACAGCGTTTGGATACATCAAGCCTGCACTGGAAAACATCTTCACATTATTAGGGATTCCCGACAAGATAAAAATGTACGCTAAACCCCCCTTCCAGGGGCAAGAATTCCAATCATATCTACACAGCTTGAACAAAAAGACATTGAAAAGTGACCCCGCAGTGGCCCCATGCCAATGGAGAGGTAGAGCGCTTCATGCGCACCCTGAGCAGAGCATGGATCTGAGTGGAGCACGGAGAAGAAGCTGAGTGCAGCCTGGACTGGTTCCTTAGAGCCTACTGGCAGATGCCCCACAGCACCACTGGGTGTGCCCCAAGTGACCTGCTGATGAGAAGGTGCGCTTGAGACATCATTCCGGAAGAGAAGCAGCAAGCCACAAATGACCGGGCCAGTAGAGATTTCAGGGCAGTTGTCTCAGACTTTGCTATCGAAGACAAGGTGATCATGAAAGATCAGCACCCAGGACGAAAGTTCTGCACTCCCTTTGAAATACAAGTATGGGAGATCACCAAAATCCAGGGGACCATGGTTACTGTCCGATGAGGAATGTCTACTGTGTCCCGAAACATCTCGTGGTTCAAGCGAGTAAGAGCAGAAGAAGACAATAAGGATAACAGCAATGAAGCCGTGGATTATGCACACAAATCCAACAACGACACCCTCAGCCCCCTCCTGGACACAGCACCAGCAAAGCATGGTCAAGCAGTGGTGACCCAACGAGAAACCAGAAGCCAAATGTCTGGGACCCAAGTGGTGACCCAACGAGAAACCAGAAGCCAAATGTCTGGGACCCAAGTGGGCATAAACAATGGAAAACCACGAGTCATAGAGCAAGTGGTCGCAGCCAGAAGTATGGACTCCAACCTAACCCTGCACCCAGCCAGAGACTGAAGGACCATGTGTGTTACATCGCAGTCAAGAGAATAACTTGTTTGGTGTTTTATTTTGCTAAAAGTTGGAAGAGATGTACAGTGCCACTCAGCCTCTACAATATATTGCAGCACATACACAACCTGAGGGTCGGGCACAACCCGAAGCTATAAATAAATGTTGAATAATTGCTCTTGGTTCACTTGGCGATACCCAGTACATTGTGTCTGCGCCCAGTGATCAGACCTACTGCGCGCCATTCGTTAAGTGACCTGTTCCCAATGCAGTGCAACTTTACACTGACATGGGTGAAGAGGCAAACATGCCTTTAGGAGGCGCACTGAAAGTGCATCATGCACCTCCTAAAGGCAGCCCTATGGAGGGGAGAAAGAGGGTACCATGGACCACCCAGAAATCCCCTTGCAGGCAAGTGCAGTCACTCACTGCTTCCGCCCGCCAGGGGATCTCTCAACTTCCCCGTTTCAAACAGCTGCTCTGTATTTTTCTTGAATGTGCTGCCCTGGGAGAGGTGAGAGTTCATGGCTGCCCTGAGGACAGTGCATTCTTCCTAATAGGGCGTAATTTCCCTGTTTGCACTCGGCGCACCTGCTTTAAGGTTTGTCGTGGCGCAAACAGGAAAAGGGCAACATATCTGTAATAGAGCCAGAAAACTGCTGACTTATGTATTTATTCACAATCGTTAACTGTCAGAATAATTCCCTCAACAAATATTGCTTAGTACAACATTAGCTGATTGATAACTCCTAGAAAACATGTTTTTAACTGTTCGTCATGATGAGTGTCTGGCCTTTTGCAAATAATGTTCCACCATGAACACTTAAAAAAAAAGTTACTCTTTTCAGCATCAATGAATGTTTTTAAATTAACATATATTTCTCACCTTTCTCCTGCTACATATAAAGCTAGATGTTAAATAATGTCAATTCAGCATTGGAAAGTGAAAACCCAATAGCAAAATGTGAAAATAAAAAAGTTGAAAAATGCAGAAAAAGCTGAAATGAGAGTGCAGAGAATACCAACACACTCAACTGCCACTCCCTTATAACAATAATAGGGTGGGACTGCCGCCAAAATACATGCGTTTATGCATATGCGCCTCAATATGGGGTTGACAGCTCTATGCAGACATGCATTAAAGAAATAATTATGTAATTGTATTTTGATAATGTGTAGATGAGTTGTCTGTATATGGGTGTGTGCTCTTTTTGATATTACATGTATGTCCGAGTATATAAATATGATCATATGTATTGTATGAGCAAAAATAACAGATGATGGAAGGAATGCTGATCAATGCAAACATTCACCCCCAGTCACAGATCAGGGTTTAATCCATTGTTTTTTGCTCACCACACCACCCCAGTTTGGACCCAGCCATATGAGTGAGCACGGAACCCACGTCTGGGCATACCCTTCCCACTTAGGGTGACAAAAGCAAAAAGAATAGATGATGGATGGAATGCTGAGCAATGACGTGGGTCGTGTGCTCACTGTGCCACTGGATTCAAGCTAGCCTGGCTGTTGAGGGGTGATTCATCGAAACCGGTCCCAGGATGCTTGTTTCCGGTCCAGGGAGAACCTGGCCTAGCAGTTCAGGCTGGACTGTTCCCATGGGGAGCAGGGTCAAGACTGATTTGCATATGGCTGGGTCCAAACTGGGGTGGCATAGTGAGAAAAAAAACAATAGATTTAACCCAGAACTCTTGACTGGGGATGAGTGTGTGTAAAGTTTCAGCATTCCATCCATCATCTTGTTGTATTTGCTATGTTCGCCCTAAGTGGCCAATGGTATACCCAGACGTGGGTCCCTTGCTCACTGCTCCACTGAATTGAAGCTAGCCTGGCAGATGGGGGGTGATGCCCCGAAACTGGTCCCAGGATGCTTCTTTCCAGTCCAGGAAGGACCAGACATGGCAGCTCGGGCTGGACTGTTCCCATGTGGGGCAGGATCAAGACTGATTCGCATATGGCTGGTTCCAAGCTGGGGTTGCATGGTGAGCAAAAGAACAATGGATTTAACCAAGATCTCTTGACTGGGGGTGAGTGTTTGAAAAGTCTCAGCACTCTGTCCATCATCTTGGGGTGTTGGATATGTATTATATGATCATAGGGAATATACCCGTAAGGGTATAACAATATTTATTTAGATTTTATAAATAATTAATTAAATAAATAAATACATACATGAAAACATACATAGAAAACATACATAGAAACTAACAACAAACTAGAGGACGTGCAATTTGGCTTCCGTCCAGGACATGGAACGGAGACTGCTCTGGTGACCGTGTTGGACGATCTTTGAATGCGAGCAGACAGGGGACAATCAGCTATACTGATTCTGCTTGACCTGTCTGCCGCATTTGACACGGTTAACCATGAGGTCCTTCTGGCCAGGCTCGAAGAGGTTGGGGTAGAGGGCATAGCACTGATGTGGTTTCAATCTTACCCATCTAATAGGCAACAGGCAGTGGCCCTCCACCCTTATCAATCTGAGCTTATTAACATCCTGCACTGTGTCTCTCAGGGATCTGCGATCAGTCCAATACTGTTTAATGTTTACATGAGCCCTTTGATTGACGTCATAAGGGCTCACAATGTCAATCTTGTGAACTACGCAGATGATACACAGCTTATCCTGTCTCTAGAGGGAGACCAATCCATATCATTGGAAGACTTCCATGCATGTATGCAGGACACTGCACATTGGCTGAGAGAGAACTCTTTACAATTTAATGCCGATAAGACAGAAGTCCTATGTTGTGCAGCCGGAAAAGTTCCTCCTTTACTTCCAATTAATTTTTGGCCCATTCCTACGGCCACCCCACTGGTACCCTCAGAGACGGTGCGTAACCTGGGAGTTAGGTTTGACGACAAATTGAGCCTAGAAACTCAAGTGAACACAACAGTCGGGAGTTGTTTCTCCCTTATTAGAGTACTCCGGAAGATTCTTCCGATGCTACCAACACAGGCTAGAGCACTGATAGTAAGAAGTATTATCTTGAGCAGGCTGGATTATTGCAATGCTTTGCTGCTGGAGTCTCCAAGGTATCTGATTGAGAGACTCCAGAGAATCCAGATAATGGCGGCTAGGTTAGCCTTTATGAGGCCATGACGCTCATCTGCCTCTCAGACTCTTTCGGAGCTGCATTGGCTCCCAGTATTGCAAAGGATACAATTTAAGTCACTCTGCATTGTGTTTAAAGCTCTGCATGGTGCTGGACCTAAACCAACGCAGAACAAATCTGTATGGTATGTCCCTATTCGCAGCCTTCGTTCTTCCTCTGCCAAATTGGTGAAAGTGCCTAGATTTAGAAGAACAAAATCAGGAGGTAGGGCCTTTAGCACTGCAGGAGCGCGGCTCTGGAACAAACTCCCAACTGATATCAGACAGTTGGAAGACCTACTTCAGTTCAGGAAAAGAATAAAGACATGGCTCTATCATAGAGCATGATTCCTATTGTTTTCTTAGCCCATTTCTGCCTACATTGCTCACTGCCTATCCATATCATCTGTTGATCAGTTGGGCACATGTATCATAGCGCCAGGGTACCCGTAGGGTGATAGTGCGCTTTATAAGTGTCGATAACATTAACATTAACATTAACAAAACTGGCTATGTATATTTATGCACAAAGCATGTATATATATGTATGACCATGTAAATATTATTACATGCAAGTCCTCCCTCCCTCCCTGGCTCCAGACTCACTATATAGGGGTATGCAGCCCTTTGTGTAGGGACAGGACACAGCCTATTCAGCTGTAAGTGAGGCCGGGTCCCGCTTCTCCCTCCCATCCTGCCAGGATGGCCTATCAAGTCACACCTAAGCTCCCGTTTTGTGTGGCTGTCTAGGGGGCATGCACAAAGCCCAGCTGTCACCCACCCAAGACATCTGATCAGAGACAGGCAGCAGGCATCAAATGTGTAAAGTAAGAAAATGCCAACTTTCTAAAAGTGATATTTTCAGAATTGAAATTTAAAATCTGACGTCACCATGAGTTGTGATTTTAAATTGTGATTCCTGAGACACCAAACTTGAAACCGATATATCTTGCCATTTGGAAAATACTCTTATAAAATGTAATAAGGTAATCCCAATGCTATCCTATTGGAGAGATAAGCCTTGCTGTAGTGAAAAACAAATTTGAGAGTTTTTTACTACCAGGACATGTAAAACTTAAAACAACATGTCCTGCATTTTAAATACAGTGCACCCTTCCCTCTGGGTTGTCCAGGGCCTAACTTAGGGGTGACTTATATGTATAAAAAGGGAAGGTTTGGGCCTGGCAAGATTTATTTTGCCAGGTCAACATGGCAGTGTAAACTGCACAAACCGGTTGTGCAATGGCACACCTGAGACATGGTTCGAGGGCTACTTAAGTGGGTGGCACAATCAGTGCCGCAGATCCACTAGTAGCATTTAATTTGCAGGCCCTGGGCACATGTAGTGCTACTTTACTAGGGACGTATAAGTAAATTACACATGCCAAGTGGATACAAGCCAAAGTTACCTTATTTAGAGGAGAGAGCACATGCACTTCAACAATGGTGGGCAGTGATGAAGTGCTCAGAGTACTAAGAAAAAGTGGAGGAGGAAGGCAAAACGTTTAAGAGTGACCCTGCAGAAAGGGTCATTTATCAACAGGGTTTAACTATTTATTTAGATATAAAAAATATATTTTTATTTCTGCACAATACACATCTGAATGTCTGAGCATATAAATATTATTACATGGGTATATATATGGGTGTTCATACAGTGGAATCTACATCTAGAACATACAATTGCCTGATAGTAATGTGTTTATGTGTGTATGTATGTTTACATATTGCTATATATTTAGATATGTGGGTATGTCTCTATATATTTATATTTAATTTTGAGTACTGGGGCAAATAAAAATTAATAATAATTTCCTGTTCAGCCTACACCCATACCTCCACTCTCTGACTCATCCCAAACCTTTCCCACTAAAATGGACTTTCAAACACCCTTTCCAAACTCTTCTCCCTTTATCCAATTTAACGAGCTAACAGGCACACATGTCCACACTCTCAATAACAAGTGACTTCTTCCCTTCACTAATCCACTTGAATTAATCAATCCCTTTCTAAATAGTTACAGTAAATGCATGTGATCTCAATGAGCACTAATGTAATAAACTTACCACAACTAATCCACATGGAAGAAAAAAGCATTTTGCTAATCTACTATGTTCTTACCTCTAACCTTGAAATTTGGAGTAGCGTGCTACTCACTGCCAAGCCAGTGGAGAGGTGTGGTGCAGTGGCCAGGGCAGCTGACTTCGGAGCACAGGGTTCAAGGTTCGATCCCCGGCTCCGGCGGCAGCTCAGCTCAGCACCATGTGACTCTGGGCAATAGCTCACTTAGGGGCACATTACGATACCCGGCGTAAATAAATCCGCCAGGCATGGAAGCGGCAAAAATCCGCCCGCACACACCGCCTGAACACCGACCACGCCATTATGATTACACAAACCGAAAACCGCCATCGGCGGAAAAATCACACAAAATACCGCCCGCCATCGTCCGAGTCGGAGTCAAACCGCCCGCCACGGACGGAAACACGCACGACAACACAAAACCGCCCGCCCACACGGCCGACACACCGCACGTGAAATTACGATCGCACCGCCATGAGCGCGGAAAAACCACAAATATACCGCCCGCCAGCGCAAACAACGCCGATGAGAATCGACACGGCAGAAGCCATGGCGCCAACGTACCTGCACAGAAACCATCCGCACACAAAACCAATAGCACACAACATGGCCAACAAGTCCACACAGCAAGGCACGCACAAATACACAAGCACAGTACACATCCCGAAAACACCCCCCGGACAAACAAAAAATACAAAGGCCAGAACCCCAGACACAACACACCTGAAAACAACAGACCATGAGGACACACCCACATAGGTGAGTACAAAAGCAGCACTCCCACAGACCACAACCCCTTGCTACATTGCAAACCAGAGAGGAGAGGAGAGGACACAGTGACACAGCAAGGACAGCAGCACACCACAGAAACGCACACATCACTACCACCACCACCACCACCACCACCACCACCAAACACCACCACCACCACCACCACCACCACCACACCCCGGCACCACAAACCCCCTGCACATTACACAACACACACCGCACCAGCACCACAAACACCATGGCACCACAAAGGATGCCCAAGTTCACGCCCATGGAGCTGACGGTCATGGTCGACGAGATCATCAAGGTGTACCCACAAATCTATGGGAACATGGTCCAGCACACACCACTAGCCACCAGAAACAGAATGTGGAACCGGATCGTAGACCAGGTCAATGCAGTCGGGACCCTGCCCAGAAACAGAGTCGAGATTAACAAACGTTGGAATGACGTAAAGAGCCTGGTCAAGAAGAAGGAGGGCAAAAACAGAGAGCTGGCTGCCGTCACTGGCGGAGGGAATCCCGCGCTCTTTAAGACCTTCAAAGCGTGGGAGGAGAAGGTGCGAGTCGTAATCCATCCGGAGATCCTCGCCGGAATAGCAGGGGAGTGGAGGCTGGTAAGTACAAACTAATGTATACCAGCACACCGCTATGTACTCACATGCGCAACTACCATGCCACAGCTCCCAGGGACAAACACCCCCATGTCCAGCACACAATACACAACACATCACACACACATGCAACAGACACTACCACACACAGCCCAAACCGAACAACTGTAAGATGCGTGGGGACATGTGTACACTAAGCCAGCCACGTAACCACCAACAGGTCCCCAAATATGCCAGAAGCGCCACAACGAGCACCCACCACACCCATGTGTCCGCCACAGCTGCACTAACCGACAAGTAACAGGTAAGTGGCAGGAACACAAAGTGCAGTGGGTGGGACGGTGGACAGCCCAAGTACAACACACACCAGGCCCCAGTCCCACAGCACAGCAAGGAGGAGCATCCCCCACACCCCACAGCCACGTGTCAGCCACCGCAGTGCACAACGACAGCCGAAAGGCAGACATCACGGTCCACAGCAATCGGTGTCAGTGGGTGTACAGCCACCCCCACGACCCACAACACCCCCCACCCCCACAGACCTGCAACATGGAGCACCCCCGCTTAGAGCCATGTGGCATCCAGTACAGTGCACGCACGAACAACTTGCAGGTGGGAAACTGGACAGGGCTGGATTACTGGAGGCATGAGGACCATAACACCACCAACACATGGGACATGTCACGTAGCAGACGAACACGCAGCACCGCCCACCGTCACGAACAAGTGAACAATGTGCACACGGACATGAACAACAGACTCACACCCCACATGACCCATCACAGACATAGCAACACCCAAGGAGCCACGTCTGCATGCACAAGCCACACTGAATATAGTCCCACACGGCAGCCACTGTGCAACTCATCACACACAACCGAAACACCATTGAAGTCCTGGCCATGTAGCCCCCACTGCCTGTCAACCCCACACCCCACAACTACGCCTATGTAAGACAAACAACACTAGACGCAACAGAGCGGAACAACATAAATGCACACGAACACCACTGAACCCATCAAACTCACAGACACACCATGCACATACAACATACCATCCATCCCATCCGTCAGCCCCAGTCTCATGAAAGGCATGTCATCCGCACAGCTGCCACACATACAGCAGTCACGCTAAGACACATGCCCATGACCAACCATGTGCCAGAAGTCAATTAAGCGCACGACACACTGTGAGCAACAACACACAACATGGGCCACACCCCCCCCCGAGCACTGCAGTGATGCACATGGCACAGGGCATCACGCACACCAAGGAGATGGGATAACTGCAATACGTTGGCTGGCACACAACTATCACTCACTCATAACGATGCGTCCAATGCCATGTCCAGTAATCACAACAGACAGCAAATATGCAGGGCATGTCAGGCATGCACACACCTCAGACCATGCACTGTCATGCTGCCACAACACATGTCACGTTCGGCACCCATGGCTCACAGCATGTACCCCAAAAGCATATCCCCTCCCAAATGCGAATCTGGGGCATGGCCCCCATGTAGCCATATGCGTTCCTAAGCGTTCCATTTGAACCCCAAAAGCATATCCCCTCCCAAATGCGAATCTGGGGCATGGCCCCCATGTAGCCATATGCGTTCCTAAGCGTTCCATTTGAACCCCAAAAGCATATCCCCTCCCAAATGCGAATCTGGGGCATGGCCCCCATGTAGCCATATGCGTTCCTAAGCGTTCCATTTGAACCCCAAAAGCATATCCCCTCCCAAATGCGAATCTGGGGCATGGCCCCCATGTTGCCATATGCGTTCCTAAGCGTTCCATATGAACTCCAAAAGCAAAGTACAAACCAGACCCAGGATGGGCCAGGAGCCCGCATACACCAGAGTCACAATGAGTAGGGGCACAGCAACACACCCATCGGCATGGCCAATCCGTCCCATGCCACATGTGCACAGCACACAGTCCCATTGCCTAGCACACACAACTACAGATGCCACAGCCACACACTCGCCTCCGGGAAACCCATGTACGAGATTGCACGAACTGCCAATGTCAGACGACTAATACATACTTCGCCAGGTGCAACACAATAACAAATCTCATTCTCTCCACAGGTGACGAACTGCCGGATGCTGGGGATGGAGACAGCAGCCAGCACAGCCAGCCCACAAGCCCCCAACGAGGACACACGGATCTGGAGGATCTGTCCTCCTCTTCGGACACGGACCACCAAGCTGGCCCATCTGGCGTGGCAGGGCCCAGCCGCTCCCCAGGACCCCTCCTACCCACCAACCCATCATCCAGGGATGCTGAACAGTCCCAGTCCCCTGCTGCCACTGTCGTTGCGGCCACACCCACGGTCATTGCGGCCACTACCACTGCCGCAACCGCCACCATCGCCGCACCGACCACCACCGCCTCCACCACCACCACGTCTTCGCTGGCACCAGCCCCAGCGCAGGTGGTGGCCCGGCCAACTGGATCCACCCTGGGAGCCACAGCGAGGACCGTGGTGTGCAATGTGGCTAGTGGGCAGGCCGGTGGCAGCAGGACTGGTAGGAGGAGCAGGGTCAGGGAAACGCCAGCCTCCCCTGGGAGCCATGCCCTGCCTCAAATGGCCAGAGTCCTTGGGGCCTATGAAGAGGCCCAAGGACAATGGGCCAGGTCTGCTACTGACACGCGGGAGGTGCTGGGGGTGCTGAGGTCCATGGACGCCCATATGGGCCAATTCGTGTCCCGTATGGACCAACTCGTGGACCTCATGGGCCAGCTGGTGGTGGCGGTGGGGTCACAGGCAAGGCCAGCAACACCACCTCCGCCACCACCTGCTAGGGCGCAGGGTCGGGCAGCAGTGTCCACTTCCCCTGCGTCCACAGCCAGTGAGCACACCTCACCCACCACCAGCAGGTCGCCACCACACACCCCCTCCCAAACGTGGAAGGGGCCGTCCGAAGAGGAAACAGATCTTCCGGGAGGACTTCGCACGCTCCAGTCGCAAGTGAGGCAGCCAGTCAGCCTTCCGCCAGCCTTCCTTGACCAGCCACTGCATTGACTTGCTCTACGATCCCACTCCACACAGCCAGCTGGATGGCATGTGTGTGTTGGACTATGGACATAGAACCAGTGGGTACACCCTGATCATCACGCAGCCATGACCGACAGCTCATTGTCACTGCACGCACCACTTTTGTCATCACCTTACACACAATCACATGTCACAGTTTGTAATAAATGCACCTTTTTCACTAACTGCTGTTTGTGCCCTGTGTTTTATTTGTACGGAATACAACGGCCACCTTGGGCGGAAAGGCACCTGATGCGTGGCATGGCAATGGAATCCGGAGGGCCTGTAGGGACCTAGGGGTGGGAGACAGAACAGGAGCACATTCAATGAGTGTGTCACACACCCATCACACAGTACATGTCAACAACTACAAGCAATGTACACACATCGCACAGAGCAATAGGGCACAATGCCACAGTCACCAACAGTGGCATACTACCCTGGCCATGGAGCGTTGACACACTGCACGCAGTGAACATACGGCCACCCTGACACAGCACACACACACCTGCACAGATACAGACACATCATCCGTCGTACATGGACACTCACCGTCAAGTGAAGTAGCGGGCGATGAGCTGCTGGCGCACATTCCCAGCTTCCTCCTCTCCGCTGTCCACCTCACTCGAGCTGTCCTGGTCTGCGGGCTGGGGCCCTGGTTGATCTCCGTCATCCACAATGAGGGGGATCTGCTTCCGAATGGCCAGATTGTGCAGCATGCAGCACGCCACCACTATCTGGCACACCTTCTGTGGGGAGTACGCCAGTGCACCCCCGGTGCGGTCCAGGCACCTGAACCTGGACTTGAGGAGGCCAAAGGTACGCTCGACCACACGTCTGGTCCTCCCATGTGCCTCATTGTATCGATCGTCTGCTGGGGTGCGAGGATTCCTCAATGGACTGAGCAGCCATGCCCCATTCGGATACGCAGAGTCACCTGGGTGTGAGGGACACAGAGAACCGTTGCTATTCCAACTGGACAGGGGACAGCATCGCACAACCAGCACGCTACACCACTCCACATACTCACCGACAATACAGCCACGATCCTGTTGCAGATTGGCCATCAGTCGTGGCAAGATGCTGTTGCGCATTATGTGTGCGTCATGTGCCGAGCCTGGAAACTTGGCACACACGTGGGTGATCACCATGTCCGCAAGGCACACCACTTGCACATTCAGGGAGTGCGTGTGCTTCCTGTTGCGGTACAGGTGCTCAGTGGCCTGTGGTGGAACAAGGCCAACATGTGTGCAGTCAATGGCTCCCACGACGTGTGGGATTCTGCCAAGGGCATAGAATGCACCCTTCACTGCCGCCAATTCACGAGCCCTGGGGAATCTGATGTACCTGTTTCGGTACAGCATCATGGCTGCCAGTACATCCCTCAGCACCTTGCTGAACATGGGCTGGGACATCCCTCCTCCACTGCCCACTGTGTGCTGGAATGACCCAGTGGCGAAGAAATGCATGGCGGCCATCACCTTAGCCGTGGGGGTGACAGCAGTCGGATACACCCTGCGGGGACGGAGATGGGGCTCTAACATGGCACACAGTCGATGCAGAGTTGGCCTGTCCAGCCGAAACTTCCTGATTACCTCTGTATCGTCCATGTCCGCCAGCAATTGGTATGGGCGGTCAATGTTCGGTCTCCGCCTGGGTTAAATGGCAGAGGACACATGTCAAAGCAACACGGCACATAGCAATTTCGCATACACATCACTGACATGACTGAGCAAGCACATGAGCCACAGCCCAGCTGTCAAGCTGGGACGGCACGGCCACAATACACTTACACAGGTCTCCCAACAATGGCAATGGCAAGTGAGACATACCACTGCCATGTGCATGCACATGGGGATCTAGGCCCCAATGACTTGCGGGGCGTGCTGATGGGGACTGACTGCATATTCGTCAAGCGGCAACGCCACGGCAACATGAATGTCTGCTGAGCATGGAACTGCTTCCGAGGCTGGATGAGTATGGCACACGACGACGACGATGTGGGCACGGGCTGAGCGGCCAATACAAGTGGGACCTGTGGCACGAGGGGATATGAGACAGTAGTAGGTGTCAGCACTGCACCCTATGTACAGCACTGTACGGATCACAGCTCCCGAAACATTGACTGGTGTCCACATTGACAGCCCCATGCCAAGACGGCTGTGTGCTTGCAGTCACACGTCACAGGTGAGAGGTTACATTGCACGTGCCAGGTGGCAGACGTACATAGTGGGAGCTGGCATGTGTGTGCATGTGTCTCCTGTTCAGGATCCACCAGATGGGCGCTGACTCTGTACTGACCATTGGACACAGCATGTTCCGTGGAAGGCTTGTGTGTGTGGGATGGTGGCACTGGATGTGCCTCCGTTGGGTGGGGGGCCATGCACAGGGCGGGTACGTCGATGATTGCGCATTGTTGGTCACGGTGGGTGCACCAACTAAGATGTGTTGCCCTGTGTTCAATTCCTATGTCCGCATGATGATGGACTGTGGATGTGAGCAGACTACACATTGGTCGATGTGCTGTCTATATGCATGTGCCTTCACACCAGGCACAGCTGCCCCTGCACATGTGACCCCTGCTGGACTCGCTGCTGGGTCTGTGGAGCTGATGCACCTTCTGCGCGTGGGGCGGACAGCTCTCCTCACTTCCCTCATTGCGCATGTCATGTCTTTGCCGCAGGTGACATGGATCATGGAGGGCCCACATGTACGCGTGGGTAGGCTACACATGATTGTTCACTGGTCGCCACCCCCAGTCAGTGTTTCGAATGGGAAGGTTGTCGTGCTGGTGGTATGTTCGATGTGGCGGATGGGCGGGCCTAGGTGCGGGCTTACATTCCGGACATGGGGGGTAGTTGGATTGGCGACTAGTTGCAGTACACACGGGACACGTCTCTTCCTTTCCACATCTGGGTCATCCCTTGTACTAACTGACAGTGATACAGTCATCTTCGCCCCAGCCCTCATGTCCTCCCCTCGCCCCCCCAATATGCATGCTCACCTGCGAGGCTAGCGCTTGCACAGGCAGCCCCAAGCTCGCACCAGAGAGGGCAAGGAGTGTATGTGTGGGTCCAGTTGCACGAGTGGGCTGTCTCAGGGTATGATGTGTGGCGGGACGCCGTCCACCTGCGTGGTGCCCCAAATGGAGACCCGGCCTGCATGGACTATGCATCACAGTCTTCGCCTTCCGGATCCGCCACCTGCGACACCCAGTGGCTGTGGCTGCCCTTGCGGCCAGGCCGCGTCCGTCTGTGGCTGTTGGCCCACACATTCACTCTTTGGCCTCTCTGGGGAGGGCTCGGGGGTGGTGGCGCACGCGCTTGCACTTAGTCGCAATGGCATGTGTCGTGGTTGGTATGATGGGCAATGGATGGGATGGTGCGAGCCACCTCCCGTGACGTCAGTGCTGCTCGTGCTGTGGTGCGTCCCCTACACTTCCATCTGACTTGTGCCATGCTAGACGTTGAGGTTCTATTGCCTGCGTGATATGACCAGGAGGAGCGCGAGGAGACCTCACACACACCATGCTCCACTGCCATCCCGTGCCCTGTATCGCCTGTGCGGATTGACTATGTTGGGGTTACACCTGGTCGACTGGGGCTGTGTGTGCCTTGTCAAGGGGCATGGCGGGCGCACAACAGGATCCAGCTTGTCCACAGAGGGTGGGCTGAGGTGCGCCTGGTACCGCTTTGTACGTGTGCCCGGCTGCTGTGCACACACGTGTTCACTCCCCCGACAGGTGTCCTCTCACAATGCCCAGGGAAGCGGTGGTGTACTGTTCATGACCCCTCCCAACACGGCGTGCTCCAACTTGGCATGTGCGCATCTACCCGTCGCACCCACCCACCTGAGCACTGCGTCCATACGACTTCACACGACACATGTGTGTCTTCCACAGTAGTGCTACTCATTTGCGTTGACATCCAATACCAGTGGACTACATGGTCATGTCACGACTGCCGTGTACTTCACATACTCTCATCCTCTCTCATTCGTACTTGTGAAATGAGTCAGCGGAGACAGTTTTGGTTTCAAACATTATATTGAGTCTTCTGTCCTCTGTGATGCAGTATAGTGGACACTACTGGCAGCGGGATACATGTTGAGGATATACTGAGCATGATTACAAATGGGATAGGGTGTAGGGTTACATGTGATTAGCTGTTGCATGTGGGATGTGGGCTTCCGAGTTACATCTGCTTGGCCAAGGCTGTGCTAATGTACATTTACGTATAGCTGCGGAGCTGCGGACTTTGACACAGACGGTATACATGTAGCCTACCAGACCGCTCGGCATCATGGGCACAGTCCATCTCAGTTCCATGTGACAGGTTTGCTGCGGTTGTTCCTCATGCACGCGTGCATGTGAGATGACATCAGGGCATGTGCTTGCGTGCATGCAGCGGCGTGCCACTTGTTGTTGCACTGTGGTGGTTACTGGACATGTCACAGTCACTGGGGTCGTGTTGTTGTTGTATGCACTTGTCGTCCATGCAAAGGTCCTGGTATGGGATTCCCGGGGCGGGTGTGGGAGGGGTGCAGCACCCACAGACTCCAGGCGACCTATTCATGTCCACTGAGCGGTGTGTGTGTCCATGTGCGCTGGATCCATGTCGTGTCCTGGTTGTTCGTGCAGTTCCGTCCATGTGGGTGCGATACACAGAGCCCATGCCACTGCCTCCCACGATGCATGCGGTGTTCCTGGATGTGATGGGGAACAGTGTGCATGTCCCGGTCATATCCGATGTCATGGCGATGTCGTTGATGGTGTGGTTACAGTTGCCGGTCGTTTGGTATGGCTGTTGTGGTGGTGACTGGCCAGTCCGTGCGGAAGCTGAGCATGGGTGCGGGGTTGGACTTCATGGGTCACTCGGGGAACCTGCGTTGTGGTCCGACGTATTTACAGGTTGTCAGGTATGCGATGCCGTCCAGCAGGGCTTCCATGTCATTGGTG
The DNA here is from genome assembly GCA_963921515.1 of Calotriton arnoldi. Taxonomy (NCBI): domain Eukaryota; kingdom Metazoa; phylum Chordata; class Amphibia; order Caudata; family Salamandridae; genus Calotriton; species Calotriton arnoldi. Next base: position 323,204 of record CAWUFW010015290.1, read on the forward strand.
GTGTACATGTTTGCCAGCCAATGAAGCGGATGGTGGCTGTCAAGGTGTTGTTCGTAGGTTGTCCCTTGGAGGACCATGATGGGGCATGCTGGGTGACATTCGATGTAGCTGTTCTCGATGATCCGTCGTGTGGAGGCACAGTGGTTCCATTTCAGTGCGGGTGCGATGTTGGCCACATACGCCATGCCCCCATAGGCAGAGCAGGCCCTGTCGTGTGCGTCCAGAGGGAGGAGTAGTGGTAGCAGGTCCGCCTTCAGACATGCCGGGTTGGAGAGGCATATCTCGACGGGATGCTGGTAGGGACACCTCCGACAGTAGAAGACGGGCATGACGCAGCTGAACAATGTGATGCGGTAAGTCAGTCGGTAACTTACGTTCAGCAGGGACAGGAGATCGCATCCCAATGTATGTATCGTGTTGGTTTTGTACAGCTTGAGCTGTTCGGCGTAGTTGGGTAGGTGTGTTGCGGTTGCCATTTCGCAGCGGTTCGTTGAGATGGCGTGCTCCGGCTGTGTGTGCAGTCTGCAATGTGCACGCTCCGGGGTTGCTGTGAGCTCTGTGTAGTCGTAGGGAGACAAGACTTGTGTTCTGTTGGCTTGTTTGGAGGACACGGGCCCTCTTCCCACATGCTTCTCAGACAGTTCAAGGTCAGTGCTGTGTGACTCCTTCCAATTAACTTGCATGTGGCCGACATGGGGGAGTGTTTTCTTCTTTCTTCCCCGTCCGTTGTGTGCTTCTGTGATATGCGCTATCTGCCCTGTGGTCGGTCTCCTCGGCATGCCTGTGTTGGTCTATTCTTGGACAATGGCTGTATTCACCGGCTTCTGTCGTAGGGCTGTGGTTTCGGAGTTGGAATGGAAGGTCATTCAGTGCTGTCTGCTCTCCCTTGTGTGGGCGGCAGGCTGCCTTTCCGCTCTGCGTTGGGCCTTGTGTGTGGATGTTATTCTTGGGCCACCTGTTGTCGGTCCCCGGGCTCTTTGGTGTTCCGTTTCATATGTCTTGTTCATATGTGCAGGGTGGTATGGGTTTTTCAGTGTGGTACTGGCGTTCCTCTTCCCGAAGGGGCCCTGCTTCTCCTAGTTGGTGTTGCCGCCGCTGTGTGCTACGCCATGTTTGTTACACTGGGGTGTGTCCTGCAGTTGCGTGTCTTCACTGACATGTGTGCGTCGGTTGTGTGGCGTTGGGTGTTGTCCGTGAATTGGGCGTTGGGGACATGTCTGTGGCCGGCCTGTTACGTGTCATGTGCGTTCGGGGTGGGGCTGATGTGTGTGCTGCTTGGTTGTGTCCCTGTGTCTGTGTGCGACGCATGCATGGCGCTGCGGTTGGCCTCTGCGTTGTGCGCATGTGTGGCGGCGTCATCGGCGCTTTGGGGCCGTGACGGGGTGGTTGGTTCCTAGTCCCAGGTGGTGTGTACACATGTGTTCCGCGATGTTAGGATTTGGCCTGTGTGTCATATGTGGATGCAATGGTGGATGTGTAGTGTGCACGCGCTGGTGGGGGTTGTCCGCTTTTTCCACCCTTGCACTGTGTGCGCTGTTTGCGTGCACTTGTTGTGTGTGTGCCTACCTGCGTCTCCGCGGTACGTTGCGTCCTTGGTGGTGCATCAGCAGAAGCATGGGAAGGGCCTGCAGTGCTGGATTCATGCCCGGGGTGCCGCTTCTTCGTTGTCCGTGCTCTGCGTCCGTGTTTCCGCCTCTCTTTCACGTGCGGTGTCTCTTTGCCGTGGGAGCCGTTTGTTTGCGGCATCGTAATTTATGCGCCGGGCGGGACGTGTTTCGTCGGACGGTGTGTGTCAGTTGTGCTGCGCCGCTACGTGTGCGGGCGCACTTTGATGGCGGACGGTGTTGCTGGCTTGCCGGCGGTGTTTGGCCTGCTTTTCGCATCGTAATTGGGCGGGCGTGTGGACTGCTGCGTGCCGGCGGTAACTGGTGGTTTTTGCATCCGCCAGCACGGCGGTTGTGCTTCCGCCCGCCATCGTAATGGGCCCCTTAATTTCCACTACGGCCCCCAGCGCCTTGAGACCCGTAAGGGTGAGTAGCTGCGCTATATAAAAACGGACTTACATTTTACACATCAACACCTCATCAGGGGTAGTAAATGCTTTATAGATACAATTTAAAATTACAAAATAGAAGGCCACAAATAACAGTATAACACATTAGTGTTTCTTCCAAATGCAGAAGAAGGGCAAACAGCTCAAATGGGTCTGCACATGGGGAGGACATGAATTATTTAGACGCGTATAGTGAAAATCGTTAAGGAATTACAAAAATGTATTGCACATGTAGGTATGCTTTGCATGATTGCCACACTTTTAAAAGGCCTGGAGAAGCACACTTGTAGGGCAGTTTCACGCAAAGAAGCACCAGCAGAATCACTAAAATCACTTAACTCGAGGATGAGAAAATCCCGCTCCAAGATGGTAAATGTGTTCAGATGTGGCTTCCTTTTTGACTGCTGCTCTTGGAGATATGCAATCCGCTCTCCGAATCTGGGGGCTGCTGTTGACCCTGAAGTACAGATATAGTTCTCATCCCATAATCGCTAGTTAGGGATGACAAAATGGCAGTGGCCCTGGCCGTGTTACAAGTCAAGGTGAGCTGGAGAGGAAGCCATTCTGGCACCTTGAGAAAGCCTCCAAGAACGTGCGCAGCTGTAGCCTAAAGAGATTCAGCGAAAGATGTCCACTCTGGAGAATGGACAGACCACTCAGCTCTGTAGGAGCGGTAAGACCTCCATTTGCATATAATGAACTGAACCTAGGATGAATATCAGGAGCAGGACCTGCAATTGTCATGGGTCCATGGCTACCGATCTGAGTGCTTTTCGAATTTGTATGAGTAGCTGATCATTTAGATATTCAATACATATTCAAAATAGAGTAAACAGAGGAGACAGAGGGAAAAGAGGGATTTAAGTACTGGGATCCAAAGTGAGTCAGGAATGACCTTGCTGAACTTCCTTTCAGTGGTATGGGTGTATCTAAAGGGGAGATGGTTATATGCTCAATGTTAAAATATCTAAAACAGTCCAAACAATGTATAGAGACTGGAATATCCTCACTGGAGGTGGTTGTAGAAGAAATGAAAGAGAAAGTAGTGAATAATGAGAATGCCATAGCCCACTTGCAACATCCAGTCTCTACCATGAAATCCAAAAAGGTGTCATTGAGAGCAGAAGATGCTAATAAGAAAGACTATTATCAATGTACAATAACCTTTCTATCCCACTTGGAGACACACCTAAAACATCTGGTGAGTGAGTTGAGGGCCTCTCACATTGAAATAATAGATCTGCCCTCCAGATTGTATCTGAAGATCTAAAAATGACTTGCTAGAGGTCTTTACAAAATACAGTTTTAGGCATAGACTCTGCTTTTCAGGTCAGGATCAATGAATACATGAACATCTCTGCAAGGGGCCCCTTTAGGTTGGGTAGGGCTCTGGCATGATGTCGGTGGAGCTCGAAAATCCTGTTCAGAAGGACTTAATAACCACATAGCTTGAATGAAGTTGGGCTGGTGTATGAAAGGGCAAAAGTCAATTTATTTCAATATATGGTTAGCACTACTTTAAGGAGTCAGGGAATGTCCAGAGTGAGGTTAAATATACTTTCTAGATGCTCTTTAAGAGACTGGTGCTGTCAGTCTAATTACCAGCGAACCAGTGGGTGAAACATGAGACTAAGATGTTCCATGTTGCCCAGCCATTAGCAGCCCAATAGTTTCTTAAGTCCCATACAGGGGTGGGGTATCTCAGGCACAAGCTCATATTCTTGCCTGAAAATGTAGAGTAGCCTGGGTTAAAATCTGTCCAGCTTGTGTTTTTACCAAATATTTATTTGAGGAGGCTCAGTGGTTATAGTTCATAGATTTCTCCCTTCACTTACCTCTTGAAACCATTTGTGCTTGCAGAACTGAACCACTGAGTGGGGAACATCATGAAGGATGCCAACAATTAATTTTGAAAGTTTGCAAAATGTGTGTTTGAAGTCACAAAGAATGCCATTTGGCAACATAAAACAAAATGCAAACAGAGTGGTATGTTCAAATATATTTTAAATAAAGCATAAAACAATCAATCAGCAGAAAGAATAGTTGGCACATCACACAGATTACACAGACAACGTTATCTGAAACTCTTGTCGGGAGCACCCTCCTACCCTCAGCTGCAATGAGTTTGCCGTTATGGACACATCAGCAGCCATGAAAACACACAGAGAATCGTGTCAGGAAGTTTAATTAAACTGTCACTCATTGCAACTGTTTTCGCAGATATACAGGTTACATACACACTTCACTTTGAAGCATACATTGATATATCCGCATGGTATCAGATTGTTACCCATATAGAATTTATATCAGGTGGTGAATTGCCAGAACTGGAGTCAGACAATGTCACTCCTCCTAGAGAACATTACTCCTGCAGCAAATACCATGCAACCAGCCTTGTATACTTCCTGTCCACATGCTATGAAGTCAAGGAGGCCTCAATAAATTAAACCCAATAAGAAAGATGAACTGATTATCTCCAACTGACAATTTAGACAATAAGAAAACACCATGGTGCATGTACATAAATGAAATGGCACTTAATTTCCCCTCAATATTACCATAATTGTTTCCAGGATTTTCTTTAACACACAGTCTGAAGGTCTCACCACCAAAGCAAAAGGACCCATCTTTACGAAGGGTGATGGGACTGGAGAGGGGGCTCTTCCTCCTCAGATTCAGAGGCCTCCACTGTCAACCAGCCCCAAGTGGTGGTAATCCCAGTAACATCCTGGACCTACTCCATCATCCATCACCACCAGGAAGACCAGCATTCTCCCTACTGTTCCCCCTATGTTTGCCAACACCCAGCCCCTAAAAGGCCTGGGGTCTCCTTTGCCCCAGGCATCTCTGCCCCTGCCCCTGTTAAGCCAGCAGTGATGTTTGAGGAGGTTCTTGACATGCTGTGCAGGATTGCTGTTGGCCAGACTGCACTGTTGGTTGCCATCCAGGGGGTCAGTGAACATATAACAGAATTACTGGTATTCCAGGATGGCATCCACAGTGCAGTGTGTGCCATATAAAGCGGCATTGCACGTCTGAGATCCCCCCTCAGACTTCACTGACTCTGACCCACAAATCCCTGACCCTTCCTTTCAAGATCCTTCCTCTTCCCTAACCCATCCGCCTCCTGCTATAACACCACCAACCACTCCTGTTTGTTCTTCATACACTACACCCACAATCACATCCACACACCCTGGCAAACACACAGACCCCCACACAGACATTTGTATTAAACAGACAAAACTTACTCATAAACCAAAACTTACTGACACTAGCATCACACCCTCAACTGCCACAACAACCACTACATACCCACACCCACAACCACACACAGCACTGCCACAACCACAACTACAACTATACCCACAATCATCACCCCCACAAAAACTACCACCACACCTACAACCATGACCACCATCACCCATCAACTTCTGCCTGCACACCCACCACCACCACACCCACACTCACCACCACATACACAGTCACCACCTCACCCACAACCCCCACCTCACCCACAACCCCCACCACACCCTCAACCACCACATCAAAGCACACATTGTCATCAAAACAAACATCACATAAATAATCAACATCACACAGACACAATCCCTCAGGGAAGCAAATAACATCTCCAAAACAAATACCACAGAAACACAAACCCTCAGACAAGCACGTGACATCAGCAAAACTTACAAAAGAAAGTAAAACAAACATCACAAAAGGCCAAACCTGCAGACAAGCACACAGCATCAGCCAAACAAACACCACTGAAGCGCACACCCAAAACCAAACCATCCACAACACCAACATATCATCACACTCAAAAACAAAACACACATTACTGCAAACAACAAAACACACACAGACATGCACAACCACACATCACCATGGCGCTTGAGACACACACTCAGCAGCACAACAACACATAACCGCCATCAATGCAACTGCTCCTACACCCTCTACTTCTCCCAAACCTCCTAAAGCCACCACATCCAACCTACCTACTCCTCCCAAACTACTCAACTCCTCCCAAACCCCTGAAAACAAGGCCCACCTCGTTCCAGTTGGTAAATTGGGATACCTGGATTCCATCATAATATTCATGGAGTGACATATGACTCTTTTCCAGGAGGTCATTTATCTGCCATTGACTTTAGAGTTAAGATTCCAATATAGGCACTACGCAGGTCTGAGCCTATATAGTTTCTTTGCGGACTTTAAGTTTGTATTACTTTTGGTTTGTATATATCAACATTCAGAGAGGTATCTCATTATGTATTAAAATCTCTTTTTCTACCTAACTTATGTTTTCTTTTGATGTGCAAAACTCACATTGTTCTGAATGTATTTTTTTCGATACATTTATAAGTAGGGTTGACTAATCATATTATTTGATAAGTAGGTTGCCCAAGACATTTTGCTCTTAAAGTTTGGTTCCTAGGTGGTTTAGACAACATTATTTGTTCACATCTCTATTAATAATACCCTTGAGTTATCTTATTCTGTATTGCTAGGCTTAACACCTACTATTTTACATTAATCCTGTAGTTCCCACAGCAAGTGCTGTTGTGACGCATGTCATGTCAGATGTTTATGCTCTGCATACATTGATTTCTAATTTTCATGGATGTATAAGTGTCAATGTGATCTTCATGACAGGTGTAAGGCAAAATATTGTACCATATTATACTAGAGTTGCATTGGGAAAGGGACAATATCAGTAACATATGCCAGGCATGTTGAGATGATAGGAGAGGTAATGGAGAGCATTTATTGTTATCAGCATTCATATTGGGCAAAGAAATTATGATATGGGCAACAATATCTATCTTACAATATGCTATAACCTTATATATGTGTGTGGAATTGTTTTATTTATTTTTATGGGACAGTCATTTGAGCCAATTTAACGTCAGGTGTATGTGAAATACAGTTGCAATTGTAGTAGTCTTGCAGATTCTTTGATGTTTTCATTATTATAGTTATTAGACCTGTTAGCATTAGGACGTTTTTCCCCAAAACCTTTTTGCCTCACCTTCTCCATTTTTGCTGCACTTATTTTTATTGGCCATAGGACTCTGTGCACTTTTCTACTGCTAACCAGTGCTAAAGTGGCGGTCGGGCAGTCCTGATACTGCTAGACCTGTCTGCAGCATTCGATTCGGTCCCGCATGCCAGACTGCTCAACCAACTTCAGGAGATTGGCCTCAGAGACAAGGCCTGGAAGTGGTTCCTATCCTTCCTAGAGGATAGGAAGCAAGAGGTCTGGCTACCTCCTTTCTCCTCAGGCAGCCTAAATGTATCGGCATGGCTCCCCCAAGGGTCAGCTTTAAGCCCCACGCTGTTTAATATTTATATGACTCCCCTCGCTGAATTGGTGGTGTCTTTTGGGGCCAAAATAATCTCCTATGCCGATGACACCCACATCATTTTCATATTTGATAAAAGGGTGCCAGTTGAACAAGATGATATAAAACCATGACTCTCAGCCGTTTTCTGTTAGATGAGTTTCTTCCAACTGAAATTTAATACCGAGAAGACGGAGGTGCTCTGCGTGGAACAAAAGTTTTGACCTCAAGTTGGAAGTGCTCTGGCCAAAGGGGGCACCTCCACCCAACAGGCATGTGGAAACAGGGTGTGAAATTTGATAATAAATTGTCCTTTCATAATCAGATTAATTCTGTGGTTGGCAAATGTTTTGGCATACTGCATATGCTCAAGAAATTTTTTCACTTTTTGTCAGTCCCAATTTGAATCGCGGTGATCTTGGCGTTGGTTATGTCCAGGCTGAACAATGCCAATGCATTATATGGTGGCGTTCCGCAATATTTGTTGAGGAAACTTAAAACTGTGCAGAATTCTGCGGCTAGGCTCTTTCTCAGTTTACCTAGAAGGGAACATATTTCTCCCCATTTGCGGAATTCGCACTGGCTTCCTTTGCACAAGCAGGTTTTTTTAAGGCCTCTCACCTTATGCACAAAGTGCTTTACCACTCGGGACCCAATTATTTGTCGGCGAGGATTTCCCTCTACAGCCTGGTGAGAAAGTTGCGGTCCTACAACATTCTCTTCACCACGGTCCCGAGAGTCCAGCTTCTAAGAGTAGGCAGGCCGTCTTTCTCTCTTTTGGGGCCAATTGGCTGGAACAACCTTCCTTCAAAACTCAGGCGTATGGAGGATGAAAGACTGTTCAGGAAAATGCTTCAAACCTGACTCTGTGTCGAGCAGACATATCGCTTGTGCCCTTACTGTTTCTGTTAGCGCCGGGACACTCTTTCTGAGTAGCTGCACGCTCTATAAATCCCACATCCCACATAACATAACATAAAGTGCTTATGCTCCTCCCCTAAAATATGACTATATTGGCTTATACCCAATAAGCATATGTAAGTTACTTGTAAGTCCCTTGTAGAGTGGTTTACAATATGCCCTGGGCCTGCAAATTAATTGCTACTAGTGGGCTGCAGCACTTATTGTGCCACTAACTTAAGTAACACATTAAAACATGTCCCAAGTCAGCCACTGCAGCCTGAATGCAGTTTTAAACTGCCATGTCAACTTGGCATTTAAATCGCCTTGCCAAGCCTTAAACTTACCTTTTATTACATTTAAGTCACCCCTAAGCTAGGCCCTAGGCAGCCCATAGAGTGGGGTGCTGTGTAATTAAAAGGTTGGACATGTACATTTAAGTTGTACGTGTCCTAGTAGTGAAAAACATCTAAATTCGTTTTTCACTACTGTGAGGCCTAGCTCTTCCATAGGATAAAATTGGGGATTTTTTATTACATTTAATAAGCTGTAATTTCCAATTGGGAGTTGGTAGCTGTGTCATGTTTGGTGCCTTTGGAATTGTGGTGAAGAGACCTATTTAATAGTAATGTTGGGTTTTCATCACAATGATAAAAATGCCACTTTTAGAAAGTCACAATTTTTCTGCCTTTAGCCCTTTTGGGCCTGTTGCCTGGCCTTGGTGTAACTAAGGGTTAGACTTTGTGAATTCCTCTCAGACATTGACACAATAGAGGGATTAGGTGTGCCTCAATGGACCATCTGCTGGCAGGATGGGACGGAGCTGAGCACAGCCTCACTTGCAACTGCATAGCTTGTGCTCTGCCTTCACACAAAGGGCCTAACAACCCCACATTGTTACTGTAGCCAGATTGGAGCCAGGGCAGGGAAGGCAGGAAATTCCAAGCCCTTTAAAGTCACTATCTAGAAGCTTTCCACACCTTCCAGAACCAGGGCACCAAGGTATAAAAGTAGGACCTCAGACACCAACTCTTCAGTACACTTCTGGGCCTGTGGATACTCTGCCAGGAAGAAGGACTGCTGTGCTGCTGGAAACACTGCCACTGTGCTAGACTGCTGCTCTATAAGACTGCCAACCGGCTGGATTGCTGCCCTTTTTATCTTACTGCTCTGCTACCTTCTGCCTGGGTACAAGGACTGGATCTCCAACTGTCCAAGGACCACCAGAGAGACTCACAAGGGCTAGTTTGATTGCCTCCTGTTCAGAGCCACAGGGACACAAAAAGCTTCTTCTATCTTGAACCCACACCTGGACTCAGCCTGAGTGAGTCCGGACCCTCCAAGTGGTGCCTCTCCAGCCCTGGACCCTTGAAACTGGTGCTAAAGGTGCCCAGATAGCCAAAATCCAAAAGGGGGGACTTGGAAACTTGTTGACTAAAAACTGTTCTAAGAACCAGGAGGAGACCAAGACAAACCTGCTAGCCTACCTGCCCCCAGTGCATTGGGTTGACTTTGCAGCTTCTTCCACTATATTCTTCTCTAACGCAACAAATCCTTTTCTGCGGTCCTTCGCCAAGTGGAATTGTCTTCAGCTGCAGCCCTCTGCCTCGTCCAGCTGGAGATTTCCAACTTCTATTTCAGAGACTAAGTCCGCACATAGAAATATTTACGGAGGCTTCGACCCAAAGCTATCTGACGACGACGCTCCCTTCTCGGACACCTCCAGCAGGCCTGCCCCACTGAACTTTACCTTTTCAGACACTTTTTCTCAAGAATGTTTTTGAGGCCGAAGGTAAGAAATGACCGGGCCCAATCCACTTCTTGTATCCAAACTGCGCTCCATCGTGGTCGCCCATATCTTTTGGCTTTGACCCAGTCTTTTATGACCTGCTGTCCATGGTTGGTGCTTTGATTATTTAGGCACTATTTTTCATTGAAAGTTTATAATTGGTTTTACTGATTGAGTTTTTGCAATTTTTGTGTCAAATAATTTATTAAAATGTACTCTATTTTTCTAAACTGGTTTAGGATTTTTCTTTTGTTGTGTTTTTACTTTATTATTGTTTATGTGCTGCATAAATACTTTACACATTGCTTCTAAGTTAAGCCTGGCTGCTTTTTGTGCCACGCTACCCAGGGTTAAGCACAGATTAGTTTAGTGACTTTTTGTTATTTGCCCTGCAAGGAATTGTGGCTGTTGCTTGAAAAGGGCTCACACCCCAGTCAATCAACAACTCAATTTCTAACAATAGTGGTGGGGTAATGTTGTCAAGTACAATTTATATTGTTCTTGTGCTACCATCATGATGACAGACATTGACATCACAGACATAATTTAGCTTACTTTTGATGTGTCTAGAGAGTGTCTGCACACACACACTCCACATTTAATTAAAGGTTCCATTGTGCATGATAAATTTCTTAGTTAGATAGACATCATGATTGTGATGGTATTTTTACTTGTTCAGGTGAAGATGTTCCAAAAAAATCAATGAGCACATTTCATATATCTATGACCACGATAATGACGATTTCTAACATTATATACATATATATACATATATCTCCTATGAAGGTGCCGATGTGGTGGGCTATCATCCAGATGGAAGACCATGTATGCAGCACCTTCCAAAAGCAGGTTCATTAGGACTCGAACAGTACAAGACCCTTGTAGTAGTAGCTTACCCCCTTTTATCAGCTGTAAACTTCTAACTCAGGTATGGAGGGTTAGCAGTCATGGGAATGCCGACAGAAAGCAACATCGTGATTGGTATGGTGAAGTTGTGGCTATTATCCTGCCGTCAGCCTCTTTTTGTTTCTTACTCCCTTAATGGAGGTGTCACCATGCAACGGTGACGGTGGAGCCCTGGTGGACTTGCGGCCGTTATACTGCCAATATATAAATCTGATGGCGGTACAGTTCGGACGGCGGATGAATGGACCGTCGATCTTTGAAGATCCTCATGCATCTGTCAAGATATAAATTGGGCCTTGTTAGAAATGGGATCTCTAGTTGGCAAGGGCTTGCACCTTTGTCCAAGTAGGGACCCTTCTTCCTAGTCAGGGTAAGGGTGTTACACTCGTGAAGTAACCCCTGCTCACCCTCGTGGTAGCTTGGCACGAGCAGTCAGGCTTAATTCAGAGGCAGTGTGTAAAGCATTTGCACATAACCAACAGTAATACAGTGTAAACACTACAAACGGACACCACACCAGTTTAGAAAAATAACCAATATTTTATATACTCAAGACAAGACCAATTACAACAAAAATCCACAATACTATACTTTACGAATGAATACTTGATACGGTAACTTCTTCTTTGCAGGAATAGCACAAAAGCAAAGTTCGTACGAGTCGGTAGCTCCGTCCGAGCCTACAGTGATGCTGAAAACCACAGAGTCTAACAGTTCCAGCCGACCGCGTCGATACGGGCCAGCAGAGTCGTGAACAGACTCGGTTACAGTACCTTTCTCGTTGTGGCTGGTACGGAGTGTACGAGCCGGTCGGCGTTCGTCGCGGTTGCGGTGCAAGACGGAGCGATGCAAGGTGCGGTGTCCCTCGATGCGGTGCAGGCAGCGGCTCGATGAGCGTCGTGCAGACGGAGTCGGTGAGTCCAAGGCGTGCGATGCAGGGTGAGACGATGCTCGATGCGGTGCTGACAGGTTGCGATGCAGGCGACCAAGCCGGAGTGCGGGAGCTGTCGTCGGACAGCGGTGCGAGTCGGAGCGGTGCGTCGCAGACGTGCGAGCGGTGCCCCAAATGCGGTGCGGTCACGACTCTTGAGCCAGTTGCAGCGACCTCGTCGGTCGGGTCCGGTTGGTTCAGTGAAGCGATGCGATGCGAACTGCGGTGCCCACAGGTCACGGTGCAAGCAGCGGCTCGATGTTGGCGGCGTCGGACGTCGCCCACGGTGAGACCAGGGTTGCGATGCGAAGCGGGGCGATGCGGTCTGCGGTACAAACAGGTCACCGGCCAGGGATGGATTCGGTTGACGGAGTCGGTTGCGGTTCCCTTCCTCTGTGGCAACTGTAACAGCATTCCAGAAGCGGTACCCAGAGGCTTGTGAAGTCTTTGTAGTCCCTGAGACTTCTTAACAAGAGGCCAGCTCGGTTCCAGGCCCTTGGAGATACTCAGCACAAGTTTGTAGAAAGTTCAGTCCTTTCACTGCCCAAGGCAGAAGCAGCAGCTGCAGGCCAACCCAACAAAGCAACAACACAGCAAAGGGGCAGTACTCCTCCTGGCAGCTCTTCCAGCTCTTCGTCTTGGCAGGTTCCTTGATTCCAGCGAGATCTAAATTCATGGGGTCAGGGCCCCAATATTTATATCCCAAATTCCTTTGTTCTCTGAAGGCAGAGAGGCCTTTGCCTAGTCCAAACCAGTTCTGGAGCACTTTGTTGACAAGTCTCCGTCCCTTCTTTCAGTGAGTAGGCCAGGGACATCAGACGCACCACAGGAGGTGGAGCCAGCATTGTGGAGGTAAGGCACTGTCCTATTCAGGGCCCAGGTGCGACCCCTCCCACCCATCTACATGTAGATCTTGCTATTCAGCCCTGTGCTGACTCACCCTGTCTCCTGGCATCCCCCAGCCCCTGTCACTCACATTCCAGACAAGGAATACACAACCTCGCAGAGGCAGGCTTGGATGGTTAGACAAGAAAATACCCACTTTCTAAAAGTGGTATTTTCAAACCCAGAATGTTAAAACCAACTTCACTAAAAGCTGCATTTTATCATTCTGAGTCCAGGCATACTAAACTCGAATTTCTACCATGTTCCCGGGGTCAGTTAGGATTATAAGCTGTAATAATCAAAACTACCCGTTCTGGCCTAGGGGGAACAGGTAGCCTTGCAATAGTGAAAAACGAACTAGGCTGTAATTCACTATCAGGACATGCCGCACACACCCGGGCATGTCCTACCTTTCGCATACAACGCACCCTGCCCACAGGGGTACCTTGGGCCTATCTTAGGGGTGACTAACATGTAGCAAAGGGAAGGTTTAGGGACTTGCAAGTGTGTGCACTTGCCAAGTCGACATGGCAGCCCCAGGCTGCGCACAGGCTCTGCGTTGGCAGGCCCGAGTTACATTTTACGGGCTGTTTGCGTGGGTGGCACAATCCAGTGCTGCAGCCCACCAACAGCATTTGGTCTATAGGCCCTGGCACTCGCAGTGCACTTTACAAGGGACTGACACATAAACCAAATAGGCCAATCATGGAAACACCAATCCATAACGCATTTTATACAGGAGCACTTGCACTTTCCCACTGGACAGCAGTGAGGAAAGTGCGCAGAATCATTACACCAGCAAAAACAGAGTCAAAACCGGGAGGTCAGAAAGCAAAAAGTCAGGGGAAACACGCCAAAAGATGCCAAGTCTAACACATGTCCCCTCCAGCTGAAAGTAGGGAGAACTACCCAACCCCATTGGAGTTCTCCTCACTAAGGCGGAAGAACCTGGACAGACCATCTGCGTTGGCGTGTTCTGTACCAGGACGGTGCTCCACCGTAAAGTCCATTCCCTGTAGGGAGATGGACCACCTCAGCAGTTTTGGATTCTCACCCCTCATTTGCATCAACCATCTGAGGGGCCTGTGGTCTGTCTGAACCCGGAAGTGAGTCCCAAACAGGTATGGTCTCAACTTCTTCAGTGCCCAGACCACAGCAAAAGCTTCCCTTTCTATGGCACTCCACCTCTGTTCCCTGGGAAGTAGTCTCCTGCTAAGGAAGACTACAGGCTGATCCAGGCCCTCTTCGTTCAGTTGTGAGAGCACCGATCCCACACCATGCTCTGAAGCGTCAGTCTGCATGACGAATTCCTTGGAGAAGTCAGGTGCCTTGAGCACGGGCGCCGTGCACATGGCTGCCTTCAGGGCATCAAAAGCTTTCTGGCAGGACTCAGTCCAGATCACTTTCCTGGGCTGCCTCTTAGAGGTCAGCTCTGTTAAGGGGGCAACGATGGTGCCATAGCCCTTAACAAATCTCCTATAGTAACCGGTGAGACCTAAGAAGGCTCTCACCTCTGTCTGGGTCTTGGGGGTTCCCAAGCCAGAATGGTGTCAATCTTGGGTTGTAGGGGCGCCACCTGGCCGCTTCCTACCTGGTGTCCCAAGTACACCACCGAACCCTGCCCGATCTGGCACTTACTGGCCTTGATCGTGAGGCCTGCACCTTGCAGAGCCCTCAACACTTTCTCAAGGTGCTGTAAATGTTCTTCCCAGCTGGAACTGAACACAGCAATGTCATCCAGGTAGGCGGCACTGAAATCCTCCAGCCCAGCCAACACCTGATTGACCAACCTCTGAAAGGTGGCAAGGGCATTCTTCAACCCAAAGGGCATCACCCGGAATTGGTAATGACCTTCTGGGGTTGAAAATGCGGATCTCTCCTTCGCCCCATCGGTTAAGGCAATCTGCCAGTACCCAGACGTCAAATCAAACGTGCTGAGGAACCGGGCAGCTCCCAACCGATCAATGAGCTCATCAGCTCTGGGGATGGGGTGCGCGTCAGTCCTGGTGACGGCATTGAGCCCACGGTAGTCCACACAAAACCGGAGTTCTGGAGTGGCACCGGGCGCCGCAGCCTTTGGGACCAAGACCACTGGGCTGGCCCAAGGACTGTGGGAGGGCTCAATCACCCCTAACGCCAACATCTTAGAGACCTCCTCCTTGATGCTGGCTCTGACCCGGTCAGTCAACCTGTAAATCTTGTGCTTCACCGGATGGCTGCCACCAGTGTCCACGTCATGGGTACACCAGTGAGTAACACCGGGGGTCAGAGAGAACAGTGGGGCGAACTGTCCCAACAACTGGCGACAGTCCCCCTGCTGCTCTTGAGTCAGAGTAGGGGAGAGGATCACACCCTCTACTGACCCATCATGCTCCTGGGTAGACAGGAGGTCAGGGAGAGGCTCGCTCTCCTCTTCCACCCCATCATCTGTCGCCAAGAGCATACTCACTTCGGACCTCTCGAAGTGGGGCTTGAGGCGGTTCACGTGAAGGACCCTCAACGGGTTCCTTGGAGCCTGCAAATCCACCAGGTAGGTGACGTCACTTTTGCGCTCCTTTACCTCATATGGCCCAGTCCACTTGTCCTGCAAGGCACAAGGTGCCACTGGGGCCATGACCCACACTTTTTGCCCAGGTTGAAATTCGACCAGAGTGGCATTCTGGTCATACCATCTCTTCATTTCTTCCTGGCTTGCTTCCAGGTTCGCCTGAGCGAGTTTCCTGAAGCGGGCAGTTTGGTTTCTAAAGGCCAGCATGTAGCTAAATACATCCTGGGGAGTTTTCCTGGGAGCTGCCTCCCAGTCTTCCTTTACCAAACTCAGAGGTCCTCTGACAGGGTGGCCATACAGGAGCTCAAAGGGGCTGTACCCAAGAGACTTCTGAGGCACCTCCCTGTATGCAAAGAGTAGGCATGGCAAGAGGACGTCCCACTTACGCCTCATGGGTTCTGTTAGACCCTTGATCATGCCTTTCAAGGTCTGGTTGAATCTCTCCACCAGACCGTTTCCTTGTGGGTGGTAAGGAGTGGTGAACTTGTAGGTTACACCACACTCCTTCCACAGGGATGTCATATACTTCGATATGAAATTGGTCCCCCTATCGGAAACCACCTCTCTGGGGAATCCCACACGGGAAAAGATCCCCATTAACGCCCGGCCCACCACTGGCGCCGTCGTTGTCCTGAGAGGGATTGCCTCCGGGTACCGGGTGGCATGGTCCACCAAGACCAGGATGTACCTGTTGCCCATGGCTGTCTTGGGATCCAGTGGCCCCACAATATCCATCCCTACCCTTTCAAAGGGTGTTCCAACAACAGGAAAAGGTTGGAGAGGAGCTTTGACCTTCCTCCCACTCTTACCACTTGCCTGGCAAGTTTGGCAAGACCTACAGTGTGCATCTGACTGCCTTCGCATTTGGGGCCAAAAGAAGTGGGTGACAAGCCTGTCAAAGGTCTTGTCCTGCCCCAAATGTCCTGCCAAAGGCACGTCATGAGCCAGACCCAGTAGGAAGGTCCTGAAGCGCTGGGGTACCACCAGCACACGGGCTGACCCAGGCTCAGCAACCTTAGGCTCACTGTATAGGAGACCACTCTCCCAGTAGATCAGATGTGACCCGGACTGATTACCAGCTGCCTGGTCTGCAGCCTGCCGCCGCAGACCCTCCAGAGTAGGGCACTCGTTCTGCTCCCTGCAGAACTCCTCCCGGGTGGGACCCCCTTCTTGCTGCCAATGGGTCAGCTCAGAGATGTCTCCCAGTTCGGCTACCTGCTCCCCTGTAGGCACCGGGGCGTCCCCCTCGAGGTCCGCCTCCTCCCGGTCCGTGGGAGCTTCGGGGCCGGTTTCCCGCGCCCCCTGCCCTTTCTCTTGGCAGGGACTTGGGCCACTGTTTCAGGCTCCAAGCCCTCTTGATCACCCTTTCTGGCTGCCATTGACCGAGTAGACACGCATGCCCACTCTGGCAACCCAAGCATCTCCAAGTGAGACCTGAGCTCCACCTCCTTCCATGAGGACTGCTCCAGGTCGTTGCCTAGCAGACAATCTACAGGCATGGTAGGGCTCACAACCACCCTCAAGGGACCTGAGACCCCCCCCATTCAAAGGGAACCTGCGCCACCATACACTGGCGCTCAGAGTTGTCGACAGCAACTACTTGGTGGAATGCTCCTGGGACTACTTGCTTCTCAGACCCCAGGTGACACCGGACTGAGGTCACACTGGCTCCAGTATCTCTGAGAGCCTCTACCCTGTTCCCATTGATGGTCACCCAGGTGCTATATTTCTTTGTGTTAGGGGGCACCTGGTTTCCTGGGACCATCTCACTGTCCCCGAGTGAGACAAGGGTCATTTCTGCGGGATCCCCACCCTCCTGTGGGCACCCCTCCTCCCCAAGCGCTACACTAGCCAACACTTTGGACTGTCCACCGGTGGGTGGCTGTGTCCCCTTCGGGCACTTGGGGTCCCCCTTAAAGTGACCTACCTGGTCACATGCATAACACTTGCGGGGGCCGGTCTCAACAGGCTTCCCTGTAGAGACCCCTTTCTTCTTATCACCGGGGGCTGGGAACCTTTACCCTGGGTACTAGTTTGGGGCCCTTTAGAGAACTCCTGTGCTTTACCCTTGTCCCCCCACCTTTCTGCTGGAGACCCTGCCCACCTTTGGCTGAGTCTCCCCCAAACGCTTTCTTGTGGACCCTGGTACTCACCCAGCGGTCCGCTTCCATAGCAAGCTTCCTGGGGTCAGTTAGCTTACTATCAACTAGGTGCTGGCGCAGATCTGCAAAACATAGACTAGACAAGTGCTCCCATGCAATCAAGTTGTAGAGCCCCTGAAAATCTGTTACACTACTGCCCTTCACCCAACCATCCAGAGACCTGCAGAACACATCCACACATTCCAACCAAGTGTTGGCATCAGACTTCTTACTGGACCTGAACTGATCCCTGTACTTTTCAGGAGTAAGACCATACTTCGTGAGAAGGGCATCCTTCATGTCAGCATAGGTGAGGTGATACCCCTTACCCAAAGCTATCAGAGCATCCCTTGCTTCTTCAGGGAAAAGTGGCCACAATCCTGCTCCCCAATTCTCCTCAGGGACCCCATTCATGTGTATGGCTGCCTCATAACCCTGAAACCACCTTTGTATGTCATCCCCCTTCTTGAACTCCTTGCCTACGTTCTTGGGAATGTGCACAATCCTGTCTGCCTTTCTGGACGAATTGCTGCCACCATCTGAGCCTGACTTACTCCTAAGTTCTAGCTCCTTCAGTTCTCTCTCATGCTCTAAGAGCATCTTCCTCTCCTCTATGGCTAATCTCTTCTCCTCCCGCTCACTCTCCAGTCTGAGCTTCTGCAGCTCAAACTGCCTTGCCTCCCGCCTGTCCTCCAGCTCCTCTGGGGACAGACTGCTGCTGCCTGACCTGGCGGGTTCCCCCCTACCCAAAAGCACACCCACCCTGGAAATAGGCTCCTCCACCTCCTCACTGAGATCACCAGGCTGCCCATTGGCATGTTTGGCTGCTACCCAGGCCCTCAGCGCCTTCTGTAGCTCCTCCTTCCTTGTGAGGCCTTTAATTTGGACTTTCAGGTTTTTACAAATCGCTCGTAACTCCTTTACGGCGTAGGATTCCAACCTGTCCTCCTCAAAGATAACTTCCAGAGATGCAACGGATGATGCAATTGATTCAGGCATGACAAAAGTCGTGAGTTGAAAACTGGCAAGATCAAAAATAGGCCAAAAGAAAAAGAACCAGTATGTGGTACGTAATGGTCTGCGATATGGTAGTAGTGCACACCAATCCCTGTAAGTCAAGTGCAAACACAAGTCCTATCCTCACCGCTGACAACCAATGTTAGAAATGGGATCTCTAGTTGGCAAGGGCTTGCACCTTTGTCCAAGTAGGGACCCTTCTTCCTAGTCAGGGTAAGGGTGTTACACTCGTGAAGTAACCCCTGCTCACCCTCGTGGTAGCTTGGCACGAGCAGTCAGGCTTAATTCAGAGGCAGTGTGTAAAGCATTTGCACATAACCAACAGTAATACAGTGTAAGCACTACAAACGGACACCACACCAGTTTAGAAAAATAACCAATATTTTATATACTCAAGACAAGACCAATTACGACAAAAATCCACAAAACTATACTTTACGAATGAATACTTGATACGGTAACTTCTTCTTTGCAGGAATAGCACAAAAGCAAAGTTCGTACGAGTCGGTAGCTCCGTCCGAGCCTACCGTGATGCTGAAAACCACAGAGTCTAACAGTTCCAGCCGACCGCGTCGATACGGGCCAGCAGAGTCGTGAACAGACTCGGTTACAGTACCTTTCTCGTTGTGGCTGGTACGGAGTGTACGAGCTGGTCGGCGTTCGTCGCGGTTGCGGTGCAAGACGGAGCGATGCAAGGTGCGGTGTCCCTCGATGCGGTGCAGGCAGCGGCTCGATGAGCGTCATGCAGACGGAGTCGGTGAGTCCAAGGCGTCCGATGCAGGGTGAGACGATGCTCGATGCGGTGCTGACAGGTTGCGATGCAGGCGACCAAGCCGGAGTGCGGGAGCTGGCGTCGGACAGCGGTGCGAGTCGGAGCGGTGCGTCGCAGACGTGCGAGCGGTGCCCCAAATGCGGTGCGGTCACGACTCTTGAGCCAGTTGCAGCGACCTCGTCGGTCGGGTCCGGTTGGTTCAGTGAAGCGATGCGATGCGAACTGCGGTGCCCACAGGTCACGGTGCAAGCAGCGGCTCGATGTTGGCGGCGTCGGACGTCGCCCGCGGTGAGACCAGGGTTGCGATGCGAAGCGGGGCGATGCGGTCTGCGGTGCAAACAGGTCACCGGCCAGGGATGGATTCGGTTGACGGAGTCGGTTGCGGTTCCCTTCCTCTGTGGCAACTGTAACAGCGTTCCAGAAGCGGTACCCAGAGGCTTGTGAAGTCTTTGTAGTCCCTGAGACTTCTTAACAGGAGGCCAGCTCGGTTCCAGGCCCTTGGAGATACTCAGCACAAGTTTGTAGAAAGTTCAGTCCTTTCACTGCCCAAGGCAGAAGCAGCAGCTGCAGGCCAACCCAACAAAGCAACAACACAGCAAAGGGGCAGTACTCCTCCTGGCAGCTCTTCCAGCTCTTCGTCTTGGCAGGTTCCTTGATTCCAGCGAGATCTAAATTCATGGGGTCAGGGCCCCAATATTTATATCCCAAATTCCTTTGTTCTCTGAAGGCAGAGAGGCCTTTGCCTAGTCCAAACCAGTTCTGGAGCACTTTGTTGACAAGTCTCCGTCCCTTCTTTCAGTGAGTAGGCCAGGGACATCAGACGCACCACAGGAGGTGGAGCCAGCATTGTGGAGGGAAGGCACTGTCCTATTCAGGGCCCAGGTGCGACCCCTCCCACCCATCTACATGTAGATCTTGCTATTCAGCCCTGTGCTGACTCACCCTGTCTCCTGGCATCCCCCAGCCCCTGTCACTCACATTCCAGACAAGGAATACACAACCTCGCAGAGGCAGGCTTGGATGGTTAGACAAGAAAATACCCACTTTCTAAAAGTGGTATTTTCAAACCCAGAATGTTAAAACCAACTTCACTAAAAGCTGCATTTTATCATTCTGAGTCCAGGCATACTAAACTCGAATTTCTACCATGTTCCCGGGGTCAGTTAGGATTATAAGCTGTAATAATCAAAACTGCCCGTTCTGGCCTAGGGGAACAGGTAGCCTTGCAATAGTGAAAAACGAACAAGGCTGTAATTCACTATCAGGACATGCCGCACACACCCGGGCATGTCCTACCTTTCGCATACAACGCACCCTGCCCACAGGGGTACCTTGGGCCTATCTTAGGGGTGACTAACATGTAGCAAAGGGAAGGTTTAGGGACTTGCAAGTGTGTGCACTTGCCAAGTCGACATGGCAGCCCCAGGCTGCGCACAGGCTCTGCGTTGGCAGGCCCGAGTTACATTTTACGGGCTGTTTGCGTGGGTGGCACAATCCAGTGCTGCAGCCCACCAACAGCATTTGGTCTATAGGCTCTGGCACTCGCAGTGCACTTTACAAGGGACTGACACATAAACCAAATAGGCCAATCATGGAAACACCAATCCATAACGCATTTTATACAGGAGCACTTGCACTTTCCCACTGGACAGCAGTGAGGAAAGTGCGCAGAATCATTACACCAGCAAAAACAGAGTCAAAACCGGGAGGTCAGAAAGCAAAAAGTCAGGGGAAACACGCCAAAAGATGCCAAGTCTAACAGGCCTTTAATCATAAATTCATTTGGCACACCCTTTGGCTACTTTAATCTATGACCCTGGGCAGAAGGAGTCACAGTGGCGCTTACAATGTTTGTCACCCTGCTTTAGGGCATACCCAAGACAAAGAGAGAAATATAGGGTTATTATCACTGTGCTTGGATGGGGGATACTAAAGTCACAAATTAAACCATAGAAAGGGGCTAGCACAGATATAAAAGCAGCAATATATCAACAGCCCTGACCCGTGAAGGTGGGTAGCATAATAGTAACCCCATCATCTACAAGTTTACCAAGGGGAAAGGCTAAATTAAATTCATTAAGAAAACTATTTAAAAACTCACCCTGTCTTGAGTTTTCCATGTGCACAGTTCTGTCAATTGAGCACATTTGTGTGGTAAAAGTCCTAGAACATCGGCCACCACAAACGTGGATATTAAAGTCACCCAATAACAACAAGTGAGTAACAACAGAATTTTGCTCCAAAAAGTGTTTTCTAAATGAGCACAAAGAGTTCAAATTGTCAGAATTATTTCTGCTATGATTGGCATTATAAAAATTAAGCATTAACAGATTTTGAAAAAAAAATTAACACCGTCTGCAAATACAGTGAGCCTCTGTGTACATCAAAAAACTTGACATTAAGATTAAGCAAGATCAGAATAATGAGCCCAACTTTGACTCTACTAGAGGTAGAGAGAATGGTCCAGGAAAATACCCATCAAGATAAAATGAACATTTAAAAAATTGACGCGCCCCTTGTTTTCTGGAGACAGATTATGCTAAAAAGCTTAATGAAATCAAGACAAAAATGATCAGATTTCTTACTCGTTTGACCCCCAACATTCCAGCTTATAATTTAAAGAGCATCAGGGAAGGTATGGGCTGGACCTGAATCTCTTACTAAGACTTCTGTAAGCAAAGTGAGTGTGAGCTCTATCTCAGAGGTCAGTCAATTGCAATCTGTCAAAGTATTCATGGGTTCATACCTATTTGCAGTAGTCAGAGAACAATCAGGTGCAGTTTGCATGTAAGTCCCTCCAGCCAACTAGGCAGCCTTGAGTGGTAGTATTGCTGCAACTAGGCATTGTCAGTAAAAAAAAACAATGCCAAAACCCTTACAGGCTAAGACTTAATCACTGAAGAATGAAAACGTGCCAAATCCCAAACCTTCACCCCTGAGTCTTTAAAATGTACTACCACACAGTTCCCGTCAAAGTACTTATTATAGTTCCTTATCCATCTGGCCCGCCTCGTCATGTTAATATGATGGGCTAGATGAGTACCCACCCCTATGTGTCTTCCCAGCCAATGCATGACCTTGTTTCTAAGTGGGTGGTGGTTTTCCTGGAACACCTCCCTTAAGGGTGGACTTTGCCTAAAACTACGACATAAGGTGGCACTTCTGAGGGGAGATTAATGACCACATCTTTAGTTGAATTACCTGGGCCCAAGGGCCTGTTAGGGGATTGAAAATAACTGTAATCACTTGGGTTACAGAAGAGGGCTTACTCAGGGGAGATGTGATTACTCATCTGACATTTTCTAGTCAGGGAAGCAATGGGCCTAGATAGGGTAGAGATAGAGAGTGAGATTGTTGGAAACTCTAATTGCTCCCCTATTATTTCTGGCATTGGGGGCTTCTCTCCCTATTGGACTAAGGGGAGAGCAATTCCGTTCCACAGTGACTCAAAATTCCCATCCCTGACATCCCATGGAATACAATTTGTGCCCGAACTTCCTCATACCCGATCAGAGAGGTCAGCTGGACATTTGGAATAACCCTGATTCTTTTCAAACAATTATCAAGCAAGCTCTTGATCAGGCACTCCACTTTGAAAAACAGTGTGCCCAAAAGGTTTTTAAACTGTACCCCATCATTTAGTAGTAAGTCCCCCATAACCACCTTAGAAGCATCATTGGTAGCATTAACAGCTACAGGCCTTAGAGGTGCAGGATCTTTTTTTGTTCCTCTTATGAGACAGGGGTTTTGGTTACAAGGACAGGTCCTCTAGAACACCAGTAGTATCAGATAAAACATGATGGACTTTGGCCTGGACCAACACACTACTGTTATTGATAGTCCTCACTCCAACCCTGAAGTAGACATGTTGCAGCTTCTTATCATGAGATAGGTAATTGGTGCTAGGTGCACTCACAGGGTCACTGTTAAGGGCTAAGTAATGCCGGGCCATTCCTCCTCCACTGAGGTAATTTCTTCGCTAAGAGCACCGACCTCTGAGGTAAAAGTCATCATGATTGATGACTTTCTGCAAGTACCATTTGAAGGCGGCTCTGCGGCTCGATTAAGGAGGCAGTCTTACGTTTGCCCATTCGTGCTCATGACTCTCAGGAAAACAACAACGAAAGAGGGGAGGCCAGGTCTGGTCCTGGTCAGGTGTGGATGGGCGCAGACTTGCCCGTCTTGGTCCGGTCTGTGGAACTGGTAGGTCCAAGTGCAATAATATTGTAAGTGAGTACCTGCTTTTAAATGTAAACTGACCATTGAATGCTTCATAACGGTAGCATTCCATTGTGTTCCACTAAGTAGGAGGTTACTTCCCAGGGAACAGAGGTGGAGCGCAATAGAGAGGGAATCTTTTGATGTGGGCTGGGTGCTGAAGAAGCTAAGGCCATACCAATTTGGTATTCACTTCAGGTTCAAACAGACCACAGACCCCCTCAGATGATTAATGCAAATGAGGGGTGAGAATCCCAAACTGGTGAGGTGGCTAATCCCCCTACAGGGAATGGACTTTACAGTGGCACCGTCCTGGCACAGACCATACCAATGCTAATGGCCTCTCCAGGTTTTTCTGCCTTAGTGAAGAGAACTCCCAAGGGATCGAGTAGCTTTCCCCACTTTCCACTGGGGGGGGGGACACGTATTAGACCTGGCATCCTTGGCGTGGTTTCCCCTGACTTTTTGCCTTCAGACCTCCTGTTTTTACTGTTTTGCTGAGTTCGTATTTTCTGGCTTTAGGGATCTGGGCACTTTACCACTGCTACCCAGTGCTAAAGGGCAAATGATCTATACTTAAAACATGGTAACATTGACTTATCCACAATTGGCATATTTAATTTGCTTTCTAAGTCCCGAATAAAGTGCAATACATGTGCCCAGGGCCTGTACATTAAATACTACTAGTGGGCCTGCAACACTGATTGTGCCACCCACTTAAGTAGCCCTTTAAACATGTCTCAGGCCTGCCACTGCAGAGTCTGTGTATGCAGTATTAAACTGCCATCTCGGCCTGGCATGTCAACCCACTAGCAAGGCCCAAATATCCTTTTCCTTACACATAGGGCACCCCTAAGGTAGACCCTGGACAGCCCATGAGCAGGGAGCAGTGTATATAAAAAGCAGGACACATACTTTAAAGTTTTACATGCACTGGTAGTGAAATATCTTACATTTGTTTTTCACTACTTCAAGGCCTATCTCTCCTATAGAATAACCTTCATACATTTCATAAGTGTCATTTATTATTGGGAAGAGATGGGACCCCCAACTTTGATGTCTCTGGAATAACAATTTAAAAACACAACTTATAGTGAAGTTGGATTTTAAATTGCAATTCTGAAAATGGCACTTTTAGTAGGTTTGGCATATTCTTACCGCAACCATTTGGTTCCTTCTGCCTGTCTCTGAATACATGTCTGGGGTGGCAGCTGGCTTTGTGCATTCTCTCTAGACAGACACACACAAAGGGAGCTTAGGTGTGACTGATGGGCCATTCACATCCTGATGGGCCATCCTGGGCAGGATGGAAGGGAGGAGCTGACACTTCTACCTGAAAGGGCTGTTTCCTGTCCCCACACAAAGGGCTGCATACCCCCCGTAGTGAGTCTAGACCTATGGCAGGAAAACAGGGACTGGTGCGCTTCAAAGGCATCTTTTTGAGGTCTCGCCCAGTTACTTGACTGGATCTCTGACACCACCAACTCAGAACACTTCTGGAACTGAGGACATTCTACCAGGAAGAAGGACTGCTGTGCTGCTGGAGGGACTGTCACTCTGCTAGGCTACTTTGTTGTGCTGGCCTGCTGTCTTCTTGCCTGGGAGTGAGAAGGACTGGCCTGCATCTCTACATCTCAGAACCTGAGTATCTCCAAGGGTGTGTTGGCTTGCCTCCTGTTCTGATGTCTTAATGATATCAAAGACTTCTCTTCAGCCTACAAAGAGCACCTGGACTTTGCTTGCTGCAAGTCTTGCTCTGCCAAGTGGTGCCAACCCAGTCTTGGGCCCTTGGAAGTGACTATAAAGTGCTGCATCTGCCAGAACCCATGCATTGACACCATTGCGCCGATCGGAACCGACACATTGCTGCTATTGCCAGAATCAGATTGACGCATCACACTCGAAACTGCTGCTTCGGAACCGATGCATTACCGCCACTGCATTGCCTCTACAGTGTGGAACAACCTGGCACATCATATCCGGAACCGCCACAACTCAGAACTGGGGCATCACTAACGGAGCTGATGCATCACTGACATTGCATGGAAAAAATCCGGAGCATCACCCCAGCTGCATGGGGATCACAACTGCACCCTGCATCTCCTTCTTTGCGACCAGAATCAAGGTATTTTTGCGCAGCAGGCCCTAAATGGATCCTGTGTCCGGCCCGTGCTCCATCGCCATTGGCCTGAACTCTCGACTTTGTCCCTGACCAGTGCGTCCAATTAACTCTTTAAGTGCTTGCTGCTTCTAAGCCCTATTTTTGCATGTAATCTTTCGCATGGAGTCTTTTTGTGGTGTTTTCACTGTGTTACTGTTTGATGTGTTGCACAAATACTTTGCATATTGCCTCTTAAGTTAAGCCTGACTGCTCTGTGCCAAGCTACAAGATGGTGAGCACAGGATAATTTAGAGTGTGTTGTGACTTAGACTGACTGGGATTGTGGTTCCTGCTTGGACAGGATGCATACCTCTGCCAATCATAAACCCAATTTCTAACAACAGGTAAATAAGAAAAAAGAAATAGGTATTCAACATTCCTGTTGAATCATTCTGCAAACATCTATTTTATTTACCTTGAAGGTTACAGGCAAATAACTTGTTAAACAAGCAATACGACAGAAAGGTAGATTAGAGAAATATGCAATGTAGGATGCCAATAAGATGGGAGCAAATGTCCAGGCTTGAGATGTGCATAGAATCTACAAAATGTCAATATTTAGTTGCAAATTTAGTTTGAGAATGGGTGTCATGTACAATATGCAGATGGAGATTGTCTGGCAACTAGTAAATGAAAAGGGCAAATTTGGGACAAATAAATGGAGAAATTACAATTCTGGTTCTCAACCGGTGTGGTTAAAAATATATACAAGTAGAAACTGTCATTTCTATGGGTTTCACAAACAATCACTTTTACTGGATTTGCTGGAGGAGGGAGATAACGTAGAATACATCTGTCTGGAAAAGAGTAGTAAATGGCTCGAACAATAAACATACTCTTGAGAGAGGTGTGGTGCAGCGGCCAGGGCAGCTGACTTCAGAGCACAGGGCTCACGGTTCGATCCCTGGCTCCGGTGGCAGCTCAGCTTAGCACCATGTGACTCTGGGCAATAGCTCACTTAATTTCCACGATGGCCCCCAGCGCCTTGAGACCTGTAAGGGTGAGTAGTTTGCGCTTTACAAATTTGGATTTACAGATGATGCTGAAGAGAGAGAGTTCAATGGTGTCATTATGAAACAAGTGCTAGGTGAATCACTTTAAAAGTGAAGTAGAGGTCAACAAAAAGCCAATGTATGTAATCCATTGGCCCAAGAACACCAATCAGTGTATATGCGTGTTGAAGGTTCTTGCATTAAAGCCAATCCTCTGAGCTAACCAAATGATGGATGACTTTAAATAGCTATATTTCCTTTTGGTGTTTTCAGAGAAATAAGAACTGGGAAGTTTGTTCTCTGAGGAAGAATCAAGAGCATCCTGGGATTATATATACTTCTCATTACATTGGGGAGTTAAGATTTGGATTCAGGTTTTAATAGAAAACTCCATGACTGTCTGCTTCTTTTGACTTTAGCTATCTTCAGGAGCTGCAGCAAGATTGATCCACAAAGAGGCAAGAAGAGTGTAGAGACGAAATGAGAAGGAGAAAGAAAATAAAATGACAGAAAGAAAATGATCAGTAGATTCCTTTTAGCATATAAGGCTTATTTGTTTTACAGTTTTGCCTGAACTTAACAAGATTATCCTATCATGCCTCTCTGCCACAAGCCTCCACAAAATGGGATGCACAAATTGCAGAGGATATAAAGAAAGGTAGCTAGTTTCTGCCACAAGTGAAAACAATACTAGGTCACTAGCTTAATAGACAAAGAAGTTAAAGATCAGATTAAAGGGTTTATCAATGCCCCTATTTTCTAAATTCCCTTCCAGCCTACTACAAAGGTCAGGGAATACAACAAAGGTGTCTCAACATGCTCAGGCCAATAGCCTTGAGAATCAAAGTAAAATAATTGACTCATTGGCTGGTAAATGTCTTGCATTTAGTTACAAAATAGAGGCAGTCAAGAACAAATGTGAAGCTGAAAAATAAAGATTGTGAGGATAAGGATGTTGAACATTCTGTAGTGGTGGAAATGGTTGACACAAATTCAAGAGACCAAGGCTGATGTTACTGAATCAGTGTTGCTAAAATTGTGAAGGGTATGACATGAACTCATGCAAGTGTTTTTCCTGGCAGCAAAGAAAAGTACAAGGCCCAGCACTCTTCTGGGTATTCTGCATGACTTTTCGTGATAGAGTCCTATTTACTTTTAATAAATACATAAGAAGCCTGGAAAATATAAATTCTGAAGGGTTTCATTCACAATGTACAAATGCCCCAATATAAGACTAATGCAAAAAGAACAATTGTTGGACAGAATGTTGACAAATGTCATTCGTTCACCCCAGTATAGAGATCTGGGCCTAATTCCATCAGTTTTTTTCTCCCCATGCCATTCCAGTTTAAACACAGCCATATGCAAATCAGTATTGACCCTGTTCCCCATGGGAACAGTCCAGCACTAATTGCCAGCCCAGATCCTCCCTGGACCGGAAGCAAGCATCCAGGGACCGGTTAAGGGGTTTCACCCCTCATCAGCCAGGCTAGCTTGACACCAGTGGCATGGAAAGCACGGGACCCACGTCTGGGCATACCCGTCCCACTCGGGGTGACAAATGCAAAAAGAACAATTGATGGACAGAATGTTGAATAATCTCAAACATTCACCCCAGTACAGAAATCTGGGCCTAAATCTATCGTTTTTGTGCTCCCCATTTCATTCCAGTTCAAACCCAGCCATATGCAATTCAGTCTTGACCCTGTTTCCCATGGGAACAGTCCAGCCCAACCTGCCAGGTCAGGTCCGTCCTGGACCGTAAACAAGCATCCTGGGACCGGTTTTGGGATTCCACCCATCATCATCCAGGCTAGCTTGACTCCAGTTTTTTTTATTTGTTTTTCAATGTATTTTATTTATTCATCTCTATCATTAAATATCAACATAATTCATGAGGAAATTCCATAAAAAGAGAAAATACCATACAACATTACAAAATAGAGCCATGGGGATTGGTAAGCCAGCAATTTAAAAGCAACAAATTGATATTATACTACCTGCTAAAAAATGGAAACATTTATAACTAGGTAGTCAGCTGCGATCAATTATCAAGTCTTTCTTTTTCCATCTATAAATCGGGGCCCAAATACGTTTGTCTAGTTTCTTCGCTCTCTGAGCCTTCCATCCAGATGGAAGACCATGTATGCAGCACCTTCCAAAAGCAGGTTCATTAGGACTCGAACAGTACAAGACCCTTGTAGTAGTAGCTTACCCCCTTTTATCAGCTGTAAACTTCTAACTCAGGTATGGAGGGTTAGCAGTCATGGGAATGCCGAGAGAAAGCAACATCGTGATTGGTATGGTGAAGTTGTGGCTATTATCCTGCCTTCAGCCTCTTTTTGTTTCTTACTCCCTTAATGGAGGTGTCACCATGCAACGGTGACGGTGGGGCCCTGGTGGACTTGCGGCCGTTATACTGCCAATATATAAATCTGATGGAGGTACAGTTCGGACGGCGGATGAATGGACCGTCGATCTTTGAAGATCCTCATGCATCTGTCAAGATATAAATTGGGCCTTTAATCATAAATTCATTTGGCACACCCTTTGGCTACTTTAATCTATGACCCTGGGCAGAAGGAGTCACAGTGGCGCTTACAATGTTTGTCACCCTGCTTTAGGGCATACCCAAGACAAAGAGAGAAATATAGGGTTATTATCACTGTGCTTGGATGGGGGATACTAAAGTCACAAATTAAACCATAGAAAGGGGCTAGCACAGATATAAAAGCAGCAATATATCAACAGCCCTGACCCGTGAAGGTGGGTAGCATAATAGTAACCCCATCATCTACAAGTTTACCAAGGGGAAAGGCTAAATTAAATTCATTAAGAAAACTATTTAAAAACTCACCCTGTCTTGAGTTTTCCATGTGCACAGTTCTGTCAATTGAGCACATTTGTGTGGTAAAAGTCCTAGAACATCGGCCACCACAAACGTGGATATTAAAGTCACCCAATAACAACAAGTGAGTAACAACAGAATTTTGCTCCAAAAAGTGTTTTCTAAATGAGCACAAAGAGTTCAAATTGTCAGAATTATTTCTGCTATGATTGGCATTATAAAAATTAAGCATTAACAAAATTTGAAAAAAAAATTAACACCGTCTGCAAATACAGTGAACCTCTGTGTACATCAAAAAACTTGACATTAAGATTAAGCAAGATCAGAATAATGAGCCCAACTTTGACTCTACTAGAGGTAGAGAGAATGGTCCAGGAAAATACCCATCAAGATAAAATGAACATTTTAAAAAATTGACGCGCCCCTTGTTTTCTGGAGACAGATTATGCTAAAAAGCTTAATGAAATCAAGACAAAAATGATCAGATTTCTTACTCGTTTGACCCCCAACATTCCAGCTTATAATTTAAAGAGCATCAGGGAAGGTATGGGCTGGACCTGAATCTCTTACTAAGACTTCTGTAAGCAAAGTGAGTGTGAGCTCTATCTCAGAGGTCAGTCAATTGCAATCTGTCAAAGTATTCATGGGTTCATACCTATTTGCAGTAGTCAGAGAACAATCAGGTGCAGTTTGCATGTAAGTCCCTCCAGCCAACTAGGCAGCCTTGAGTGGTAGTATTGCTGCAACTAGGCATTGTCAGTAAAAAAAGAACAATGCCAAAACCCTTACAGGCTAAGACTTAATCACTGAAGAATGAAAACGTGCCAAATCCCAAACCATCACCCCTGAGTCTTTAAAATGTACTACCACACAGTTCCCGTCAAAGTACTTATTATAGTTCCTTATCCATCTGGCCCGCCTCGTCATGTTAATATGATGGGCTAGATGAGTACCCACCCCTATGTGTCTTCCCAGCCAATGCATGACCTTGTTTCTAAGTGGGTGGTGGTTTACCTGGAACACCTCCCTTAAGGGTGGACTTTGCCTAAAACTACGACATAAGGTGGCACTTCTGAGGGGAGATTAATGACCACATCTTTAGTTGAATTACCTGGGCCCAAGGGCCTGTTAGGGGATTGAAAATAACTGTAATCACTTGGGTTACAGAAGAGGGCTTACTCAGGGGAGATGTGATTACTCATCTGACATTTTCTAGTCAGGGAAGCAATGGGCCTAGATAGGGTAGAGATAGAGAGTGAGATTGTTGGAAACTCTAATTGCTCCCCTATTAATTCTGGCATTGGGGGCTTCTCTCCCTATTGGACTAAGGGGAGAGCAATTCCGTTCCACAGTGACTCAAAATTCCCATCCCTGACATCCCATGGAATACAATTTGTGCCCGAACTTCCTCATACCTGATCAGAGAGGTCAGCTGGACATTTGGAATAACCTTGATTCTTTTCAAACAATTATCAAGCAAGCTCTTGATCAGGCACTCCACTTTGAAAAACAGTGTGCCCAAAAGGTTTTTAAACTGTACCCCATCATTTAGTAGTAAGTCCCCCATAACCACCTTAGAAGCATCATTGGTAGCATTAACAGCTACAGGCCTTAGAGGTGCAGGATCTTTTTTTGTTCCTCTTATGAGACAGGGGTTTTGGTTACAAGGACAGGTCCTCTAGAACACCAGTAGTATCAGATAAAACATGATGGACTTTGGCCTGGACCAACACACTACTGTTATTGATAGTCCTCACTCCAACCCTGCAGTAGACATGTTGCAGCTTCTTATCATGAGATAGGTAATTGGTGCTAGGTGCATTCACAGGGTCACTGTTAAGGGCTAAGTAATGCCGGGCCATTCCTCCTCCACTGAGGTAATTTCTTCGCTAAGAGCACCGACCTCTGAGGTAAAAGTCATCATGATTGATGACTTCCTGCAAGTACCATTTAAAGGCGGCTCTGTGGCTCGATTAAGGACGCAGTCTTACGTTTGCCCATTCGTGCTCATGACTCTCAGGAAAACAACAACGAAAGAGGGGAGGCCAGGTCTGGTCTTGGTCAGGTGTGGATGGGCGCAGACTTGCCCGTCTTGGTCCGGTCTGTGGAACTGGTAGGTCCAAGTGCAATAATATTGTAAGTGAGTACCTGCTTTTAAATGTAAACTGACCATTGAATGCTTCATAACGGTAGCATTCCATTGTGTTCCACTAAGTAGGAGGTTACTTCCCAGAGAACAGAGGTGGAGCGCAATAGAGAGGGAATCTTTTGATGTGGGCTGGGTGCTGAAGAAGCTAAGGCCATACCAATTTGGTATTCACTTCAGGTTCAAACAGACCACAGACCCCCTCAGATGATTAATGCAAATGAGGGGTGAGAATCCCAAACTGGTGAGGTGGCTAATCCCCCTACAGGGAATGGACTTTACAGTGGCACCGTCCTGGCACAGACCATACCAATGCTGATGGCCTCTCCAGGTTTTTCTGCCTTAGTGAAGAGAACTCCCAAGGGATCGAGTAGCTTTCCCCACTTTTCACTGGGGGGGGACATGTATTAGACCTGGCATCCTTGGCGTGGTTTCCCCTGACTTTTTGCCTTCAGACCTCCTGTTTTTACTGTTTTGCTGAGTTCGTATTTTCTGGCTTTAGGGATCTGGGCACTTTACCACTGCTAACAGTACTAAAGGGCAAATGATCTATACTTAAAACATGGTAACATTGACTTATCCACAATTGGCATATTTAATTTGCTTATAAGTCCTGAATAAAGTGCAATACATGTGCCCAGGGCCTGTACATTAAATACTACTAGTGGGCCTGCAACACTGATTGTGCCACCCACTTAAGTAGCCCTTTAAACATGTCTCAGGCCTGCCACCGCAGAGTCTGTGTATGCAGTATTAAACTGCCATCTCGGCCTGGCATGTCAACCCACTAGCAAGGCCCAAATATCCTTTTCCTTACACATAGGGCACCCCTAAGGTAGACCCTGGACAGCCCATGAGCAGGGAGCAGTGTATATAAAAAGCAGGACACATACTTTAAAGTTTTACATGCACTGGTAGTGAAATATCTTACATTTGTTTTTCACTACTTCAAGGCCTATCTCTCCTATAGAATAACCTTCATACATTTCATAAGTGTCATTTCTTATTGGGAAGAGATGGGACCCCAAACTTTGATGTCTCTGGAATAACAATTTAAAAACACAACTTATGGTGAAGTTGGATTTTAAATTGCAATTCTGAAAATGGCACTTTTAGTAGGTTTGGCATATTCTTACCGCAACCATTTGGTTCCTTCTGCCTGTCTCTGAATACATGTCTGGGGTGGCAGCTGGCTTTGTGCATTCTCTCTAGACAGACACACACAAAGGGAGCTTAGGTGTGACTGATGGGCCATTCACATCCTGATGGGCCATCCTGGGCAGGATGGAAGGGAGGAGCTGACACTTCTACCTGAAAGGGCTGTTTCCTGTCCCCACACAAAGGGCTGCATACCCCCCGTAGTGAGTCTAGACCTATGGCAGGAAAACAGGGACAGGTGCGCTTCAAAGGCATCTTTTTGAGGTCTCCCCCAGTTACTTGACTGGATCTCTGACACCACCAACTCAGAACACTTCTGGAACTGAGGACATTCTACCAGGAAGAAGGACTGCTGTGCTGCTGGAGGGACTGTCACTCTGCTAGGCTACTTTGTTGTGCTGGCCTGCTGTCTTCTTGCCTGGGAGTGAGAAGGACTGGCCTGCATCTCTACATCTCAGAACCTGAGTATCTCCAAGGGTGTGTTGGCTTGCCTCCTGTTCTGATGTCTCAATGATATCAAAGACTTCTCTTCAGCCTACAAAGAGCACCTGGACTTTTCTTGCTGCAAGTCTTGCTCTGCCAAGTGGTGCCAACCCAGTCTTGGGCCCTTGGAAGTGACTATAAAGTGCTGCATCTGCCAGAACCCATGCATTGACACCATTGCGACGATCGGAACCGACACATTGCTGCTATTGCCAGAATCAAATTGACGCATCACACTCGAAACTGCTGCTTCGGAACCGATGCATTACCGCTACTGCATTGCCTCTACAGTGTGGAACAACCTGGCACATCATATCCGGAACCGCCACACCTCAGAACTGGCGCATCACTAACGGAGCTGATGCATCACTGACATTGCATGGAAAAATCCGGAGCATCACCCCAGCGGCATGGGGATCACAACTGCACCCTGCATCTCCTTCTTTGCGACCAGAATCAAGGTATTTTTGCGCAGCAGGCCCTAAATGGATCCTGTGTCCGGCCCGTGCTCCATCACCATTGGCCTGAACTCTCGACTTTGTCCCTGACCAGTGCGTCCAATTAACTCTTTAAGTGCTTGCTGCTTCTAAGCCCTATTTTTGCATGTAATCTTTCGCATGGAGTCTTTTTGTGGTGTTTTCACTGTGTTACTGTTTGATGTGTTGCACAAATACTTTGCATATTGCCTCTTAAGTTAAGCCTGACTGCTCTGTGCCAAGCTACAAGATGGTGAGCACAGGATAATTTAGAGTGTGTTGTGACTTAGACTGACTGGGATTGTGGTTCCTGCTTGGACAGGATGCATACCTCTGCCAATCATAAACCCAATTTCTAACAACAGGTAAATAAGAAAAAAGAAATAGGTATTCAACATTCCTGTTGAATCATTCTGCAAACATCTATTTTATTTACCTTGAAGGTTACAGGCAAATAACTTGTTAAACAAGCAATACGACAGAAAGGTAGATTAGAGAAATATGCAATGTAGGATGCCAATAAGATGGGAGCAAATGTCCAGGCGTGAGATGTGCATAGAATCTACAAAATGTCAATATCAATATTTAGTTGCAAATTTAGTTTGAGAATGGGTGTCATGTACAATATGCAGATGGAGATTGTCTGGCAACTAGTAAATGAAAAGGGCAAATTTGGGACAACTAAATGGAGAAATTACAATTCTGGTTCTCAACCGGTGTGGTTAAAAATATATACAAGTAGAAACTGTCATTTCTATGGGTTTCACAAACAATCACTTTTACTGGATTTGCTGGAGGAGGGAGATAAAGTAGAATACATCTGTCTGGAAAAGAGTAGTAAAAGGCCCGAACAATAAACATACTCTTGAGAGAGGTGTGGTGCAGCGGCCAGGGCAGCTGACTTCAGGGGACAGGGCTCGCGGTTCGATCCCTGGCTCCGGCGGCAGCTCAGCTTAGCACCATGTGACTCTGGGCAATAGCTCACTTAATTTCCACGATGGCCTTGAGACCTGTAAGGGTGAGTAGTTCGCGCTTTACAAATTTGGAATTACAGATGATGCTGAAGAGAGAGAGTTCAATGCTGTCATTATGAAACAAGTGCTATGTGAATCACTTTAAAAGTGAAGTAGAGGTCAACAAGAAGCCAATGTATGTAATCCATTGGCCCAAGAACACCAATCAGTGTATATGCATGTTGAAGGTTCTTGCATGAAAGCCAATCCTCCGAGCTAACCAAATGATGGATGACTTTCAATAGCTATATTTCCTTTTGGTGTTTTCAGAGAAATAAGAACTGGGAAGTTTGTTCTCTGAGGAAGAATCAAGAGCATCCTGGGATTGTATATACTTCTCATTACATTGGGGAGTTAAGATTTGGATTCAGGTTTTAATAGAAAACTCCATGACTGTCTGCTTCTTTTGACTTTAGCTATCTTCAGGAGCTGCAGCAAGATTGATCCACAAAGAGGCAAGAAGAGTGTAGAGACGAAATGAGAAGGAGAAAGAAAATAAAATGACAGAAAGAAAATGATCAGTAGATTCCTTTTAGCATATAAGGCTTATTTGTTTTACAGTTTTGCCTGAACTTAACAAGATTATCCTATCATGCCTCTCTGCCACAAGCCTCCACAAAATGGGATAAACAAATTGCAGAGGATATAAAGAAAGGTAGCTAGTTTCTGCCACAAGTGAAAACAATACTAGGTCACTAGCTTAATAGACAAAGAAGTTAAAGATCAGATTAAAGGGTTTATAGGTGCCCCTATTTTCTAAATTCCCTTCTAGCCTACTACAAAGGTCAGGGAATACAACAAAGGTGTCTCAACATGCTCAGGCCAATAGCCTTGAGAATCAAAGTAAAATAATTGACTCATTGGCTGGTAAATATCTTGCATTTAGTTACAAAATAGAGGCAGTCAAGAACAAATGTGAAGCTGAAAAATAAACATTGTGAGGATAAGGATGTTGAACATTCTGTAGTGGTGGAAATGGCTGACGCAAATTCAAGAGACCAAGGCTGATGTTACTGAATCAGTGTTGCTAAAATTGTGAAGGGTATGACATGAACTCATGCAAGTGTTTTTCCTGGCAGCAAAGAAAAGTACAAGGCCCAGCACTCTTCTGGGTATTCTGCATGACTTTTCGTGATAGAGTCCTATTTACTTTTAATAAATACACAAGAAGCCTGGAAAATATAAATTCTGAAGGGTTTCATTCACAATGTACAAATGCCCCAATATAAGACTAATGCAAAAAGAACAATTGTTGGACAGAATGTTGACAAATGTCATTCGTTCACCCCAGTATAGAGATCTGGGCCTAATTCCATCAGTTTTTTTCTCCCCATGCCATTCCAGTTTAAACACAGCCATATGCAAATCAGTATTGACCCTGTTCCCCATGGGAACAGTCCAGCACGAATTGCCAGCCCAGATCCTCCCTGGACCGGAAGCAAGCATCCAGGGACCGGTTAAGGGGTTTCACCCCTCATCAGCCAGGCTAGCTTGACACCAGTGGCATGGAGAGCACGGGACCCACGTCTGGGCATACCCGTCCCACTCGGGGTGACAAATGCAAAAAGAACAATTGATGGACAGAATGTTGAATAATCTCAAACATTCACCCCAGTACAGAAATCTGGGCCTAAATCTATCGTTTTTGTGCTCCCCATTTCATTCCAGTTCAAACCCAGCCATATGCAATTCAGTTTTGACCCTGTTTCCCATGGGAACAGTCCAGCCCAAACTGCCAGGTCAGGTCCGTCCTGGACCGTAAACAAGCATCCTGGGACCGGTTTTGGGATTCCACCCATCATCAGCCAGGCTAGCTTGACTCCAGTTTTTTTTATTTGTTTTTCAATGTATTTTATTTATTCATCTCTATCATTAAATATCAACATAATTCATGAGGAAATTCCATAAAAAGAGAAAATACCATACAACATTACAAAATAGAGCCATGGGGATTGGTAAGCCAGCAATTTAAAAGCAACAAATTGATATTATACTACCTGCTAAAAAATGGAAACATTTATGACTAGGTAGCCAGCTGCGATCAATTATCAAATCTTTCTTTTTTCCATCTATAAATCGGGGCCCAAATACGTTTGTCTAGTTTCTTCGCTCTCTGACCCTTCCATCCAGAAGGAAGACCATGTATGCAGCACCTTCCAAAAGCAGGTTCATTAGGACTCGAACAGTACAAGACCCTTGTAGTAGTAGCTTACCCCCTTTTATCAGCTGTAAACTTCTAACTCAGGTATGGAGGGTTAGCAGTCATGGGAATGCCGACAGAAAGCAACATCTTGATTGGTATGGTGAAGTTGTGGCTATTATCCTGCCGTCAGCCTCTTTTTGTTTCCTACTCCCTTAATGGAGGTGTCACCATGCAACGGTGACGGTGGGGCCCTGGTGGACTTGCGGCCGTTATACTGCCAATATATAAATCTGATGGAGGTACAGTTCGGACGGCGGATGAATGGACCGTCGATCTTTGAAGATCCTCATGCATCTGTCAAGATATAAATTGGGCCTTTAATCATAAATTCATTTGGCACACCCTTTGGCTACTTTAATCTATGACCCTGGGCAGAAGGAGTCACAGTGGCGCTTACAATGTTTGTCACCCTGCTTTAGGGCATACCCAAGACAAAGAGAGAAATATAGGGTTATTATCACTGTGCTTGGATGGGGGATACTAAAGTCACAAATTAAACCATAGAAAGGGGCTAGCACAGATATAAAAGCAGCAATATATCAACAGCCCTGACCCGTGAAGGTGGGTAGCATAATAGTAACCCCATCATCTACAAGTTTACCAAGGGGAAAGGCTAAATTAAATTCATTAAGAAAACTATTTAAAAACTCACCCTGTCTTGAGTTTTCCATGTGCACAGTTCTATCAATTGAGCACATTTGTGTGGTAAAAGTCCTAGAACATCGGCCACCACAAACGTGGATATTAAAGTCACCCAATAACAACAAGTGAGTAACAACAGAATTTTGCTCCAAAAAGTGTTTTCTAAATGAGCACAAAGAGTTCAAATTGTCAGAATTATTTCTGCTATGATTGGCATTATAAAAATTAAGCATTAACAGATTTTGAAAAAAAAATTAACACCGTCTGCAAATACAGTGAACCTCTGTGTACATCAAAAAACTTGACATTAAGATTAAGCAAGATCAGAATAATGAGCCCAACTTTGACTCTACTAGAGGTAGAGAGAATGGTCCAGGAAAATACCCATCAAGATAAAATGAACATTTAAAAAAATTGACGCGCCCCTTGTTTTCTGGAGACAGATTATGCTAAAAAGCTTATTGAAATCAAGACAAAAATGATCAGATTTCTTACTCGTTTGACCCCCAACATTCCAGCTTATAATTTAAAGAGCATCAGGGAAGGTATGGGCTGGACCTGAATCTCTTACTAAGACTTCTGTAAGCAAAGTGAGTGTGAGCTCTATCTCAGAGGTCAGTCAATTGCAATCTGTCAAAGTATTCATGGGTTCATACCTATTTGCAGTAGTCTGAGAACAATCAGGTGCAGTTTGCATGTAAGTCCCTCCAGCCAACTAGGCAGCCTTGAGTGGTAGTATTGCTGCAACTAGGCATTGTCAGTAAAAAAAAACAATGCCAAAACCCTTACAGGCTAAGACATAATCACTGAAGAATGAAAACGTGCCAAATCCCAAACCTTCACCCCTGAGTCTTTAAAATGTACTACCACACAGTTCCTGTCAAAGTACTTATTATAGTTCCTTATCCATCTGGCCCGCCTCGTCATGTTAATATGATGGGCTAGATGAGTACCCACCCCTATGTGTCTTCCCAGCCAATGCATGACCTTGTTTCTAAGTGGGTGGTGGTTTTCCTGGAACACCTCCCTTAAGGGTGGACTTTGCCTAAAACTGCAACATAAGGTGGCACTTCTGAGGGGAGATTAATGACCACATGTTTAGTTGAATTACCTGGGCCCAAGGGCCTGTTAGGGGATTGAAAATAACTGTAATCACTTGGGTTACAGAAGAGGGCTTACTCAGGGGAGATGTGATTACTCATCTGACATTTTCTAGTCAGGGAAGCAATGGGCCTAGATAGGGTAGAGATAGAGAGTGAGATTGTTGGAAACTCTAATTGCTCCCCTATTATTTCTGGCATTGGGGGCTTCTCTCCCTATTGGACTAAGGGGAGAGCAATTCCGTTCCACAGTGACTCAAAATTCCCATCCCTGACATCCTATGGAATACAATTTGTGCCCGAACTTCCTCATACCTGATCAGAGAGGTCAGCTGGACATTTGGAATAACCCTGATTCTTTTCAAACAATTATCAAGCAAGCTCTTGATCAGGCACTCCACTTTGAAAAACAGTGTGCCCAAAAGGTTTTTAAACTGTACCCCATCATTTAGTAGTAAGTCCCCCATAACCACCTTAGAAGCATCATTGGTAGCATTAACAGCTACAGGCCTTAGAGGTGCAGGATCTATTTTTGTTCCTTTTATGAGACAGGGGTTTTGGTTACAAGGACAGGTCCTCTAGAACACCGGTAGTATCAGATAAAACATGATGGACTTTGGCCTGGACCAACACACTACTGTTATTGATAGTCCTCACTCCAACCCTGCAGTAGACATGTTGCAGCTTCTTATCATGAGATAGGTAATTGGTGCTAGGTGCATTCACAGGGTCACTGTTAAGGGCTAAGTAATGCCGGGCCATTCCTCCTCCACTGAGGTAATTTCTTCGCTAAGAGCACCGACCTCTGAGGTAAAAGTCATCATGATTGATGACTTCCTGCAAGTACCATTTGAAGGCGGCTCTGCGGCTCGATTAAGGAGGCAGTCTTACGTTTGCCCATTCGTGCTCATGACTCTCAGGAAAACAACAACGAAAGAGGGGAGGCCAGGTCTGGTCTTGGTCAGGTGTGGATGGGCGCAGACTTGCCCGTCTTGGTCCGGTCTGTGGAACTGGTAGGTCCAAGTGCAATAATATTGTAAGTGAGTACCTGCTTTTAAATGTAAACTGACCATTGAATGCTTCATAACGGTAGCATTCCATTGTGTTCCACTAAGTAGGAGGTTACTTCCCAGAGAACAGAGGTGGAGCGCAATAGAGAGGGAATCTTTTGATGTGGGCTGGGTGCTGAAGAAGCTAAGGCCATACCAATTTGGTATTCACTTCAGGTTCAAACAGACCACAGACCCCCTCAGATGATTAATGCAAATGAGGGGTGAGAATCCCAAACTGGTGAGGTGGCTAATCCCCCTACAGGGAATGGACTTTACAGTGGCACCGTCCTGGCACAGACCATACCAATGCTGATGGCCTCTCCAGGTTTTTCTGCCTTAGTGAAGAGAACTCCCAAGGGATCGAGTAGCTTTCCCCACTTTCCACTGGGGGGGACACGTATTAGACCTGGCATCCTTGGCGTGGTTTCCCCTGACTTTTTGCCTTCAGACCTCCTGTTTTTACTGTTTTGCTGAGTTCGTATTTTCTGGCTTTAGGGATCTGGGCACTTTACCACTGCTAACCAGTGCTAAAGGGCAAATGATCTATACTTAAAACATGGTAACATTGACTTATCCACAATTGGCATATTTAATTTGCTTATAAGTCCCGAATAAAGTGCAATACATGTGCCCAGGGCCTGTACATTAAATACTACTAGTGGGCCTGCAACACTGATTGTGCCACCCACTTAAGTAGCCCTTTAAACATGTCTCAGGCCTGCCACTGCAGAGTCTGTGTATGCAGTATTAAACTGCCATCTCGGCCTGGCATGTCAACCCACTAGCAAGGCCCAAATATCCTTTTCCTTACACATAGGGCACCCCTAAGGTAGGCCCTGGACAGCCCATGAGCAGGGAGCAGTGTATATAAAAAGCAGGACACATACTTTAAAGTTTTACATGCACTGGTAGTGAAATATCTTACATTTGTTTTTCACTACTTCAAGGCCTATCTCTCCTATAGAATAACCTTCATACATTTCATAAGTGTCATTTCTTATTGGGAAGAGATGGGACCCCCAACTTTGATGTCTCTGGAATAACAATTTAAAAACACAACTTATGGTGAAGTTGGATTTTAAATTGCAATTCTGAAAATGGCACTTTTAGTAGGTTTGGCATATTTTTACCGCAACCATTTGGTTCCTTCTGCCTGTCTCTGAATACATGTCTGGGGTGGCAGCTGGCTTTGTGCATTCTCTCTAGACAGACACACACAAAGGGAGCTTAGGTGTGACTGATGGGCCATTCACATCCTGATGGGCCATCCTGGGCAGGATGGAAGGGAGGAGCTGACACTTCTACCTGAAAGGGCTGTTTCCTGTCCCCACACAAAGGGCTGCATACCCCCCGTAGTGAGTCTAGACCTATGGCAGGAAAACAGGGACTGGTGCGCTTCAAAGGCATCTTTTTGAGGTCTCCCCAGTTACTTGACTGGATCTCTGACACCACCAACTCAGAACACTTCTGGAACTGAGGACATTCTACCAGGAAGAAGGACTGCTGTGCTGCTGGAGGGACTGTCACTCTGCTAGGCTACTTTGTTGTGCTGGCCTGCTGTCTTCTTCCTGGGAGTGAGAAGGATTGGCCTGCATCTCTACATCTCAGAACCTGAGTATCTCCAAGGGTGTGTTGGCTTGCCTCCTGTTCTGATGTCTCAATGATATCAAAGACTTCTCTTCAGCCTACAAAGAGCACCTGGACTTTGCTTGCTGCAAGACTTGCTCTGCCAAGTGGTGCCAACCCAGTCTTGGGCCCTTGGAAGTGACTATAAAGTGCTGCATCTGCCAGAACCCATGCATTGACACCAATGCGCCGATCGGAACCGACACATTGCTGCTATTGCCAGAATCAGATTGACGCATCACACTCGAAACTGCTGCTTCGGAACCGATGCATTACCGCCACTGCATTGCCTCTACAGTGTGGAACAACCTGGCACATCATATCCGGAACCGCCACACCTCAGAACTGGCGCATCACTAACGGAGCTGATGCATCACTGACATTGCATGGAAAAAATCCGGAGCATCACCCCAGCGGCATGGGGATCACAACTGCACCCTGCATCTCCTTCTTTGCGACCAGAATCAAGGTATTTTTGCGCAGCAGGCCCTAAATGGATCCTGTGTCCGGCCCGTGCTCCATCGCCATTGGTCTGAACTCTCGACTTTGTCCCTGACCAGTGCGTCCAATTAACTCTTTAAGTGCTTGCTGCTTCTAAGCCCTATTTTTGCATGTAATCTTTCGCATGGAGTCTTTTTGTGGTGTTTTCACTGTGTTACTGTTTGATGTGTTGCACAAATACTTTGCATATTGCCTCTTAAGTTAAGCCTGACTGCTCTGTGCAAAGCTACAAGATGGTGAGCACAGGATAATTTAGAGTGTGTTGTGACTTAGACTGACTGGGATTGTGGTTCCTGCTTGGACAGGATGCATACCTCTGCCAATCATAAACCCAATTTCTAACAACAGGTAAATAAGAAAAAAAGAAATAGGTATTCAACATTCCTGTTGAATCATTCTGCAAACATCTATTTTATTTACCTTGAAGGTTACAGGCAAATAACTTGTTAAACAAGCAATACGACAGAAAGGTAGATTAGAGAAATATGCAATGTAGGATGCCAATAAGATGGGAGCAAATGTCCAGGCGTGAGATGTGCATAGAATCTACAAAATGTCAATATCAATATTTAGTTGCAAATTTAGTTTGAGAATGGGTGTCATGTACAATATGCAGATGGAGATTGTCTGGCAACTAGTAAATGAAAAGGGCAAATTTGGGACAACTAAATGGAGAAATTACAATTCTGGTTCTCAACCGGTGTGGTTAAAAATATATACAAGTAGAAACTGTCCTTTCTATGGGTTTCACAAACAATCACTTTTACTGGATTTGTTGGAGGAGGGAGATAAAGTAGAATACATCTGTCTGGAAAAGAGTAGTAAATGGCCCGAACAATAAACATACTCTTGAGAGAGGTGTGGTGCAGCGGCCAGGGCAGCTGACTTCAGGGGACAGGGCTCACGGTTCAATCCCTGGCTCCGGCGGCAGCTCAGCTTAGCACCATGTGACTCTGGGCAATAGCTCACTTAATTTCCACGATGGCCCCCAGCGCCTTGAGACCTGTAAGGGTGAGTAGTTTGCGCTAAACAAATTTGGATTTACAGATGATGCTGAAGAGAGAGAGTTCAATGATGTCATTATGAAACAAGTGCTATGTGAATCACTTTAAAAGTGAAGTAGAGGTCAACAAGAAGCCAATGTATGTAATCCATTGGCCCAAGAACACCAATCAGTGTATATGCATGTTGAAGGTTCTTGCATTAAAGCCAATCCTCTGAGCTAACCAAATGATGGATGACTTTCAATAGCTATATTTCCTTTTGGTGTTGTCAGAGAAATAAGAACTGGGAAGTTTGTTCTCTGAGGAAGAATCAAGAGCATCCTGGGATTGTATATACTTCTCATTACATTGGGGAGTTAAGATTTGGATTCAGGTTTTAATAGAAAACTCCATGACTGTCTGCTTCTTTTGACTTTAGCTATCTTCAGGAGCTGCAGCAAGATTGATCCACAAAGAGGCAAGAAGAGTGTAGAGACGAAATGAGAAGGAGAAAGAAAAGAAAATGACAGAAAGAAAATGATCAGTAGATTCCTTTTAGCATATAAGGCTTATTTGTTTTACAGTTTTGCCTGAACTTAACAAGATTATCCTATCATGCCTCTCTGCCGCAAGCCTCCACAAAATGGGATGAACAAATTGCAGAGGATATAAAGAAAGGTAGCTAGTTTCTGCCACAAGTGAAAACAATACTAGGTCACTAGCTTAATAGACAAAGAAGTTAAAGATCAGATTAAAGGGTTTATAGGTGCCCCTATTTTCTAAATTCCCTTCCAGCCTACTACAAAGGTCAGGGAATACAACAAAGGTGTCTCAACATGCTCAGGCCAATAGCCTTGAGAATCAAAGTAAAATAATTGACTCATTGGCTGGTAAATGTCTTGCATTTAGTTACAAAATAGAGGCAGTCAAGAACAAATGTGAAGCTGAAAAATAAAGATTGTGAGGATAAGGATGTTGAACATTCTGTAGTGGTGGAAATGGTTGACGCAAATTCAAGAGACCAAGGCTGATGTTACTGAATCAGTGTTGCTAAAATTGTGAAGGGTATGACATGAACTCATGCAAGTGTTTTTCCTGGCAGCAAAGAAAAGTACAAGGCCCAGCACTCTTCTGGGTATTCTGCATGACTTTTCGTGATAGAGTCCTATTTACTTTTAATAAATACACAAGAAGCCTGGAAAATATAAATTCTGAAGGGTTTCATTCACAATGTACAAATGCCCCAATATAAGACTAATGCAAAAAGAACAATTGTTGGACAGAATGTTGACAAATGTCATTCGTTCACCCCAGTATAGAGATCTGGGCCTAATTCCATCAGTTTTTTTCTCCCCATGCCATTCCAGCTTAAACACAGCCATATGCAAATCAGTATTGACCCTGTTCCCCATGGGAACAGTCCAGCACGAATTGCCAGCCCAGATCCTCCCTGGACCGGAAGCAAGCATCCAGGGACCGGTTAAGGGGTTTCACCCCTCATCAGTCAGGCTAGCTTGACACCAGTGGCATGGAGAGCACGGGACCCACGTCTGGGCATACCCGTCCCACTCGGGGTGACAAATGCAAAAAGAACAATTGATGGACAGAATGTTGAATAATCTCAAACATTCACCCCAGTACAGAAATCTGGGCCTAAATCTATCGTTTTTGTGCTCCCCATTTCATTCCAGTTCAAACCCAGCCATATGCAATTCAGTCTTGACCCTGTTTCCCATGGGAACAGTCCAGCCCAAACTGCCAGGTCAGGTCCGTCCTGGACCGTAAACAAGCATCCTGGGACCGGTTTTGGGATTCCACCCATCATCAGCCAGGCTAGCTT
Organism: Calotriton arnoldi; assembly: GCA_963921515.1. Classification (NCBI taxonomy): domain Eukaryota; kingdom Metazoa; phylum Chordata; class Amphibia; order Caudata; family Salamandridae; genus Calotriton; species Calotriton arnoldi. The sequence continues at coordinate 367,939 of CAWUFW010015290.1, forward strand.
GACTCCAGTTTTTTTAATTTGTTTTTCAATGTATTTTATTTATTCATCTCTATCATTAAATATCAACATAATTCATGAGGAAATTCCATAAAAAGAGAAAATACCATACAACATTACAAAATAGAGCCATGGGGATTGGTAAGCCAGCAATTTAAAAGCAACAAATTGATATTATACTACCTGCTAAAAAATGGAAACATTTATAACTAGGTAGTCAGCTGCGATCAATTATCAAGTCTTTCTTTTTTCCATCTATAAATCGGGGCCCAAATACGTTTGTCTAGTTTCTTCGCTCTCTGACCCT
>CAWUFW010015291.1:0-25000 GCA_963921515.1 Calotriton arnoldi
TTTATTAGCATTTTGTTAACATTCAAACTGTACAAACAAAGGCCAGACAGTCGCTCATCTATTACAGTTTTAGCAGTGCATAATACCATCACGTGAGTTATATCTATACATTTACATCCATTGTCTCTGTTTTGCATAGATTCCACCATATCATAGGGGTACATCCAAAGTATATAGAGGTGAATTAACATGTAGTTGCACCTACACCCTAAACAACACCATTTCACTCATGCTTGTATAGGACACAGGAAGACCAAATTAGCAACGCAAACTTCCAGGTTTAGCGACCTCAGAAAACTGTCTCCCCTCTGCTAACCAGTGTTCCCTGTAGACTCCCCACGTGGTTCGCCATGTATAGGTGTCTCTTGGTGCTCACAAGCCCACGTAACAAATGGTTCCCAAATATCTTTGGGTCGAGATGTGGAAGGCATCAATTCCCAAAACGTGGTCAGCTGTGAGTGGCCAAAAGTGACATCCCTTATCCAATCCTCCTTAGTTGGAACCCTCTTGCCTCCCCAGTGGATGGCTACCCGTCTTTGCAAAAGGAGTAATAAAGCAGGTAGCTTCCGAATCCCAACAGGTGTTTCTTTAACATACCCTAATATCCCTTGCATGGGATTCGGATCCCCAACCAACCCGGTTATTTGATGTATTATATTAAATACACTGGACCAATATCGTTCCAGGCGTGGGCAGTCCCATGCGATGTGTAGGAAGCCAGCCTGAGCAGTCCCACATCTCCAACACTTGTCATTCTCCCTTAGGCCTATATGGTGCAGGCTGACGGGTGTTCGATAAAATCTATGTAGAAATTTAAAATGTATTAGGCGGAGTTTGTAGTTCGGGGAGAGTGCCGTTAGTTGACTACAGCAATATAGCCATTTGTCATCCGTGAGGGGCTGCTGGAGGTCTTCGTTCCACGCCAGTAATGCCCGTGGTTTCAACAGATGAGCCGATTTTTGCATACAGGTATAGATTCTGGTTATTAGCCGTCGAGGCGAAGCCGTGGAAAGGACATTCTCCAGTGCAGTACATGTGGGCGGGCGGCTGGGAAAGTGTGGTGCACCGCGCGACACGCTGCTCTGATCTTATGAAATAGTTCTGAAAAGGACACTGGCCTATCCTCCACCTCCACCGGGGGGGGACGAAAGGAATCCTCTGGATATATATCTGCAAAGGTGTGCAGGTGCATTGTTTGTGCCAAGTCCCTGCTAATTCCGCCCCCCAGGGGGAACAACACCGGATTATGTGCTATGGGCATTGTCGGGGCAAATAGGATGGGTACGCCAGTTCTTTTCCGTAGTTCGTTCCAGGCCCACCGCATGGTCTCCACTGTATCTATGGCCTCCTTTGGGCGCCTGTGTACCCCATATAAAGCAACCTGCAAAGGGAGGGGAGCCGCGACATCTGTCTCCACAGCCACATGCGGCTGAAAAGGAGTGGGGTGCACCCAGTAGTGTAAAAACTGAGCCTGTGCGCTCCATGCATAAAGTCTCATGTCCGGGGCACCCATTCCACCCTGTTCCAAGGGGAGTGTTAGAAGGTCCCATGAAACTCTTGCCTGTCTACCCGACCACACCAAAGAGGTCAACAGAGACGTCAATGTTTTAAAAAAGGCCTGCGTGAGGATTAGAGGAAGATTAACAAATAAATACAAAAATTTCGGCAGCACCACCATCTTGATCAATGCTATTCTCCCAGCTAGAGAGAGCGGGAGTCCGGCCCATGCTGTTATCTTACCTTCCAGCCAGGATATAGCTTGACCATAATTCAAGTTCCATAGGTTCTGGGTATCCCTGCTAATCCATATGCCTAAATACTTCACCGGCTCCACAGCCCATTGAAGTGGAAACTCAGAAGGGCTCTGGATCGTGCTGTCCGTTAAAGACAGAATGACCGATTTAGCCCAGTTAATCAAAATCCCTGAGAGACCACCAAATTTAACAAATTCCCGCAACAGCGGATTTAAATTTGATGCGGGGTCCGACACATATAAGGTAACATCATCAGCATATAATGAAATTAAAAGACTACGGGTACTGAAACCAATCCCCGCAGCAGCATGATGTTGACGAATCCGTGCTGCGAGTGGCTCCATCGCAATCGCAAAAAGCAATGGGGACAGCGGGCATCCTTGTCTTGTACCTCGTGAAATGTTAAAAGGGTCCGACAGGAGGCCATTCACCCTAACCCGTGCCCTTGGTTGTGTGTAAAGTAACCGAATGAGATTTATAAATAACGGACTGAACCCCATGCGCTCCAGAACCGCGAAGAGGTATGGCCATTCCAGAGTATCGAATGCCTTTGTGGCATCTAAGAACACCACGGCTGCCTGTACATCGGGATGTAAATAGTGTAATATTGAAAACAAAGTCCTCAGGTTGTGTGATGTCGCTCTACCGGGGATAAAACCTGATTGGTCCGGTCTGGCAACCAGTGGAAGCAGGGGCCTTAACCTATTGGCAATTAATTTGGCAAAAATCTTTACGTCCACGTTTATTAAAGATAGCGGCCTGTAGGAGTCCAGTTCATTTCCTGGCTTCCCAGGTTTAAGCAGTGTGATTATTATTGCTTCTCGCATTGTGGGCGGAAGAATACCCGATTCACAGACCTCTGTAAGTAGTTCGAATAATTGGGGCGCCAGTTCCTCGACATATGTTTTATAAAAGGCTGTGGTTAAGCCGTCCGAGCCCGGGGCTTTGTTCAACGGCAGACTCTTGATGACTTGTGCTACATCTGCCACTGTAAAGGGGAAGTCTAGATACTCCCTGTGCCTGTTACTCAGGCACAATAGCTCCAGAGAGTCAAGAAATGGTAACAAGCCTTCTGGACTGGAGTTCTGCGTTGTAGTATATAGCTTGGTGTAAAAACCAGAGAATTCGTCTAGTACGGCCTTCTGACCCCTAGTGACCGACCCGTCGGCAGCCTTCAGCTCAGTGACAAAGGTAGTAGAGCGTGGGGCGCGGAGCATCGCAGCTAATGTTCTGCCCGGCCTATCTCCCTCCCCATATCTCCTAGCTTGGGCGTGTTTACCTAGGAACTTAACTTCCCTGAGTGCCTCTTCCTCGAATTTCAGCAGTTTTTCTTTCAGCGTTGCCAGCTTATCGGTCTCGCCGGAGGAGTAAAATTGCGTTTCTAATACCTTAATCTGTTTTTCTAAACTGTCCAACGTCCCGCGCATAGCCTTCAACACCCCGGCCTGCCGGGCTATGCAATTCCCACGCACTACAGTTTTAAAAGCTTCCCATAGCGTTGCCATGGTAGCCACAGAGCCTTTATTTAGTGAAAAATAGTCGGTGATGTCTCCCGAATTTCTTCCCGAAAAGCGTCGTCTAATAGAGCCTCCTGTGGTAATCTCCAGGTGTACATTCTCGGAATTGAATTAGGTAGTTCCAACTTCAGGAGGCAGGGCGCATGGTCTGACAAAGACCTGGGGAGATGCAGAGCCTCCCGAGTCCATGTAGCCACATCCCGCGAGACTAGCCAATAATCTAAGCGTGACCACGCTTTGTGATATTCTGAGATACAGGTTCCCTCCCGCTCTCCCGGGTGTGTGCTTCTCCAAATATCTACTAAGTCTCCGTCTGATAATATTTCTTGTAGCGCGGCACTCGCCGATGGGTGCAGTGTTCTAGATACCCCTTTCCTATCTAGTGCATCATCAAGGATGGCATTGAAGTCACCGCCCCATATGATGGTATCACAATTGGTCGCTTTGACCCTGGCCCATACTTGTTGGAAAAACCCAGGGAGTCAGTATTGGGGCCATATACCGCAACCAACACCACTGGATTAACACCCAGAGTACCCTGTAGAATGATATATCTGCCTTCATTGTCGAGTTGCAACATGCCCATTTTCCAATCTAGTCCTCTCCTAATCAGTACAGCGACCCCTCTAGAATAATTTGAATAAACAGCTGAATAGACCGATCCCCATCTGCTATGATTCAATCTAGGGGAGGAGGGAGACTAAGGTGTGTTTCTTGTAGCATGCAAATATCTATTTGGTGTCTAAGTAGGTAGGAGTGCACCAGTCTAGCCTTCCGACCGTCGTTCAGCCCTCGAATGTTCCAGGTTAGAACTTTTAAATGAGTCATGAGACGGCTATTTCTATACCAGGTGCTGAATCAATAGGATTGAGACATAATAGCATATCCATTTGCACATGACAGTAATTATGATGATCAAAAAGCAGCGAACTGGCCCACAACAGAACAATCCCCCCCAACCCGCCTCCCACTCCAACCCCCAATCAGGTTGCAGAATACCCACCCCAAACATCAAAACGACTACAGCTACCAGTGGGAACTCTCCCCGGGGCGTAGTAGTGCCGGCATTCTCCCCGATTACTCAGGGTGGGCGAGAAACTTTCGGCGGGCCTTGCTCGCCAACTTCCAATAATGAAACCCAAACACCCGAATGTGGAGAAAACCATACAGTGTGTGTGCAGCTATCTCGTGTACTTTTTAGCCATAACCCTTGGATTCGACCCAACCAACCGCAGTACACTGCGTATGTGTATTCGGCACATACACCAATAAAGAACAGGTAGTGCCCCGTTGTCAAATATTAACTTGTTATCTCATGCCACTAGTAAATCCCACCTTCTCCTGAAAACAATCAGTACAAACCAAACCATGTCAGCATAGTGTCTTAAATTTTGAACCAATAAAACCACGTGACCACTGTCTGTTTCAATCGTTATCGCTCAAATTGTTCTCTTCAGTGGCCGACCCCTTTGGACGCTGTCTAGATGCTTTCCCACCGACATGTTTCGCAAATTTAAGTGCGGATTTAGAGTCCGTGAAAAAGTGAGCGGACCCATCATATGTAACTTTCAGCTTGGCAGGATACAGAAGCGCATATGGTATTTGGGCTTGCAGGAGGAGCCGCTTCGCCGGAAGGAACTCCTCCTCGCCGCCTGCACAGCCGGAGTAAAATCTGGGTAAAAAGAAATTGTGTTACCTCCATACGTGATTGTCCCTTTCACTCGGGCTAGGCGCAGGACAGTGTCTCGATCCTGATAATTAAGGATCTTTGCCAGAATGGGTCGGGGTGTAGCTCCGACAGGCGGCTTGGGTCCCAGAGCTCGATGTGCTCTCTCGACGGCAAAGACTTGGGAAAAATGTGGGTCAAACAGTTCATGGAGCATATCTGCTACGTAGGTCTCCATCTTTGCAATCGCCGTCGTCTCCGGAACTCCCGTGACGCGGAGATTATTGCAACGGGACCTGGCCTCCAAGTCTTCATTTTTGGCGCGTATTATGCCCAACACCTTGTCCATTTGGAGGAGATGCTCCTTCGTCTCCACCTGGAACTCATGTAGGTCCGAAACTCGGTTTTCAATCACATCTAGTCTATTTTCATGCGTCCCCACCTGCGTTTTAACTGCGTCCAGCTGGGTGGTCAGCGTATCAAGTTTGGTGTCAATGTTACGGAGACTGGACCTCATTTCCAACATTAGGGTCCGTAAGTCCTCCCCCTGGTCCTCCGAGTTATTCTCTGGGGGACGTTCCTGGCCAGCCTCCGGGTCTTGTTCGGTAAGTCTTGTGGTCCGTCGTTGGTCGAACGTTAGTTTCGTCTGTTTTGCGTCCTGCTTACCCATGGTGCCACCTTTGTTCGAAGCTGTTGCGCCGCGCCAAGGGCCTCCAGCCAGGTGGGTAATTCCAGGTATATTGGGATCCACAAAGAGCTCCGCCGCCCAGCAGGGACAACACTAGCCACGGTCCATTCCCTAGTGGCACAACAGTATGCCGCCAATCACCTCGCGGAGCCGGAGAGGAGCCGCCAGCACGGACCGGGCCCTCTAGGCCGGGATGGCAGCTAGGAAATACACGCGGGCCGAGACCGACAGGGGGAGCGGGCCCACACCACTCTGCCCAACTCGTCCCGCGTCGCAGACCAATGCGTTCCCCCGCTGCAGCGATACTGTGGCGTAGGTGCCGGGTATCTTCCTCTCAGTGGTGCTTCCCCCTCCAGTCCCAGATCTATGGTGATGACCTGCAGGCTCCGAGGGGCCCCCTTGTCCCACGTCGATCTCTTACCGGCAGCGCGCCTCTCTCAGCCGCTCCAGGCGGCTGCGCTCCAATGTATGCGCCCCTGGTCCTACGACGTCGGCGTTAGTGCAGATATTTTTAGCCCCGAAGTCGCGGGTAGATGTGCAGGCTGCAGCCGGTAGACGGGCCCACCGCCGGCGCGGCGCCTCGGCCTCGATTTTCGCCGCAGGCGTTCACCTCACTCTCCACCCCTCGGCAGCTCCAGTCCGCCGGGCGACGGGACTCGCCCCCTCCCAACGATTCCTCACTAGCGTCGGTGCATGGCAATCAGCACACCTTCGGCTCTCCGTGAGGGTAGTTGGACACCGCAAGTGCCCGCCAGATATTCGGATTTTGTTAAGGATGTTTTCTCGGCCGGCGGAGCTCACCTAGCTGGCGGACATTTCGCAGCTCGGCAAGCCACGCCCCTCAGTCCTCTAATCTTGAGTAGAGCGTCGAAGTTCCAGGATTCAGATGCAGAGTTTCGTCCAGGGATATCTAAAGTCCTAAGGACTGGGGTCCCATACTTATACTAAGGTAGGGGGTTGGACATACTCTGGGGACCCACCTATGGGAGGGTCAGGAAAGAGGGGTGGCTACACCCATTCCCTTTGTCCAGTTTCACACCAGAGCAGGGGCAGGTAGACCCTGCAACCGGTTTGAACTGGCATACGCACAGGGACACCAAGTGTGCCCCCAGTGCAGGACTTCAAAGCACCAGGGAGTGCTCCCGCCCAGCCCCAATACTCACTATCCTGTCTGGGGAGGTGGTTACACCTCCCTGTGACAGGAAACCTATTGTCCAGGCCTCCCCTGCCAGAGTTTCAGTCAGCAGCAGGAGGCCAGACCCGTGTCTGTGGCAGCGGCATCCATTTTGTGATGCCAGGGCTCTGGAAAGAAGTTACCGGGTAGCCCGGTGTGTACATGTCTCTCCCTCTAGAAGGGTGGAATGCTGCCCCCGCTGCCAGAGGTGGTGGGGGGTAGTATTCCAAGATGTTTGACCCCAAACACGACATGTTTTTTGGTGCAGCCAGACCAAAGTTAGCATTGTACCGCGAGGATATAATGCACTTAAGAGTATATGGTCAGGCTGTACCACAAACAGCATCAGAGGAGGGACTCCGAATGCTGCAGAGGGGCTCTGCTCATGCAGGGGCACCCTCTCACACAAAAACCAAGCACTCAGCCTTCAGGATTGGTAAGGCCTGCCATAGGAGTGACTTATAGGTTTATATGTGTGTGCAATGGTAGTGATATAGGTAGCCTACATCACTGTAAGGGGTGCATGCACCACCTTACCCAGGCTGCAGTAGCAGGCCTGTGGTGTCATTTTGGCTGGCCTTCCAGGGGTGGCATAATACATGCTTCAGCCCCTGGCAGGCCTCTGAGGTACCTATGCCCTGGGTACATAGTATACCATATACTAGGGACTTATAAGGGCACTCCAGATTCCAATCAAAGATGTACCTAAGGTACATGGAAACCATTTTAGAGAGGAAGCAGCTAGGCTGGGGTTCTGATTAGCAGGGCCCCAGCCAGGCTAAAGTCGAAAAGCAGTGAAGCATCAGCAAAAAGTGGGGGTACCCATGTGAAGCAGATCCTACTCTCCTACACCTTTAATCTCATTGATGCCCCCCAATTCCAGTTAATTCTGGGCTTACCCTGGCTCACTGAACACAACCCCAGTATCGATTGGAATCAAAGAACTGTGCGATTGAATACTTCTTATTGTAAAGAAAACTGTTTCAATGAAAAAACCCATGAACACGAAGAATCACCGGCCAAGAAGTTAGCTAATCATCCCGCCATCATTTGTTCTTTAGAAACTAAAGAAATTCCGCCTGAGTATAAAGAACTCGCTTCAATGTTTGACAAAAAAGAAGCAGAAAAACTCCCCCCCACCGTCCTTATGATTGCAGGATTGAGATTGAACCCGGAGCCATATTACCTTGCAGCAGGATATACGCATTAACTGAATCTGAGAATCAATACCTTAAGACCTATCTGGATCAGTATCTAGCGAATGGTTTCATCCGCCCCTCCCAATCTCCGGTCTCATCCCCTTTATTTTTCATTCCTAAGAAGGATGGAGATCTCAGAACTTGCATCGATTATAGAGCTCTCAATCGAGTGACCATAAAAAATCGTTACCCCTTACTCTTGATTTCTGCCTTGTCAGACCAAGTCAAAGACGCCAAGATCTATACCAAATTGGATTTGCGTGGGGCGTACCATTTAATTCGCATAGCCCCAGGAGATGAGTGGAAGACGGCCTTTCGCAGTTGATATGGCCTTTTCGAATACCAAGTAATGCCGTACGGGTTGTGTAATGCCCCAGCGGCATTTCAACATTTTGTCAATGATGTGCTCAGAGAGTACTTGGATAGAATCGCAGTGGTCTACATTGACAATATATTGATTTTTTAAAAAAATGTTGAAGAACATGTTTCTCATGTGAAATCCATTCTAACCAAGCTATTGGAAAATCATCTTTATGTAAAACTTGAGAAATGTGCTTTTCATGTGAAAAAGGTTGAATTCCTGGGTTTTGTCCTTTCTCCGGAAGGAGTTAGCATGGATACCTCTAAGATCAAGGCAGTTCAGGATTGGCCACCTCAAAAAATGTGAAGGAGATCCAGAGTTTTATAGGATTTTCGAATTTCTATCGAAGGTTCATCTCAGATTTTTCACTCAAAGTAAGTCCTATCACTCGACTCCTGAAGAAAGGAGTCAAATTTGACTGGTCAAAAGAAGCTGAGGAAGCTTTTCAATTCTTGAAGAGATCTTTTACCCAGGCACCAATTTTGTTCACCCAAGGATTGAGGAACCATTTTTTGTAGAAGCGGATGCTTCTGACATCGCCGTTGGAGGAATTTTATCCCAACGACATTGTGATACAGGCCAATTACATCCGGTAGCTTATTACTCCAGAAAGCTAACTCCTCCTGAATGTAATTATTCGATAGCAGACAAGGAATTGTTGGCAGTCAAGTGTGCATTTTTGGAGTGGAGACACTATTTACTTGGAGCTAAACACAAGGTCACAGTTTATACTGATCAACGCAACTTACAATTCTTGAAATCAGCCCGTACTTTGATGGCACAACAATTACGCTGGTCATTGTTCTTTGCGGATTTTGATTTCGTACTCACTTTCAGACCAGGAGTAAGTAATGCCAAAGCAGACGCATTGTCCAGAATTGATACAAATGTTGCAGAAATTCAAGAAGTAAAACAGAATATAATCCCTGCAGAGAAAATTATCATCACAATCTCTAGTTCTGATCTAAAACAAGAGATCAAAGATTCTATGTCGGAAGAGGAGATGAGAAAGTGGACGAGAGAACAACCTGAAAGAGAAATTAGAGAAGGTCTTCCATATCAGAACCAAAGACTATATCTTCCCACAAAGGCATTACAAGAAAAGGCTCTTAAGTCCTGTCACGACGAGTTACTTGCTGGTCATAAAGGAATCCATAAGACCACGGAGTTGGTTGAGCGGAATTTTTGGTGGCCAGAGATGAAAGCCCAGATAAGACAGTATGTTTCCACCTGCGAGAGATGTTTAGAGGGGAAATCAGATCACTTCGCCCCTCAAGGTCTTTTAATGCCTATGCCTACCCCGCCTCATCCTTGGCACACAGACTCTATGGACTTAATCGTAGATCTTCCTACAAGTCAAGGGTTTAACACCATCCTGGTCATGGTAGACATGTTCTCCAAAATGGCACACTTTGTTCCATTAAAGAGTATTCCACGAGCATCACAGCTAGCGCAGTTATTCTCTCAACACATAGTGAGGCTACATGGAATTCCAAAGGTCCTGGTGTCAGATCGTGGGTCACAATTTGTTTCACACTTTTGGAGAGCATTTACAAAGAGATTAGGAATAGACTCCCATTACTCCACCAGCTTCCATCCGGAGACTGATGGACAGACGGAAAGGGTAAACCAAGATTTAGAGCAATATTTAAGACTCTATTTGCGGGATCAAAAATTAGAATGGTCTGAGTTGGTTTGGGCAGCAGAGTTCGCTTATAACAATGCCAAACACTCCTCTACAGGTTATACCCCTTTCTATTTAAACTACGGAAGACACCCTAGTTTAATCTTCGAAAAAGAAGAAAAGTCAGTTCCAGCAGTAGCGGAGTTTGTAAAAGAAATACAAGACACTCTAGTGAAGGCAAATGAAAATTTAGTCAAGGCCAAGAATTCTTACAAGACTCAGGCAGACAGGAAAAGGAGGAGGCCCCAGAATTTAAGGTAGGAGATAAGGTTTGGTTGTCAACTAGGAATTTAAGACTAAAAGAAAATCGAAAATTCCAACCAAGATTTATCGGTCCTTTTACAGTGGATCGTACCATAAATCCAGTAACAGTAAAACTGCACTTACCTCCTTATCTAAAAGTGCATCCAGTGTTCCATGTGTCTCTCTTAAAAAGAAATCCACCAGATTTACGCACTCTTGTTACACCAAGACCAGTATTAGTGGATTCAGTTGAGGAGTATGAAGTAAATAAAATTTTAGACTCTCGAATTAGCAGAGGCAAATTGTATTATCTGGTCGATTGGAAGAATTTTGGTCCAGAAGAAAGGTCTTGGGAGCCTCACAGTAATGTTCATGCTCCAAGACTTACTCGAGCCTTTCACAGGGCCAATCCGATGAAACCCACTTGGAAGGGACGCTTCTTGGAGGGAGGTACTGTCAAGACCCCCCTTGTAAGCGCCTGTGCCTGCTTGAAAGCAACTCTAAAAAGATTAGACATGAGGAAATACCCACACTGGCGATGGCTGAGTCCGGTTTGGAAGGCAGCTTTACAATCCATTTTGCGGAAGGTGCGAGTTCCGCATGGCCGTTGCAGCAAGAGAATTCAATTCACTTCCTGGTTGGGTTCTCGGTCTAGTTGTTGAGACTCGAGATTCCCAAGCAGGGACAAGGCGCCTGCGCAGGCTACGCGCGACGCACTTCAACTGTTTTCAGTCAGGAGCAGCAGCGTTTCCTCAGTGCTCTGACTGGAAATTCTTCACAGCTTTTGCTTAGAACAGTTTTTGTGACCGTTTCTCCTTGTGTACACCCGCGATGCTTCTTAGTTGATATTTGAGCGTCAAGATATTTTTGAGTGAAATATTTTTTCTTCCTTCTGAATAGTCGTCCATCCTCATGAGCGGTCTTCGGCACTGTCAAGCAGAGTTTACAAGGATTGTGGACCCGTGTTTGGTGAGAGAGACAGCTTCTGTGAAGAGAAGTTTTCTCCATTTGCCAAGTAAGGATATTTAGTCTCAATAACGCGCGCTTGTCAGCATACTAAGATTGCACTTCAGCGAGCGGCATTTTAGAGACTTTCAGCTTCCAATCTCAGCTTGCAAGCGATTAGTTCTGGACTTTTCACGTAAGGATTAAGACCCCAGAAAAGCCATTAAATTGTGAGAACTGCAGCAGTCAGCGTTTATTCTAGAGAACTCTATCAAGACTCACAACAGTCTCTAGCTTCAAAAGAATGATTACATTATCTTTTATTTGAACTGCTGAACCCTTTATTATGCATCATATATTTCTGCACCATTGAAAAGGCAGCATTTGTGTGCGTAGAGTGAGTTGACCAGAAATTCTTCCAATCAATCTAATATGCACACAGTTCACTAAGAGAGAGGCTAACCCCTCAGTGTATACAGGTAACTAGGGACAGAGAGTAAGCTAATCTTAAGTTCCAATCTAGTATAGGGATAGCATTAATTGTTTGTGTTTAATTGCAGGTACCAGAGCAGTATTCCTGAAGGAGGTCCATTACCTGAGGCAGTCTCTCTTGTTCTTCTTCCCATTCCCCTTTCCCCCGAGCTGAGTTCAGTAGCAGTTCTACCTTTAGACTGTTGCTGGCGACGGTTTGGGGGATTTGTGGATTAGTCATCGGCTCCTGAGGAGATCGCAAATTCAGATTCTGACACACTTTTTGCTGGTGTATCACTGTTTTTCGACTTTAGTCTGGCTGGGGCCCTGCTATCCAGGACCCCAGCCTAGCTGCTTCCTCTCTAAATTGATTCCCTGTACCTTAAGTACACTTCGGATTGGATTCTGGGGTGCCCTTATAAGTCCCTAGTATATGGTATACTATGTACCCAGGGCATAGGTACCCCAGGGGCCTACCAGGGGTTGAAGCATGTATTGTGCCACCCCTGGAAGGCCCTCCAAAATGACACCACAGGACTGCTACTGCAGCCTGAGTGAGGTGGTGCATGCACCCCTTACAGAGTTATAGGTTCACTATATCTCACCTATCACTGCACATACAAACCTATCAGTCACCCCTATGGCAGGCCTTATCAATCCTGAAGGCAGGGTGCTTGGTTTTATGTGAGAGGGTGCCCATGCATGAGCAGAGCCCCTCTTCAGCCTTCAGAATCTCCTATCCGGGGTTGTCTGTGGTGCAGCCTGACCATATACTCTTAAGTGCATTATATCTAAACGGTAAATGCTAACTTTGGGATGGCTGCACGGAAACATGTCGTGTTTGGTGTCAAACACCTTGGAATCATACCCCCACACCAGCAACTGGTGTGGGAGTATGATCCCACCCTTCTAGAGGGAGAGACATGACAGCACTGGGATACCCAGTAGAAACCTTAAAGAGCCCTGGCATCACAAAATGGATGCTGCAGCCACAGACACGAGTCTGGCCTCCTGCTGCTGACCGAAACTCCGGCAGGGGAGGCCTGGACAATAGGTTTCCTGTCTCAGGGAGGTGTTACCACCTCCCAGACAGGCCTTAGTGGATTGGGGCTGGGTGGGTGCACTGCAAGAGCGCTTTGAAGTCCTGCACTGGGGGCACATTTGGTGTCCTCGTGCATACCCCAGTTCAAACCGGTTGCAGGGGCTGCCAGCCCCTGCAGTGGCGCGAAACTGGACAAAGGAAATGGGTGTAGCCACCCCTCTTTCCAAACCCTCCCATAGGTGGGTCCCCAGAGTTAGTCCAACCCCTTTCCTTAGTATAAGTAAAGGAACCCTGGCAACAGGACTTTAGATATCCCTGGATGAAACTCTGTCACTGAATCCTGGACCTTTGACGCTCTACATCAAGATTAGAGGACTGAAGAATCTCCCTTGGGGTCAAGGAGTGACTCCCCTGCTTGGCAGGCACCAATGAAGCATCTGTCCGGTCTGCATCACTGAAGCTCCCGCCGGACGCCGAAGTCTTTGCATCACCAGAGGTGGATTTCCAGACTTTCCCGAGGCTGCCCTGAGTCCCCAGCAAAGCTGAGGCACGTAGCTGTCGTGGGTAACGTGGGTAACGTGGAACCATGACCCCTGGACACTGAGCACATTTGCAAGTGCACTAACTTCCTGACATCTCTCGAAGCTGTGCTTTGGGTTCCAAGTAGCCCTAGCTCCGAGCACCAACTGCAGCAAAGATCACTGGCCTACACTCCACGAGTGTCCTGTGGGCCAGCTCCAAGTGCGACCGCTTGAGGCTCCTTTGTGATCTCTAGTCTGTTGGCTAGTGGGTCCCCACGAAGGCAACTCTTGAATTGTTTGGACTTTTCTGGTTGCTCCAGAAGTGCCCTGACTTACCCTCACTGGGTGAGTCCCTCAGACCTTGCTGATCTGCACCGCAGCCTTTTCTTTGTTTCCCCATGACTTGCCGTTGCCAAGGCTTGTTGGGTCCAATCTGGTCGCCGACACCGCAGCACTCGACAGACTTTGTAGGACAGCTAGATTTCAGCTCCTGGTTGTCGTCGACACCTCCTGGACCTCGTGGCTGAAGAGTCAAGGCACCCATCAACTCATCTGAAGCACCCGACATCTGAGGGCGTTCGACTATCGTGCCCCTGGTCACTGGCTAGTGACCCAGACTCTGTCCCCTCTGCTTTCAGGTCATCCTCTTCCTCGATCCAGGCTTGGATCCCACCGGACACTCTTCCTCTTCACGGCAGCAGCCCTTTCCAAGAGGTCGCCATTGAAAACGACGACGATTCCCGACACCTTTTAACACGTATGCACCCAGCTTCCCTGGGTGAGGTAACTCAAGTATTTTGGTACTCACGTGGGTGTGGGCCCTAGAAACACTTAAGTTTAAAGGGGTTAATTGGAAGTCCTCTCCGAAGTGTCCTTTTTCTTTTAAAATCCAACCGTGACTTTCCCCATAGAAGTTAACAGCGATTCGCGGCTGTGTTCTCACACTGCATGCGTCCCCCGTGGGTCCCCTGTGTCACTACCTTGGGTGGTTCCTTGGGGTCCAAGCACTTCTACAGGCTCTAGGCCTTGTGTCTAGCTCAGTCGTGGTTCTTATACACTATTTTTAGTATATGGTTTGGTACGCCCCTAGGGCTCAAACGTGTATTGTGCTAATAACTGCTGATATTCGCCTTGTAACTTATGTACTTCGAACTCTAGCCTCATAAAGACCATGACCAATAGATGTCCCTATGGCAGAGAGCATGGTGCAGTTACACCAGGTGACCAATAGATGACCCTACGGCACATATCATGGGCTACGTATACCAGGTGACAAAGAGATGTCGCTATGACACATATCATGGGTAGTTACACCGAGTGACCAATAGATGTCCCTGTGGCACATATCATGGTGCAGTTACACCAGGTAACCAGTAGATGTCCATAAGGCACATGTCATGGTGCAGTTACAACAGGTGACCAATAGATGTCACTATGGCAGATATCATGGGTCACTTACATCAGATGACCAAGAGATGTCCCTATGGCACATATCATGGTGCAGTTACACCAAGTGACCAATAGATGTTCATGTGGCACATATAATGGTGCAGTTATACCAAGTGACCAATAGATGTCCCTGTGGCACATATCATGGTGCAGTTACACCAAGTGACCAATAGATGTCCCTAGTTGCACATATCATGATGCAATTACACTAAGTGACCAATAGATGTCCCTGTGGCACATATCATGGGTCACTTACTCCAGGTGACCAAGAGATATCCCTCTGGCACATGTCATGGTGCAGTTACACCAGGTGACCAAGAGATGTCCCTGTTGCACATGTCATGGTGCAGTTACACCAAGTGACCAATAGATGTCCCTGTGGCACATCATGGTGCAGTTACACCAGGTGACCAATAGATGTCCCTGTTGCACATATCATGGTGCAGTTACACCAAGTGACCAATAGATGTCCCTGTGGCACATATCATGGTGCAGTTACACCAGGTGACCAATAGATGTCCCTCTGGCACATATCATGTGCAGTTACACCAAGTGACCAATAGATGTCCCTGTGGCAAATATCATGGTGTAGTTACACCAGGTGACCAATGCATGTCTCTATGTCACATATCATGGTGCAGTTACACCAGGGGACCTAAAGATGCCGCTATGGCACATGTCATGGTGCAGTTACACCAGGTGACCAATAGATATCCCTGTGTGACATATCATGGGCCAGTTACACCAGGTGACCAAGAGATGACCCTCAGGGACATACCATGGGCCACTTCACCAGGTGACCAATAGATGTACCTGTGGCACTTATCATGGCATACTTACACCAAGTGACCAATAGATGTCCATGTGGCACATATCATGGTGCAAATACACCAGGTGACCAATAGATTTTCCTATGCCACATATCATGGTGCAGTTACACCAGGTGTCAAATAGATGTTCCTATGGCACATGTCATGGTGCAGTTACACCAGGTGACCAATAGACTGCCCTATGGCACATGTCATGCTGCAGGTACAGCAGGTGACCAATAGATGTCCCTGTTGCACATATCATTTTGCAGTTACACCAGAGGACCAAGAAATGTGCCTGTGGCACAATTCATGGTGCAATTACACCAAGCAACCAATAGATGTCCATGTGGCACAAATCATGGTGCAGTTATACGAGGTGACCAATAGATGTCCCAATGCCACATATCATGGTGCAGTTATGCGAGGTGACCAATAGATGTCCCTATGGCATTTAACATGGTGCAGTTACACCAAGTGACCAATAGATGTCCCTGTGGCACATATCATGGTGCAGTTACACCAAATGACCAATAGATGTCCCTGTGGCACATATCATGGTGCAGTTACACCAGGTGACCAATAGATGTCCCTATGCCACATATCATGGTGCAGTTACACCAAATGACCAATAGATGTCCCTGTGGCACATATCATGGTGCAGTTACACCAGGTGACCAATAGATGTCCCTGATGCACATATGGTGCAGTTACACCAAGTGACCAATAGATGTCCCTGTGGGACATATCATGGGCCAGTTACACCAGGTAACCAAGAGATGTCCCCATGGCACATATCATGGTGCCAGTTACACCAAGTGACCAATAGATGTCCCTGATGGCACATATCATGGTGCAGTTACACCAGGTGACCAATAGATGTCCCTATGGCACATATCATGGTGCAGTTACACCAGGTGACCAATAGATGACCCTATGGCACATATCATGGGCCACTTATACCAGGTGACCAATAGATGTCCCTATGGCACATATCATGGTGCAGTTACACCAAGTGACCAATAGATGTCCCTGTGGCACATATCATGGTGCAGTTACACCAGGTGACTAATAGTGTCCCTATGTCACATATCATGGTGCAGTTACACCAGCTAACCAGTAGATGTCCATAAGGCACATGTCATGGTGCAGTTACAACAGGTGACCAATAGATGTCACTATGGCAGATATCATGGGTCACTTACATCAGATGACCAAGAGATGTCCCTATGGCACATATCATGGTGCAGCTACACCAAGTGACCAATAGATGTCCATGTGGCACGTATCATTGTTCAGTTAAAACAATTGATCAATAGATGTCCCTGTTGCACATATCATGGTGCCGTTACACCAAGTGACCAATAGATGTTAATGTGGCACACATCAGGTGCCACTTACACCAGGTGAACAAGAGATGTCTCTATGGCACATATCATGGTGCAGTTACACCAGGTGACCAATAGAAGGCCCTGTGCCACATATCACGGTGCAGTTATACCAAGTGACCAATAGATGTGCCTATGCCACATATCATGGCTCAGTTACACCAGGTGACCAACAGATGTCCATACGGCACATGTCATGCTGCAGGTATACCAGGTGACCAAGAGATGTCCCTGTGTCACATATCATGGTGCAGTTACACCACGTGACCTAGCGATGTCCTTGTGGCACGTATCATGGTGCAGTTACAGCATTTGACAAATAGATGTCCCTATGCCACATATCATGGTGCAGTTATGCAAGGGGACCAATATATGTCCCTGTGGCACACATTATGGTGCAGTTATACCAGGTGACCAATAGATGTGCCAGTTGCACATATCATGTTGCAGTTACACCAAGTGACCAATAGATGTCCCTGTGGCAGATATCATTACCCACTTATACAAGGTGACCAAGAGATGTCCCTCTGGCATATATCATGTGCCAGTTACACCAAGTGACCAATAGATATCCCTGTGGCATATATCATGGTGTAGTTAGACCAGGTGACCAATGGATGTCTCTATGCCATATATCATGGTGCAGTTGCACCAGGTGACCAATAGATGTCCCTATGGCAGAGAGCATGGTGCAGTTACACTAGGTGACCAATAGATGCCGCTATGGGACATGTCATGGTGCAGTTACACCAGGTGACCAATAGATGACCCTACGGCACATATCATGGGCTACATATAGCAGGTGACCAAGAGATGTCCTTCTGGCATATATCATGTGCCAGTTACACCAAGTGACCAATAGATATCCCTGTGGCATATATCATGGTGTAGTTAGCCCAGGTGACCAATAGATGTCTCTATGCCATATATCATGGTGCAGTTACACTAGGTGACCAATAGATGCTGCTATGGCACATGTCATGGTGCAGTTACACTAGGTGACCAATAGATGCCGCTATGACACATATCATGGGCTACATATAGCAGGTGACCAAGAGATGTCCCTCTGGCATATATCATGTGCCAGTTACACCAAGTGACCAATAGATATCCCTGTGGCATATATCATGGTGTAGTTAGCCCAGGTGACCAATAGATGTCTCTATGCCATATATCATGGTGCAGTTACACTAGGTGACCAATAGATGCTGCTATGGCACATGTCATGGTGCAGTTACACCGAGTGACCAATAGATGTCCCTGTGGCACATATCATGGTGCAGTTACACCAGGTGACTAATAGTGTCCCTATGCCACATATCATGGTGCAGTTACACCAGGTGACCAATAGATGTCACTATGGTAGATATCATGGGTCACTTACATCAGATGACCAAGAGATGTCCCTATGGCACATATCATGGTGCAGTTACACCAAGTGACCAATCGATGTCCATGTGGCACGTATCATTGTTCAGTTACAGCAGTTGATCAATAGATGTCCCTGTTGCACATATCATGGTGCAGTTACACCAAGTGACCAATAGATGTCCCTGTGGCACATATCATGGGCCACTTACACCAGGTGACCAAGAGATATCCCTCTGGCACATGTCATGGTGCAGTTACACCAGGTGACCAAGAGATGTCCCTCTGGCGCATATGAAGGTGCAGTTACACCAAGTGACCAATAGATGTCCCTGTGGCACATATCATGGTGCAGTTACACCAGGTGACCAATAGATGTCCCTGTTGCACATGTCATGGTGCAGTTACACCAAGTGACCAACGGATGTCCCTGTGGCACACATCATGGCGCAGTTATACCGAGTGACCAATATATGTGCCAGTTACACATATCATATTGCAGTTACACTAAGTGACCAATGGATGTTCCTGTGGCAGATATCATTAGCCACTTACACCAGGTGATTAAGAGATGTCCCTGCGGCACACATCATGGTGCAGTTATACCAGGTGACCAATAGATGTACCTTTTGCACATATCATGGTGCATTTACACCAAGTGACCAATAGATGTCCATGTGGCACATATCATGGTGCAGTTACACCAGGTGACCAATAAATGTCCCTATGGCACACATCATGTTGCAGTTACACCAGGTTTCAAATAGATTTCCCTACGGCACATGTCATGGTGCAGTTATACCAGGTGACCACTAGGTGTGCCAGTTGAACATATAATGTGCCAGTTACACCAAGTGACCAATAGATATCTCTATGCCAAATATCATGGTGTAGTTACACCAGGTGACCAATAGATATCTCTATGCCAAATATCATGGTGCAGTTACAGCAGGTAACCAATAGATGTCCCTATGGCAGAGAGCATGGTGCAGTTACACCAGGTGACCAATAGATGACCCTATGGCACATATCATGGGCTACGTATTCTAGGTGAGAAAGAGATTTCCCTATGACACATATCATGGTGCAGTTACACCAAGTGACCAATAGATGTCCCTGTGGCACATATTATGGTGCAATTATACCAGGTGACTAATAGAAGTCCCTATGCCACATATCATGGTGCAGTTACACCAGGTGACCAGTAGATGTCACTATGGCAGATATCATGGGCCACGTACATCAGATGACCAAGAGATGTCCCTATGGCACATATCATGGTGCAGTTACACCAAGTGACCAATAGATGTCCCTGCGGCACAAATCATGGTGCACTTATACCAGGTGACCAATAGATGTCCCAGTTGTACATAAAATGGTGCCATTACACCAGGTGACCAATAGAAGTCCCTATGCCACATATCATGGTTCAGTTACACCAGGTGACAAATAGCTGTCCCTATGGCACATGTCATGCTGCAGGTACACAAGGGGACCAATAGATGTCCCTATGGCACATATCATGGGCCACTTACACCAGGTGACCAACAGATGTCCCTAAGGCACATTGTAGGAGAGTAGGATCTGCTTCACATGGGTACCCCCACTTTTTGCTGATGCTTCACTGTTTTTCGACTTTAGTCTGGCTGGGGCCCTGCTAATCAGAACCCCAGCCTAGCTGCTTCCTCTCTAAAATGGTTTCCATGTGCCTTAGGCACATCTCTGATTGGAATCTGGAGTGCCCTTATAAGTCCCTAGTATATGGTATACTATGTACCCAGGGCATAGGTACCTCAGAGGCCTACCAGGGGCTGTATTGTGCCACCCCTGGAAGGCCATCCAAAATGACACCACAGGTCTGCTACTGCAGCCTGGGTAAGGTGGTGCATGCACCCCTTACTGTGATATAGGCTACCTATATCACTACCATTGAACACACCTATAAACCTATAAGTCACTCCTATGGCAGGCCTTAACAATCCTGAAGGCAGAGTGCTTGGTTTTTATGTGAGAGGGTGCTCCTGCATGAGCAGAGCCCCTCTGCAGCGTTCGGAGTCCCTCCTCCGATGCTGTTTGTGGTACAGCCTGACCATATACTCTTAAGTGCATTATATCCTCGCGGTACAATGCTAACTTTGGACTGGCTGCACCAAAACATGTCGTGTTTGGTGTCAAACATCTTGGAATACTACCCCCCCGCCAATCCTGGCAGCGGGGGTAGCATTCCACCCTTCTAGAGGGAGAGACATGTACACACCGGACTACCCGGTAACTTCTTTCCAGAGCCCTGGCATCACAAAATGGATGCCGCTGCCACAGACACGGGTCTGGCCTCCTGCAGCTGACTGAAACTGCGGCAGGGGAGGCCTGGACAACAGGTTTCCTGTCGAAGGGAGGTGTAACCACCTCCCCAGACAGGATAGTGTGTATTGGG
The DNA here is from genome assembly GCA_963921515.1 of Calotriton arnoldi. Lineage (NCBI taxonomy): Eukaryota > Metazoa > Chordata > Amphibia > Caudata > Salamandridae > Calotriton > Calotriton arnoldi. The sequence continues at coordinate 20,714 of CAWUFW010015291.1, forward strand.
GCTGGGCGGGAGCACCCTCTGGTGCTTTGAAGTCCTGCACTGGGGGCACATTTGGTGTCCCTGTGCATATGCCAGTTCAAACCGGTTGCAGGGGCTACCTGCCCCTGCTCTGGCGCGAAACTGGACAAAGGGAATGGGTGTAACCACCCCTCTTCCCTGACCCTCCCATAGGTGGGTCCCCAGAGTATGTCCAACCCCCTAACTTAGTATAAGTATGGGACCCCAGTCCTTAGGACTTTAGATTACCCTGGATGAAACTCTGACGCCGAATCCTGGACCTTCGATGCTCTACTTCAAGATTAGAGGACTGAAGTATCTCCCTTGGGGTCAAGGAGTGACTCCCCTGCTTGGCAGGCACCTAAGAAGCAATTGTCCGGTCTGCATCGCTGAAGCTCCCGCTGGACGCCGAAGTCTTTGCATCACCAGAGGTAGATTTCCAGACTTCCCCAAGGCTGCCCTGAGTCCCCAGCGAAGCTGAGGCCCGTAGCTGTCGTGGGTAACGTGGGACCGTGACCCCTGGACACCAAGTACTTTTGCAAGTGCATCCTCTTCCTGGTCTCCCACAAAGTTGGGCTTTGGGCTCCAAGTAGCCCCCGCCTCCAGCACCGACTGCACCAAAGATCACTGGCCTCCACTCCACGAGTGTCCTGCAAGCCAGCTCCAAGTGCGTCCACTTGAGGCTCCTTTGCGGTCGCTAGTCCATTGGCTAATGGGCCCTCCCGAAGGCAACTCTTCTTCTGCTTGGGCTTTCCTGGTTGCTCCAGACGTGCCCTGACTTACCCTCGCTGCGTGAGTCCCCCAGACCTTGCTGGTCTGCAACATCGTCCTTTCTTTGTTTCTTCGAGACTTGCCATTGCCAAGGCTTGTTGGGTCCAATCCGGTCGCCGACACCGCAGCAATCGACAGACGTCGTGGCACAGCTCGAATCCAGCTCCTGGTTATCATCAATGCCTCCTGGACCTCGTGGCTGAAGAGTCAAGACAACTGTCAACCTACCTGAAGCATCTGACATTGGTGGGCATCTGCTCATCGCCTTCCTGGTCACTGGCTAGTGACCCAGACTCTGTCCCCTCTGCTTTCAGGTTCCTCACATCTTCGATCCACCTTTGGATCCGCCCGAACACTTTCGACTTGGTCGCCAGCAGCACTTTGTAGCAGATCGCCATTGAAAACGACGACGAAACCCGACCCCGAAAGACACCTCTGCACCCGGCTCCCCTGGGTGAGGTAACTCAAGTACTCCGGTGCTCCCGTGGGTATAGACTCTAGAACCACCTAGTTCTAAAAGGGTTTGCTCCAAGTCCTCCTCTAAGTGTCCTTTTTCTTTAAAACTCCAACCGCGACATTCCCCATAGAAGTCAACGGCGGCTCGCGGCTGTGTTCTCACACTGCACGCGTCCCCCGTGGGTCCCCTGTGTCACTACCTTGGGTGGTTCCTTGTGGTCCAAGCATTTCTACAGGCTCTAGGCCTTGTGTCTAGCTCAGTCGTGGTTCTTATACCACTTTATTGGTATATGGTTTGGTACGCCCCTAGGGCTCAAACGTGTATTTGTGCTATTACTGTTGATAACTGACTTGTAACTTATGTACTTCGAACTCTAGCCTAATAAAGAGACTAGAGGGGTGTGTTTAAGACTAAATACATATATTTTATATATATACCTGGTGTGGTCCTCTTTCATTTGGTCACTCAAGAGATTATAGACTGGTAAAACAAGCTGCTTTATATTCCTTCAAGACTTAGCCTGAAGGCTGCTCTCCATAGCTACCACTAGGATAGCTTTCAATAAAGGTTGTCTTTAACCTATCTCCAATAAGGGGTTGTTTGGACTGCTGCAAGGTGCCCACTATAATTAGTGGACAGCATATACCAGGCCAACTTCTCACACACATATCATGGTGCAATTACACCAAGTGACCAATAGATGTCCATGTGGCACATATCATGGTGCAGATACACCAGGTGACCAATAGATCTTCCTATGCCACATATCATGGTGCAGTTACACCAGGTGTCAAATAGATGTCCCTATGGCACATGTGCAGTTACACCCGCTGACCAATAGAAGGCCCTATGCAACATGTCATGGTGCAGTTACTCTTAGTGACCAATAGCTGTCCCTGATGCACAAATGGTGCAGTTACACCAAGTTACAAATAGATGTCCCTCTGGGACATACCATGGGCCACTTACACCAGGTGACCAATAGATGTCCCTGTGGCACTTATCATGGTGTAGTTACACCAAGTGACCTAGAGATGTCCCTGTGGCATATATCATGGTGAAGTTACACCATTTGACAAATAGTTGGCCCTATGCCACATATCATGGTGCAGTTATGCGAGTTGACTAAAGGATGTCCCTATGGTATTTAACATGGTGCAGTTAAACCGAGTGACCAATAGATGCCCCTGTGGCATACATGGTGCAGTTATACCAGGTGACCAATAGATGTCCCAGTTGCACATATCATGGTGCAGTTACACCAAATGACCAATAGATGTGTGGCACATATCATGTTGCAGTTACACCAGGTGACCAATAGATGTCCCTATGCCACATATCATGGTGCAGTTACACCAGGTACCAATAGATGTCCCCATGGCACGTCATGGTACAGTTACACCAAGTGACCAATTGAAGGCCCTATGCCACATGTCATGGTGCAGTTACACTTAGTGACCAATAGATGTCCCTGCTGCCCATATCATGGTGCAATTACACCAAGTGACCAATAGATGTTCCTGTGGCACACATCAGTTGCCACTTACACCAGGTGAACAGGAGATGTCTCTATGGCACATATCATGGTGAACACTACATCTGGTTTTCGTAGTTCACCTTGATTATTCTTAACATGAGGTTCCCTATATGCCATCCAACCACACCTTTTTGCTCTGTCAATGAGCAATTCCAGAACTTTATTATGTCTTTTTATCCTAATGTCCTTGGTTTTGGGATATGCACCTGAAATATGTGAATTTGTTTCGCAAACATCTTTACAGTATCTACATGTAGCAAATGTACAATTTCTTCCCCTAGTGATGGTTTCTCTAGTATACAAGACATTTGCTCTTAACATCAGCGCAGCTATGTATTGGTTTTCTTTCATTTTGTTATGCTTGCTGATCCAAAAATTTGAGGTTGGATTACTAGCTAAGTATTTTATACCATCACCTTGGACAGGGAGATTTGCCCATTTCTCAAATTCTTCTTTTCTCCAATCAAATGTTGCTAACAAATTCAAATCATAACTCAGAAACCTACTGTCTAAAATGTTGAGTTTGTGTGTTTTAATGATGTTATCAATTTTTTCATTGATTACTTCTCCCTCATACATGAATGAATGAGCTATGTACAGATCTGGAGCTGCCCTGAGATACAATAAACTATTGACTTTGTTTAGATCAATTGTTGTACATATTTTTGGTATACTAAGGCCCCCAAATGATCTTTTCGAATACAGGAGACCATCACATGTGTATGCAGGAAGGTGTAGAAAATGTTTGACATACTTTTTTATTGTTTGATCCAAAACATTTAAAGTTTTAGCTTCTGTTCCTGTCATTTCCAATTTAAATGACAGTTTAGGGATCAAGTACTGACACAAAATTTCTATTTTTGCGTGGGCTAAGTGGTAGATTGTCAAGTTTTTGAGCCCAATTAACAAGAACCTCATTTATTTTGTTGTTGCTTGTATGGCCAGTGTGTGGATCAAAGTTCAATCCAAGGTATCTCTCACTTTCTCCTGGATTAATGTTTTCAATATCTTGTTTTTCAAATTGCCATGGTTTACAGTTGTTAATCAGGATTTTATCTTTATGGTGACTGATATAAAATCCATGTGTCTTTTCACATTAAGTTTTAATCCTGTTGTTTTACTGAATTTTTCAATGATTTTCAGATTTGTACTCATTCCTTCCCAGGTGCTGCTGAGTACTGCGATGTCATCGGCAAAGGCGAGAGCGGTGATTTGCTCAATAAGACCATCAGATCCGAATGTGAAGCCTTTGCCGTCTTTCTGAAGATCACAGATCAGAGGATCCATGGCAATGTTAAATAGCAGTGGGGATAGAGAGTCACCTTGTTTAACCCCAGATTTCATTGTTATTTCAGGAGTTGCTTCGTTGTTCTTTCCCTTGAAAGATGTTGTTGAGTCAGTGTATAAGTCTTTTATTATGTCTCTGATGTATGATGGAACTCTGTGCCTTGCGAGACTCTGTAGAATTTGACCATGGCTGACAGAGTCAAAGGCTTTTGAGATATCTATGAACACAACTGCTAAT